>WBMW01004938.1:796820-923875 GCA_013396635.1 Penelope pileata
CGGGTGATCATGAAACGCTTTCGTTTTCGCTTCCTCGCCCTGCCGGCGAGGGAGCGGCGGGGGCGGAGCCGCTCCCGGGGCCGGGGAAGCCAGCGGGCCGCGGCCATGGCGCTGACCAACCGGGCGCTGCGGGAGCTGTGCGGCGCCGGCGGCAGCCTGGAGCTGGGCGAGCTGCAGCGGCGGCTGCCGGGCCGGGTGACGGCGGAGCAGCTGGAGCAGGCGCTGCGGGATGCCCGGCGCTTCACGCTGGCGGGGCGGCCCGGCGAGGCGGGGGAGGCGGCGCTGGTGGTGGCCACCAGCGAGCTGCGGCTGTGCCCCGAGCACGGCACCGGCTGCCAGGGGAGCTGCGGGCGGCTGCACCTCTGCAAGTACCACCTGAAGGGCGTCTGCCGCAACCAGCAGGCGAGGTGAGGCGCCGGGCAGCCCGGCGGCACAGAGCCCCGGCTCGCGCTGACGGAGGCACCGAGCGCCTTGGTTTGTCCCGGTGCGGGCGGTCGAGAGTTTGGGCCCGGAATCGGCGGGGTGAGGGGAACCCTTCCTCCCCCGGGGGCTCGGCCTGTGTGCCCGCCTGGCTGGGAGCAGGCCGCTGTCAGCACTCTCCTTCCATTTCCGTGTGGCCAAGGTACTCGAAGGAATCTTTTCTTTTCCTCTTAAAGCAGAGAGACAGGAGAGGTTGTGACAGAAGTGTTTGGGTCTCACCACTTCCTTCCCACATCACCGTCCTGCTTCTGTCACTTCCCTGTGGGGCCCAGCTCTGAGCCCTCAGTACAAAGCAAAGTACTGGTTTGAGAGGCAGAGGGCATTTTTCTGACTTTTTGGTGTTTTCCTGTGCATAGGTGTGAGCCTTTGGTCAGATCCACCAATGTTGTCAGGCTGCAGTAATGCCGTAACGACAAATTAGACGGCAAGGTCATTATCAGCAGGGTAATGACGTCATCTGCTTCGCAAATCACAAAATTACTTTGTAAAACAATGCTGCAGATTTCTCTGAAAGCAGCTAATCCGGTGTGCTTTTAAAAATGTTTAGTTTGATATAGATTGGGTAGCAAAATTGCGCTCGTATGTTATATTCAGTTTGCATTTGCCTGTCTCAACTCGCAGGAAGGAATGCAAGTTTGTTCACAACTTTTACTCGGCCCACAATCTCTCTGTTCTACAACAGCACGGACTTGACAATTTCAGCAGCGATGAACTCCGCCAGCTCCTGCTTCAAAATGACCCTTCCCTCCTACCAGAGGTGAGCAGTTACGTGACAGTTTTTTGTGCCCTTTTGAGTGGCCGTCGCGAAGCGGAAGAGGCTTGGTGCTCACTGGAGGTGTTAGGTATCAGTTGAGCTAGCATAATCCAAATCTCAAACTTTAAATCTGCAACCCTGCCAGCCCTGGCTGGCAACTAAGCACGCACACAGCCTCTTGCTGACTCCCCTCTCCCCAGCCCCACCACAACAGCTGGAAGAAAATAGGAAGAACAGAAGTGAGGAAATGTGCAGGTCAAGATAAAGACAGCTTAGTAAGTGGTGGAGAGGGGAAGAAATGAGGTGTTGCAATGCACCACCACTCACAAGCAGACCGATGCCACGCTGGCCTCCAAGCACTGGCCAACTTGTAAGGGGACATCCCCCAGCCCCACAGATTTTATTGCTGTTCTATATGTTTTATGGTATGAACTATCCCTTTGGCTTGTTGAGCTCAGCTGTGACTCCGCCCTGCTCTTCCTGGAGTGTGAAGGGTAGACAAAGCCTTGGCTCTGGTATGTTATCAACAGTGTTTTGGTTTCAGATCCAAAGCACAGCAGCATGTGGACTGCTGTGAAGAAAATTAACTCCCTGCCAGCCAGACCCAGTTCTTACCATCAGATTCAGGTTGAGAAAGTTCACTATTCCGAAACTAGAAAAGCAAAGAATAGTGACACAGTAACATCCACTGTCTGACGTTTATGTGATTAGAGCAAAATACCATTTGCGTGAGAATGTCTCTGATGTGGTTGTTGTCTGCTGAAAGATCTCTTTAGACGATAGCAGGGAAAAGGAGAAAAACTATCAAGTATTCACTTGGAAAACAAGAAAGAAGAAACTTCTAAGTGAAAATTTAAAAATGAAGCTGTAAAAATTTTAAACCTCTTGAATTCAAACAGTCCACATGAGCATATTTTACTTGAATCTTTAAATTGTCTGTTTTATTTTTTCCCTACCCAAGGTCTGCTTGCATTATAACAAAGGTGATGGACCTTATGGATCGTGTACCTATAAAAAGGCCTGCACCAAACTGCATATTTGCCAGTACTTCTTGCGGGGACAGTGCAGATTTGGCAGCAGCTGCAAGCGATCCCATGACTTCTCAAAGTCAGAATGTTACGAGAAGCTGGAGAGACAGGGAATGAGCTCAGACATTATTCAGAAACTACCCTCCATTTATAGGAATGTGTATGCCATACAAAACAGCAACAGAAGCATGCACGACACAGAAGATAGCAAGTCTCCACCATGCAAAGGTAAATCTTAACGTCTTTTGAAAATGTCAGAAGAGTCACTATAGTAACGATAGTCACAGAGATGCCATTGAGAAAGAACAAATAGAATTTCATGTCTCGATGCATTTTTTAGGACGGGCCTTGCACCAAGTCATTGACAGAGACTTGTCTTAAATTCAAGTGAAGTGGATTTCAATGCATTATGGGTGTCTGAGAAATAAAGTCCTTGGTTTTTATATTAAAAAAACCCCTTACATTTGGTGTTAGAAAAGCGGCACAGAAACTGGAGATAGGCAGATCTGATTCTGTTTGTGAAAACACATAAACAAGGGTAGGGAACTGTAAGATGAACAACTTTTTCTCCGTTTATTTCTTTGAAGTAGCCGTTGTCTAGCACAAGAGCTCACAGAGAGCAGTATCCTAGTTGCTTCTCAGAGATGTGATATTTTATTGTTTTTTATGTTGGAGCTGCTTAGAATTGTCACTTTGTATAATTTAGCAGGGAAAAATAAAGGATAACAGAATGGAAAATGCAAGTGTGCGATGTTCATCTCTGCTATTCTCCTTGCAATTTCATTGTTCCTTTGATTTACAGAAGTATCAAATTTTGAGACTTGACATTTTATAGCTGCCTATGTTGAGCAACTATGTAGAATGCACAGATAACTCACATCCCTCTAGAAGTGCAGAGGCATTGCATTCTGTTCTTATTCTGTGGTGACAGCTAGCAGCCGCGTCTGAGTAATTCAGCAACCATAGGAATGTCAGATTCAGAAAGAGTGGATAAAAGGATTGGACTTTTGTGCATACAAGGCAATAGAAAACTTCAGTGTCTTTCCAGAGCTGAACACAATTATGTGTAGGTCACCCCGAAAGTAATGCCTCCTGTTTGTTTCCATGGAAACAACAGATACAAAGAGCACAGTAACACTACTTGGTAGAGCAAATTCTCAGCTACAAAACACTATTTTGCAACATAGTCACCACCATTAGCTGTGCATGTTTGCCAGTGACAAACAAGAGCCTGCATGCCGTGCTCGTAAATAACTGCACCAGCTCAGACGCCATTTTGTCAGACTGCCCCCCTTGCCATTTGTTGCATGGCAACAAAATGGAATGGAATATTGGTGGGAAGGTTCAACCTCTGCTGCCGTACCACCAACATCCACCTCTGATGTCATGGGCCAACGTAATAAAATAGGAGGCATTCGTTTGAGAATGTCCTTCATAAATAAACCCTCTGGTTTTAGGCATTTTCTCATAGCTGCAATTCTGAGAGAACTTGTTCGTTGAAACAAGGGTACTAATAAGGCTTATAATTTCCCCTCTCTAGAGAGAAAACACAGCTCTAGCCAGGACTCCTCATCTGCCAGTAATGATGAAGTGGAACAGATCTGTTTGTATCATCTGTACAAAAGCTGCATCTTTAAAGGTAGGTTGTGATTGTTGCAAGTCCAGTCTATTTCCATTTTCTGAGAAATCAATAGAAATCTTTCACAGAAAAGGGAATCTTCAGAGCTGATGCTTATTTTTAGTTAAATTGCGTTGTAATATTCAGTGCTAGCAAGAAAGTTTAAGGCACAGAGGAGTTGTTTTGTCTTGCTCTGAAATGTCTTGTATCAGCCTGCCTGTAAAGATTGGCTACTTTAGCTGGGTTCACCTGAGGGACAGCTGAATGGTAGGAGTCTTGTTTCCAAATGACTACAAAAGATACTCTGAAATCTCTATTCTCCCTTGTTTCTTCTAGCATTCTTCTGTTCCATCTGTCTGAGCTCTGTATCCATTTGAAAACGTTCTGACTTGTCCAGGAAAAATGCCACTATGCCAACTTTTTGGCTGGGATGTCCTTTTGTCATCTTTTTCCTTCTTGATGCTCTTGACCTGTGGTAGCTCTGTGAGGTACTGCACATCTTCTGATGTGGACTGTCTTCTTGACTTTGTGTTATCATGTACCAGCTGCTCTACAGTGAAAGCTAGTGTGAAATTTCTGCATGCATGTACTGATGATTTGTTCTTCGCTGCTATTGAGGAATGACTGCAGACTGCCTCCTTGAATGAATTCTAAGTAACAGCTGCGATACCTGGCATGCTGCAATATTCTTGTCACTAGTGGGCTAGATACTGGACCCTTAAGACCGTTGACTTCTTGAGCTATCTCCTGTCCTAAAACTGAGCACTGTTTATTTTCATCAGAACAACCATGGGACAAAGTGATTAATCATACAAATTTGGATCTACACTGTTAATTTACATTCAAAATAATAGACTTATATGAGCTTGTGATCTCAGTTACTGTAAATTTTTGTCTTTGAAACTGAGAACACAGCTCAATCCTTTAGAACTGAGTGTTAACAATTCTGATGGACAAAGAAAATCTAGTAGGTGCAGAAACTGAGCTTTTGCCTGAGCTCAAAAATAAGTTTTGCTTGATCATGCTGAAAAAGACTGAACTCTTGCTTGTAATGATTCCATAGTTGAATGCTTTCTGTAGCTATGTGTTTGATACTTTCACCAGCTACGTGTATGTGCCTGAAATGTTGGAGTCTTCCTCACAGGCTGTAAAAATAATGCCTCTCTTTTTTTTTTTCCCCCTCCACTTCTGTAGACAAGTGTATCAGAACTCATTTCCACTTGCCATATCGATGGCAGATTGCTACTGGTAATACCTGGAAGGACTTGAAGAATATGGAAGAAATAGAAAAAGCATACTGTGACCCCAATAACAACAGGTATAAACCCTTAAAAGATTTAATAATGTTTGGAGTTTGCCCTATGGGTGTGCAATATTGGACCAGGCCATCAGTTTCTATAAATTGCTGCAATTCTATTGCATTTGGTATTCTACTGACCTCACTTATTGATCTGCTGTTGCTAGAGATCTGACCCATTGTGATTTATTTGTGCCTGACCTCTGTATAGGATGCATTGGGTTACCACACTTGGTCTGGCTGGGATGGAGTTAAAAATTTCTTCTTAGCAGCCCATACAGAGCTGTGTTTTGGATTTGTAACTAGAACACTGTTGATAACAGGACAGTATTTTAGTTGTTGCTGAGCAGGGATTGCACAGTCAAGGTTTTCTCTTGTTTTCACTACTGGGCCCCATTCTCCCCCACAAATTCATAGCTGGAGACGGGCAGGAAGCTGAGAGAGCTGACCAGAATTGGCCAAAGGGATATTCCGTGCCATACAACATCATGTTCAGCAATGAAAATTCAGCTAGGAGAAGATTTGAGTTTTTGGTTTCTAAGGTGGCTGCTGTTCAGAGAGTTGCTGGGCATGGTCTGCCCTTGGGAGGTGGTTGAGCATTTTGCCCTGTTTTGCTTTTATTTATTTATTTACTTACTTATTTATTTGTTCTCCGTGTTACCTTCATTTTGTAAGCTGCCTTTATCTTGATCCATGAGTTATCTTGCTTTTGCTCTTCCTGTTTTTTCCCCTCTGTCCTGCAGGGGCAGGAAGGGGGAGCGAGCGGGCAGTTCTGTGTGTACTTGTCTGCTGGCCAGGGACACCCTGTCACTGTTATTTCTGTGACTGATCTGTAGACTGTAACATTTCTCACTCTGAAAAACTGTATATCTAGTTCCTACTGCTGCTTACCATAGGAGGTCTTAATCCTGAGTGGAAAATCTCAGATGTATGGCAATAGTAGCGTGTGTACTTTTAGAAGCTGTCTTTGGTTAGAACTTGTCAATTCATAGTTCGACCCGGTGGTTAGAAGTAACCTTCTCTTCCTCCTTTCCATATGGAGGATGTGAAGGTAGCATGTGGTTTTCCATTCTCCCCTCTGCCCCAGGCCATACTGTGGAACTGCTAGAATACTTTGTATACCTGCAGATGTAAAATATGTACAAACAGAAGACAGAACTGAGATTGTTGGGGAAACTACAGGTTTGAGTTGTGCTCGAGTGCTGCTGAATTAATTTGCCGATTTGTGGTGGGCTTCTGAATCTATATGTAAAAGTTCACAAAGTTGTTGTGTTTTTGTTTTTTTTTAAAACAGATTTACTAAAGCGGTTTCTGAAAGCGGCTCTGTCTTGCCATGCATCTCTTTTGTGGATATGTGCTGTGGGTTTGAAAAGGTCAGACGCCTTTCTACAGCCTCCTCTGCGACCAAACCCCCCCACTTCATTCTTACAACAGAATGGATCTGGTACTGGAAAGATGAACATGGTCTGTGGCAGGAGTATGGAAAAAAAGTAAGCGTGGAGAAATGGGGAGAATCTTAGCTGTGTGCTAAGAGTGCAGAATTACCAAGAAGTGCACAGTGTTTACATTCTCTCTTCTTTTGTCAGCCCCTCCCTCCCTCTCACACACACTTCACAGATGGGCTTTAGAGGCATAATGAGATGTTTTCCCTGCAAATTTGACTGGTTCAGATAGGGCGAGTCACTGGTGAGTCACAGTCACTATTGACAGATAATTCTTCAGTGAGTCACATGAGATAGGATCACATTAATGCATTCTTTTCACTGCTCCTGACTGAAACTTCCTTTTCTGAGATTCCAGCAGCACTCTGTGTGTCCTTGCTAAGGTCTGACTGGTCAATGTGCAGTCTCAGTAACAGCGCACACTGCAAGCTCTGTACTACATAACTTCAGACTTCCTAACACTCCTTGCTTTTTCTTAGGGGCAGTTTCCCCCCTCTTCAGCTGCTTAATACATAGTTTTTACCTGACAGCTACTATCATGCATAAGGTCTGGTACAGACTGCAGCCACCTTTTGACAGTTGTTGAGTTTTGAACCTGCTTGTATATAGCAGACCAGGAGAATCTCTGTTTTTTCCTGTGGTTTTGGCCTGACAGAATGGTGATCGTGCAGTTGCGACTGTATCCAGTGATGACCTGGAAAAAGCTTATATAGCCCAAAGTTCTTCAAAACTGAACTTCAAAGCTGGAGGACATGAGTATGAACTGAATTTTGGAGGTATGTTCTATTTTCTTTATTATTTTTTTATCTCTCTTTTCCTCTCTTCCAGGTCATTTATTGTTTCAAACTATATTATTATAAGAGATCAGATTTCCCTCTTGTAACTTTGACCTGCAGTTGCTCACAGAGACAGGGTTCCTGTCAGAGTTCTCAGGAGAAGAGCTGCTAATATGGCAAAAAGTGGCTTTCCTATTCCCATAAACCTTTCATTTTTAAGAAGTTCTTGTACTTAGTTTAAAAATGTCTGCCAGCAAGCAAAACATTAACATTGTCATTGATACTAATACCAGCATTAAAGCTGAGAAACTTCTGGAAGATGTGGCAGGCTCTCTTTCTCTGAAGATGAGGCCTTGTTCTGCTGGCTGCTACTGACTTTCAGTTGCAAGGATGATGTGACAGTAGCTACAAGAGGATCCAAGATCCAGGATGACGCTAAAATTCATCTTGCTGAGTTGTCTCTGGTGGTGCTCGCTAAGAATGAGTGGCCTATCACGCCTGTCTTTTATAGAGTTTGAAATTTACAAATACATTTAGGAAGACAAAAGCATCTTGTCTTGATTGCAAATTGAGAAGGAGGGGATACCCTCCATGGAGCAAAAGTGGATTTTGTTTTTTGCAGAGATCCTTTATGTTTAAGGATCATAAACATATCCTTTATGTTTAAGATTGGCTGATGGAACAATGAAGGCAAAATTTCCATAGCTACCAGTGTCTATCCTTCCTTATAACCCTAAGAGCAAAACTGAAACTGGAATCCTTCCTGGTGAGCTACACAAATAGACCATGGGTTCCATGTGCTGCTCTCGTTGCCCTGTGTAGCAAGAAGAAAAGCCTGTTGTCTTTTTTTTCAGCATTTTTGACAAAACAACTTGGCAAATTTCACTGCACTGCAAAGACTTTCTGAAACATCTTGCTGATTGTTCTGTGTCCTGATTTTGGATGGGATAGAGTTAATTTTCTTCAGAGTAGCTGATACAGTGCTGGGTTTTAGGATGGGAATAATGTTGGTAACATAGCAATGTTTTTGTTGTTGCACAGCAGTGCTTAAACGGAGTGAAGGGCTTTTGCCTTCTCATGCAACCCTGCCATTGGGGAGGCTGGGGGTGCACAAGGAGCTGGGAGGGGATGCAGGCAGGACAGCAGCCCCAAACTGACCAAAGGGGTATCCCATACCATAGGGCGTCATGCAGAACAATAAACCTGGGGGAGTTGGCTGGGGCGGGCTGCTGTTGCTTGGGGACTGCATGAGCATTGGTTGGTGGGTGGTGAGCAGTTGTGTTGGGCACCACTTGGCTTTATTCTTGTTTTCTTCCCTTTCTTATTAAACTGTCCTTATCTCAACCCACAACTTTTTGCATTTTTTTTGTTTTTTGATTCTCCATCCTACTCAAGAGTGCTGCGTGGTGCTTAGCTGCCTGCCAGGTTAAAGCACAACATTCTGTTTCTTTTCTTTTTTTTTTCCCCAGAATTGGCTCAGAAAAACATTCGCTACACAACAGAGAGAAAGGTTTGCAGAAGACCTAAATTTGTGTCTCAGTCAGAGGTAGAAAAGACAAGAACAAGGTGAGCTGCAGCTGCTTGTTCTGAAGCGATGGGTGTAGTATATTGAGAATGCAGTGCCTTGAAGAAGGGTGATAATTATGTGAAACTGTTAAAACAATTCTAAAAACAACCAGGTGATCTGAGAGGTACGTAGCAGCTGGCACAGGTGGATCAAAAGGTGGAAGTCTGCAAAGGGAAAAGTTTTATGGAATTCCATGGAACAACCAGTTTTTTGATGCATTCTCTTGCAGCAGACAGTGCTTGCTTAAAACAACACAAGAAGGAGCAGCTAAACATTCTGACTGAAACAGTGGTGGAAGTAGCAGGGGAGGGCTCTATCTATTCCGTTTCTGACGCACTGATGTGATAGTGGATGCATTTTTATATAGCAAAGCTATGTATACATTCATATGTAGCAAAGCTTTTATGTGTACGTTCAACTCTTTGCAACTAAGATAACTAGTTTCATGTTTAGTTCAGCGTATGACAAAATTCCTTGCTCATTTGGCACCTTGCTTCCTGCCATAAGTCTTGACATAATGATTTGGAAAAATATTTTCATCTACTGAACTGAAAAGACAATTTTGAAATGTTTCTGAATATGTTGCCTATTTTCTCTCTAATCTTGGCAAAAATGCTTAGTATCGTATATACATCAAATGTAAGGATTTGTTTTGTTTTAATTGCCTGCTTGTAATGTCTTGTAATGCACAGGGGCTTTAAGCATACAGATGAATTTAAGGGCATTCCAGCTCACTGGGACAAATCCGCCCTGCCTGAACTGGGATTCAAGGTTTGGAGCTTTCTGTTTAATCTCTCTATCAGTTTTATTGCATACAGGTTTGTTACATCCAGTGCCTTCCTGGATGACTGTTTTGTAGGTAATATAATGCAGAGGTATTGCTAAGTTTGAGCCTCATATCACACTGGGCCGACCCACAGGTGAAACTGGAACCAAGTTTAAACTAACAAATAGTGACAGTATAACTGTGGCAGCATTGATTTTCACAGCCACATATTTATGCCAGTCCTTGGCAAATTTGCCTGAAGGCATATTATTCTATTAGTAAGACTGTTGCTCATGCCCGTGATGTGTGGCTTTAAAGAAGTCCAACATGTCCTGAGGCATCAGAGAGAAATCATGCCTCTAAACTTCAGGGTAGCCAGGCCCTGAGGCTTATCTAAGTAGGCAGTTGAAGATTTATGGGGCACTCCTGAAATGAGCAGTTCAGGTTGGCATGAGGATGTTAGCGTAACTCCAGTGAAGTGAACTTTTTTACCTCTGTAACACACCCAGTTCATAACTGCATGGTGTACCCATGCTGACTTTGGGCCTCTCTCCACCACCATCTCAGTCCAGTGCAGTAATTATACGTACAGAAATGATCTTCTGATACAAGGCTTGAACATGGCTAACCTGCAAAATGTAAGACAGGCAGTACAGTTTGTGTTCATTGGCTATAAGGGAGTGTAAACCCTAAAGACATAAGGAGCATGGCTGTAGGGGTACTCTTAGATTTGCTGCAACTTAAATTCTCCATTCTTTTTATTTATGTACTGATTACTTCAGTGTATTTAGACACTGTTCAGCAGATGCATGTGCATGTATCTTGGCCTAGATAGTAAGAGGAGTTGCACAAAAGCTTGCAGCTCCCTTAACATCCTGTGGGCAAGCAGCGTGGGTGTTTTGACCCCAAGAGTTCATGTTACCTAGCTGATTTCACTTTTAGAGAGCAGAGGGATCTCTAATCTGCCTTTTTTCCAAGAGTATTTTTGCTGCTCCTATCTCTTTTTCCACATAGAATCATAGAATGGTTCAGGTTGGAAGGGACCTTAGAGATCATCTTGTTCCAACCCCCCTGCCATGGGCAAGGACACCTCCCACTAGACCAGGTTGCCCAAAGCCCCATCCAGCCTGGCCTTGAACACTTCCAGGGAGGGGGCATCCACAGCTTCTCTGGGCAACCTGTGCCAGTGTCTCACCACCTTCACATAAAAGACTTTAAAGGTTTGAGTGATCTACCACTAGGTAGATTGGCTTTGTTATGGTTTAGTAAAAGATGGCAGCCATGTTTTAATCTCTTCCCATACAGCTGATTGATCTTGACAGTTCTTCTAATGAATACAAGGAAGTCAAGGAGAACTTTCAACGCACAATGCCAAAAACAGATATTAAAAAGATTTGTAGAATTCAGAACCCATCTCTCTGGGAACTGTATCAATGGTACGTGTAAAATACTGCTCTGGTATGTGTGCATGAAGTTTGTTGTCCCTGCAGTTAGTTAGTTGTATGCTAAAGATACAGCCAAGCATTGCTGAAATGCAGCTGCATTTCAGAATCTGTTGCTGCTCCCCCATGGAAATACCTAGCCAGAATCAACAATGTGAATAAAGAGGTACCAGCAAAACTAGAAGTCAGTCAAGACTTAGAGCTCAGAAATTCAGATGAGCTCTGTGGGAGGAATCCTTGCTTCTGAGCAAATGGTTCTGATGTCTGCCAGGCTTGAGTCTAGGACATCTGCCTTCCACTGAAGCCTTGAAGCTAGAAGTCAGCCACATCTGGCACAAACACTGGCTTGTAGCTGGTCAAAACTGAAACAGCTTTCAAAATTCAATGCAAAACTCATTGAGGGAAAGCCTTAATTTGAACTCCTGTGTTTAGCAAAAAGTTAATAATTCCCCCTCCACCTACCAAGTTCTGAATGGAACAAAACATTTTTAATTATTAAACACCTGGAGGCATTTGTGTACAATGAAAGCATGTTTGTACCCAGCTAGAAAGCACAGCGTCTTGTCTGCTCAAAGCCTTGGCCCTAAGGTAAAGATCTTCAGAATTTGTCTCTGAGTGGTAGTACAGCTGGAACCTGTCTTAGCCACTGCGGAGCTACAGTGATGCTGTTTTCATTGCAGGCAGAGGGAACAAATGCAGAAGAGCAATGGCGGAAAGACAAATGAACGTCTTTTATTTCATGGGACCAGTAAAAAGCACATTGATGCCATCTGTCAGCAAAACTTTGACTGGAGGATCTGTGGCCTTAATGGGACAGTCTATGGCAAAGGTTGTTTTTCAGCTCTTTTGTTAACTTTAGGCTTGCTAAAAAATTCTCAGTAGTTACCGCAGAGGTGTAAAGTTAGAAAGGGGACACTTGGCCCATCTGGGGCTTGTTACAGACAACGTTGCTGACTTTGGTAACGATCATTTGGAGCTAAGGCATAATGGAACGCCTTGGCCTCTGCACTCCATTCTGTTTTTGCTAGAAAAAAAAACAAGCTTATGGTCCAGGCCTACTTCTGTTCCAATTTCTCCCAGCTCCTACAGAAGGCAACATGGCATTATATGGTTTTTTTGTTTTTTTTTTGCCAGGAACATAAACGGCATCCTGGTTACAGGCCTTTTGCCTTCTTAGGAAATTATACCCACTATCCTGTGTACAGGAAAAGATCAACAAGTGATCAACAGTCAGAGAGAGGCTGGCTATCCACCCCCCCAGCTGAATACTTAGAAACTCTCAGAAGATGGTGCAATGAATATTAGTAGCCTCTATCAGGAGAGGAACTTGTGTGAGAGTGGGGAGGGTGGAAGTCTGGGGTCAGAAGATTTTGAAGAGTATGATAATATTTCAAACATCGCTTGTTTGGCTTTTTAACACGTATGTTATCAAAAATAGAAGTGCAGGTAATACATAGTGGCCATTCCCACTAAGAATGATATGCAGAACAAGCAAAGGCTTTCAAGGGGTAATTTGTGAACTGCTTCGTGGCTTTTGGGTGTGCATTTGCTTTTGAACTGTGTCCTTTCCTTCCCTGCAATTTTGGTGTCTTATCAACTCCATCTTGGTGTCTTTTCTGCAGGAAGCTATTTTGCAAGGGATGCATCTTATTCTCACAACTACTGCACAGAATATTTATGCACCAGAACCATGTTTCTGGCACGGGTGTTGGTGGGAGACAGCACTGTTGGTAGGTCGTCTTATGTTCGCCCTCCCTTGAAGGACGACCAGAACTTCTACGACAGCTGTGTGGATAACTGTTTAAACCCTTCTATCTTTGTCATCTTTGAGAAGCAGCAGGTTTATCCAGAGTATCTCATAGAATACGTTGACCACGCACTCACAAGAATGCGATAGCATCCAAACCAGTCATCGTTACGTTTTAACTCAAATAAAACATTTTTTTTATCATTGGCACAACTGAGAAAAGTGATTTTTAGAAGTCGTGTAGTTGGGTAGGTGAGCATTCAGACACCGATTCTCTCTATCCTTTCTGTGCAATGAAAAACGAGTAAAAAGACGCAAAAAGGATGTTTTAGAATTAAAATCCTCTGTATGTCTGTCTCCTGTTTTTTTAGCAGGTGTCACCTTTTCCTGTACTCTGTAGTGTTCTGAGGCTTTTGCACATTTACTAGATGGATTCACTGATGGTTGTAACATGAAGATGATTGGCTGTAACTGCCAAGTTTAAATAATAATCAGTTACAATTGTTTCAGGATACTTCTTTACCAGTGTTCATTGTTCAGAGGCTGTCCTTTTCTACCTTCTTATTTTTTAACTCAGGATTTGATACAACGTGGTTTTCAAATAGCCTTCTGCAACAGCAGACATTGAGGTGTTTGCAAAGGAGACCGTGCAATCTGCCTCTTAACTCATTGCATAACCTAATTGCACTTTTTTTGTCTCTACTTAATCTTCACTAACAAAGCTGCAAAAATTAATCCTTTGTTGAAAAGGAGCAGAGATTTATTTTCACGTGTGAATTTTCTCATTGAAAACAAGTAGCAAAGTTATGAAGGAGAACAGCAGTTGCTTTGAGGTGTTCTGCTTAAACCACTGACTTTACCAAGTAACTGCTGTACTTCAGGTTTGTGAGAGCACAAATTTTTCATGACTTTTGCTGTGCCTACCAGTGAGAGTGCTGGCATATGTGGGCTGAGGAGATGAGAAGGCGACTCACCTCATTTAAGAATATCTTGCTTCGGAGTGAAAAGCAGTGCTTGCACTGCTTGGTTAGCAATATGCTCTTTCTTTGATGTATCTTTATGGTTCTCTTAGAGCTGTTGTGAAAGAATGAATATCTCTTGCTCTCATTAGGTGTATTGTGTATTTAGTTGCAGGAGATACACTGGTTACCTATGTAATCACGGTGTCTGGGCTTCCTTGCTGGAGAGAACCGTGAGTAGTCTTCAGACACAGAGCTGAAACTTTTAAAAATCTCAAGACTGAGTTGAATATTTAATTCTTAGCAGAAGATGGTATGTATTAGCATTGAGCAGTCAGTGTATGCAGGTAATCAAAAATCTTGAACTGTTGGGCATTTCTTAAGATTGAAATTGCTGATGCACAGATACTTGGCATCCTGCATTTGTCACTGCTTGAATGCTTCTGAAAGAGTACCTGTTAGCTATAGCTTACCACAGAAACTGTAAGGCGTGTTTTGTTTATGACAAAAAAAGCTCTCTACCTTATTAGAGAAGCACCTCTTTCTAATTCACCTCAATACTGGCTGACAGGTGTATGCTGGGCAACTTTTCATTGCTTCAGCACCGTGAGCTAGGAGCTGAGCCATGATCAGCCCGAACAAAGGCTGTGCAGAACCCCTTTGTATACGAATTGTAAAACTAGCAGCATGGTACTTACACTAAAATACCCTTTTTCATGTTTAAATCCTCTGTGTGGAAAAACGCGTTGGCTGTATGCTTTCTCTTGACAGATTTGTGATAGAACGTACATGATAAATCTCATGTCAGCAGGTAATACATTCACTGAGGGCAACATGATGTGTGGAAGCTTGAAGTACTTGTGCAGAACATGTGCATGTGTATGTTCATGGCAAATGAGAGTACGGAGGGCATGCCTTTCTTCCTCTGCCATAATCAGTGATAAACTGAAATAGCTGACGTTGTTTAATATGTGAAGTGACTGAAAAGCCGTGTTACTCTTTTGCCAGGAAACTGAAACAAACATTTTTCATGCTAAAAGTTGAGGTATTTTTAATAACAATTTTGACAGCTATTCCGGATAAAAGCAAGAATATTTTTAAAACCTGTATTTGTGTGTGTGTGCATGTGTAAAATAACTGAAAGTGGCTGGGCTAATTACTTACCTGTTATTTCTCCTGTAACACCCAAAAGAGGAAAAATTACCATTTTTTCCACTTCTGAAACTGCAGCGGCAACTTTCTTGTGTATCTTAAATAAAGAGATACTCAACCGCTAAATTTCTTGTAAGATGGTTTTTCTTTTTTTTCCCCTCTCTCTGAGAGCACCGTGTTTGATGGCCTTTCCGATTTCTTGGAAGCCTCCTTAAAGATGCTGCTGTTACCTAGTGGAATTCCCGTACAGCTTTTAGGATTTAGGATCCCGTATAGCTTTTAGGAGCACAGAAATTTGGGCTGGGCAGAGGTCTGGCAGCCAGCCAAGGTCAACCCTCCCCGCTGCTTATGGAGCTTACCTGTAGCCGGGCAGGTGTGCTGCCTGCAGCAGGGGTGGTGGGCGAGAGGAACTTCCGTGGTGGTGACACATGGCAGCTGTGGTTGTGTGCTCCGTGCTTCTTGGAGAGGACTTGCACCCACATTTGCTTCTTAGAAGCCATTGCTCAGAGCTGTCTCTGAGCTGAAGGGTAAGTGAGAGGTGTGGAAGTGCTGCTTTCCTTGGCATTCTCCTTCTAACACTAAATCAGGGAGGGGTGGCCGTTACACAGCCAGGGCTATTGGTGCTTAAACGTTGTACTGTTTTATATCCAGGGTTATTGGTACTCAGCCATTTTACCAGGGCATGGGCTTTGCAGGCCACATCCAACTGGCTCCTGAGTAGCACCCTTGCACTTCTCATTTCAGGCTTGGCCAGAGACGCACCTCTACTGCAAAGATCCTGGCAGTGGAGGGAGTCCTGCATCCTGCCACGGGCATAGCCACAGCACCCAGCAGTGCAGGGAGCAAACGTCTTCGGGACTGATCACAATCTGAAGAAAGAGAGCAGGGCCAGCGGGAACCAAGCAGTGAAATAAACAGCTCATGAGTCAGCCTTCGGTGCTTTTAGCAGATTTACTATTGTAAATGCGCAGAAGAATCTGATACAAGGTGAAGTTGTGTCCAAGATGGAAACATCATTTAACAAAGGGAAATGAGAAGTTGGTCATTTAAGAAAGTATCACAGAGGAAATTCTGTTGTTTAATGCAAGTTAGAACAGAGCACTCAAATTTGCAGTCAGTCCACCATCATAATTTCTAATGCCTGACTCCAAGGACACTGAAGTAGAAAACTTAGTAACGCACAGAACTGCAATGGTTTTTCTATCATCTCAGCAGTCTCATTAAAAATAGGATTTATTTTATCGTGACAGTTTTCAGTAATCATTGCAAAGTCCCAGAAGGTGTTTTTAATACAAGCTGTCCTTTACCAACCAGCCTTTCCTTTGTATCATCTCTCAGAGAGTGACTGAGAACTTCTCGTACATCAGACACGTCCAGTTATAAACATACCCTCAGTTCAGCAATCCAAGACACCCACTAACTGTTACTGAGGAGAGAAATTATTTTAATCAGCTTCCTGTGATTACTTTGCTGGTACCTGCTTCTCTTTTGGAGAGCTGCTGGCAGTCCCATGTCTCACTTTTTGCCAGCGCTGAGTGTGTTGCTGAACCCATGCAGCTCGGAGAGGACCAGCATCACTAAATATCCTGGACAATGGATGGCTGTGCAGTGTCTGGTGGCTGTGTCAGCAGCTGTTGCTTCAGAAGAAATGGCTTGGGGCCCTTCTCCTGTTCTCCTAGCACCCTGTTCTCTGTTGTCCTTCTCTAGCTGCCTCGCTAGGCCTGTGAGTGGTGCTCTCAGATAAATACTCAGGATACAAACAGGACTCCAATAAGCAGATAAGCAGCGTGCAGATAAGAACAGACCATGCAAAAGCACACTGAGGTGAGACACAAGCTTCATTTAGGTTGGAGTAATTATTCAAAAATGAAGCACACAAAGACCTGCTAATTTCCATAAAGAAGAAATACAGGAAAAAAATATTGAGGAGACAAACAAGCCTTTAATGGCTGACTTCTCCAGAGTGAGAACCGAGCTT
This sequence comes from Penelope pileata, assembly GCA_013396635.1. Lineage (NCBI taxonomy): Eukaryota > Metazoa > Chordata > Aves > Galliformes > Cracidae > Penelope > Penelope pileata. Next base: position 813,827 of record WBMW01004938.1, read on the forward strand.
CCTGCTCACTCTGGTAGGTGGGAAGTTTTTAGGTAAGGTCTGCCCAGCATTTCACCACTTGTACGTATAAGCTGCACAGTAAATCAGTTGGCAGCACACTATTTTCAGGAGGAAAAGGTGATGGATAACATGTAGAAACTAGACTATATCCACACCCTATTGCTTTCCAAGTACCAGTTGCTCCATCAGTAATTCTTAGAATCACTGTCTGTAACAGGACGCTTCTGTTCAGCCTGCCAGAGATGCTCCATGTAAATAGGAACAATTCTGTGATTGCCAGGTCAGAACTTCACTGCTACCTCTACAGGTCTGATTGAAAAAGAAATCCCATAAAAGAAAAAGATAAAATCTTCCAGAAACAAGACACAGTAATTTGATCAGCGTGAAGGCAGCACGTGGGAAGAAGGCAGCCAAAGGTGCTTGCTGGAGAGAATCAACAGCTAGGGATCAGCGAACAGATGGCTCCTTCCAGCAATCTTGCAGTGAAGCTGAGCAGTCAGTCTCTTCCCACTGCTGCCATGACACTTCTCTGTGCATCCCACCAAGAGAAATGCTGTTCTTAAGGAAACCTCTAGCGGAGTATGTCAGCAGGCAGAAGGTCGACGCTTGTAAAGAACTCAAAGGTGCTTCCTTATCCTTGTAGTTCCAGAAGAATTTTTTTCTACTTATAGAAAATAAAACAAACAAAAAACACCTTCAAAAAAAAAAAGGAGAAAGAAAAATCCTCAGACTGAGACTGTTTCCGCTCGTTTTGTTTTCTGGTTTTACAGCACTCTGAAGGAAATTTTTTTTTCATGTCGATCAATCAGCGTTGCACGGTACTTCATTAGTGTTGCAGCAATTGAGCAGCTTTGGAGAGGAGCAGGAAAGAGCATGGAGGGAATGTGAAGAATGGATGCATAGTGCTCCTCTGGCTGTGAAGATGATGTGCGCTGCCATACAGCTTGAACGGGCCCCTGCTGCTGCAGCTGCTAATCCCACCTGAGCGGAGTAAGGCACTGGGGACATGACCTGCTGCAAGGTCACATAAGGAGTCAAGAGAGCTGCTGGGACTCATGATCCTGGATCCCACTCCCTGGCCATTGGCTCTAGTGCATGCAGCACTCTTCATTTCCTTGAGTCAATGAGATAAAGGTGTCAATTGCAATGCTTGGAAAGGAAAGGCCTCAGAGTGGTGAAGCAGACATTATACCAACATCTTCTGATTATCCTTAAAGCTTCCCCAGTCCCCCTGCTTCCTTTATGTTCACATCTTATTTCTGTCCACCCTTCCAACAGTGGTTCTGTAACAAGGAAAACAGCTAGCACCTCATTTCTTTGGTCTTAGTTACTGGAACTTAAATGCCAACCAGCAGAATTCTTCATTCTTCTTCAGGTATGTTGATGCAATGTGCCGAGTGCAAATTGTTAATCCAAGTGTATTTCAAGACACTTCAAAAGCATGAAGAAGTTGCTGCCCTTTCCACTTTACAGAAACAGGAGAGGGTGAGTATTGTGCAGGAGACTCAGCTTTGATTTTTAGCAGAGTTCAGGATGCACTGGATTCCAACTCTTCTGCTATAACTGTGGTGCCTCTTGGGCTTTTTCTAGAGTAGGGACTTGTAAGTGCATCAGCAGAATGTATTAGATAATGAATGGTAATTAAAAACTACCGTAAATCTAGTGTACACTTAACACCTGCTCCATTCATTGAACTTGAGTGTGGAGAAAGCCTTACAGATGACTGAAAGAAAGTGTAATGTAGAAAAGCCAGTGAAAAGTCGCATGCTTCTTTACAGATACTATTCACAGCTATGTGAAAACCAGCGAGTGACTTTGAAGCCCACATCTCATTTTAAAAAGTGACTTGAAACTCTCGCATAGGGTGGCAGATAGGCAGCACCTGCTGACCTTCAGTGGGACTCAGGCTCCTACCTGTCTTTGGGGTTTTGAAAAATACTAATACCCAGTGAGTCATTAAACAAGAGGTCCCATCCCAGGAGGTTTCAGAATGTACATTCTCTTTTAGCGAGATTCTAGCATAATGTAGACTCCATTTTTTGGTCCAAGTGTTGCTTTTGATTTCAGCTGCAAAGGAATCTGAAAGACAAAAGAACAACTTATGTATGATTGTATGTACTTGTTTATGTGTATGTAGCAGTCCCACATACAGACAGACATTTTTGCTCGGGGACCAATTCATACCAGGATTACTGTGGAAGCTGTAAAGTGTTTGTTTTACAGTCAGCTGTGGTAGTATAATATTAAGTAGAATTTACAGCCAGAGGCTGAGGCAGTAGTTGCCTGGGTATATTGCGGATCTGAACAGAAAGAAATTAACTGTGTAAACTCTAGAGCTGCTGAGTAAGTGACAGGTGCAATATATACAGCAACAGGCACATACTAAAGTGCTGAGATCCTAAGAGGAAAGGTGTACACCTATTCTCACTCTGTATAAATCAATGTATTTTGACTGCAGTGTGGCTACACTGCTCTCCATCAAGGCAAGGGTGTGTAACTGTTTCATTGTAAAAATCATAAGGGTTAAATCACATTTTGATTAAAACATGCAGTCAAGGTCTCTTGTCCCTACTTGTTATGGAAGTGGCTCTAAGAGTTTTCTGTAATGAAGAGAAAGTCACAAAGGCAAGTAAGTCATCCCATCTAGCACACATTGCCAACTCACTGAGGTTGACAAGTGTGGCCTTTAAGCCTCAGCACGTACAAACCTCAGTCTCCGGGCAGGTCTTAAATCGAAACAACTGCAAAATCCTCAGCAGAGTCATTTTGGTCTCCAGCAAACCCATCTTCATGCCAATACAGCCACGGGGTCCTGCCCCAAAGGGCAGATATGCAAAGGGATGTCGTTCCTTCTTGGCCTCCTCTGTAAACCTAGAAGGTGAAGGGATGACAACCAGTTCAATAAATGCTTTTTGTTCCTAGTTCCATATTATTTTATTCCCATCTCAAAAGTCATTATTTCTATTGCTCTCAATGGACAGATTAAGGGAACTACTGTCAGATTATATGCCAATGGGCTGATACCCTGAAGTCAACTGATAACTGATGTACAGACATCAGCCTTTGTCAGCTGGTGATTCCAGGAGAGGACAGACAGACATTAGTATTCCTTGAAATCTGTCTTTAATGGATTGCTTCATTCAATGGCCATGTCCAGAAGAATGACATGCTACATGTGTAGATCCGTGCACGTACAAGGGAGAAATTACAGCTCAGAGGAAATAAACAGACTGGAATGTAAACTAACTAGCATTAGCAACAGTGCTTCCCTGCTGTGCACAGCAGAAGCAAATCAACAGGAATTGGTTTTAACCTTCCTAATCTCTCTCTGAAGCTGGCACGGGGTGATGAAACCATCTCAAGGGATTGGACAGGCCACGGAAGACAGTTGCTATGGCTCAGTGCAGCCCTTCTTTCTGCTGTCGGCCCAAAGAGACCAGGTTCCCAGCTGGGAAGCATTAACACTGCAGACCCTTCTGTTTTTAGAGAAGTACCTCAGTTTATTTAGCAGAGAGGCTGGTTAATGTGGCAGTCTGTACGCAGACCTGCGTCAACTACCTACCTCTAAAATACTTGATCAATCCATTACAAATGAGGCACTTCTTTAATTTTTTTTTTCCCCACAGAGAAGGAAACAAAACTCCTATATGAACAGTGGTCCAAAAGAAAAAGGTTAACTCTGTTTGTCAACATCTACAAAGTTGGTTGTATACTAGACAGAGTGTGCTGGAGTCATTACAAATTATTGGGGTCAGTGCATAACCAACAAGCTGAGATTCCACCTTGGCCTGCACTGAAGTCACTGATCAGAGAAGTTTCTTAATGGAAGTAAGCCTTCACAGATGTGAAATTATCCCAGAAATCTACATAGTTCTCAGGTCATGGGGTGTTCAGAGCTGTTCTGGTAGTAGAGAACTACTTTTCCAGTCCTGTGTGCCAATAAGAGTTCTGATTTTCATCTACAGGGGCATCCTTGAAAATCTCCTGCCCACTTGCATATGGTTTGCAAGACCTTCAGGCTGCCAAGGCCCAAAGAACTCTTATGGGATTTAGAGACAAGAAGTAATACATGCTGTCTTGAGGTCTGGAAAAAAATGACACTGTATATTTCTGCTAACCCCATCCCCATGCTTAAATATCCTAAATAAGACTGGGATACTACTACAGAAAGTACTATGGATTCCCTAATTTGAGATGGAAGGATCACACCTCATGTACTAAACATTGTTGCATATTCCATGCAAACAGGTTAATGCGATTCTTGCCTTGCTCAGCCTCATCCATCATTCTGGTAAATTTAAAGCCTGCCTTGTACTATTCCTAAGGCAGATTTCAAAAAAACATATAAGGGAAAAAACAACCATAGCAGAATTAATTTATTTTTGTTAAGCTCTTATTTTGTAATTCTTACTAACATTACCACATGACATAAAGTGGGGAGAGTGCTAGTAATTGTGCTTCATTCCTCAGGGAAATTTCCAAAGGGAATTCAACTCAGATTCATTACATACAGCACTGTATGAGTCAAAGGGATTGCAGCCCTCGCTATCCATTTTACCCCACAATGCTCTTTCATACCACCGTTACGGTGGTGAACAAACAATGAAGACAAAATTTCTAGGTAAACTTTGTTAAAAAGAAACCAACAAAAGAAAAGAGAAACCAACAAAAAACCCACCCCAGACTTCCAGTTATTGCTATGATTCCTCCCTAACAAAAGCTCGGAGCTTTTATTTTTCTGGCATTGCTCTTCTTCATGACCTCAGGTGCTTCATACAGCGTATGTCGAGATTTGCTTAAGAATCCATTGGGCAAACCCACCTACAACACATGTGCATTGACTGGTTGGCAAAGATGGCTCTGGGCTGCCTGCATCACACCCAGTTATTTGCAGAACCTACACTTCTTTTCTTAGTAGACTTTTCAACACAGCAGTGGCTTAAAATATAGCTGCCCACAAAACAGCTTAAAATAAAGCTGCACACAAAACAAAACTGTGCTTCCACACAGCTAAAGCTCTGTGGGCCCTCCCTGTAAGCTCAACACCGCAGCTGTGGGGTACAAAAACACAACTTGTCAGTGGTCCTTGTAGCTGAAAATAATAAATGTTCCATGTGAAAATGTGTCTTCCCAAGCAGAGCTAAGAAGCCAGGATCCTAGCTTATGGACAAAGGGAAAACTCCCAATGGGAGATGGGATAGGTTCCCCACTCACCGCATTCCCAAACCATTACAAGATCTCTGGTGGAATGGGTGCTCTAAATCAGCCAGAAGCTGGACGAGATTCCTGCATAGCTCCATGCCAGTGAATACACTGCCTTACTGCAGAATTTCCACATCCAGAAGTGACACCATCTGCAGCATCTCATTTGGAAACATCTAAAAACCTGAATCCTGTTTCAAATTTTGACCAAACTTTGCATCCTCTCTAGGAAGCACCACTATGACCAGTTGTCCAATTTAGTAAAAATAATATATTTTAGGATCTAAATCAAACTGTGCTACTCTTGAGCGAAATTCTGTTTCAGGTGAATTACAGGAGGCTGTGGCTGTGAAGGACCAGCAGTACCTGGCGTTTCCACTGGACAAATTCGAGCCCTGTGTGCCTAAAGGTGTGGAACAGCATTAAAGGCAGGCCTTTGGCCAAAACTTGCCCTAATAAGGACTTCAGCCTAAGAATGGAAAGCACACACCACATACCTTTCAGGAATGAACTTCTCTGGCTCTGGCCAGAACTCAGGGTTGTGGTGGAGATGTCCAACTGCGGTTTCAATGACAGCCCCAGCAGGAATACGCTGTCCCAGCACCACACAGTCCTTAGCTGCTTCCCGAGTGAACCTGCAACAGCAAGTGTCATGTATCCCAGATGATTAATAAAGGTAAAAACACGGCAGGAGGGAACCATAAAAGTAATCTCTTGACCCCGCAATTTAGCGAGCAACACTTTCCCAGTATATAAATACAGCAATCTTTGCTGATGCCAGTGTCTTCTCAGGTTGCAATCATCTCCACCTACGCAGAAGCACACAGCCCCAGCCCAGCTGGCTAACTTTTGCTCTTTTCACAGTTGAAGCATTTCTGGTTGCTTATGATCTTCAGAAACGTTAACTTATTGAACTGCAACAGTGCTGCTAAAGTCAACTTAATTTCATCGACTTTCATAAAGTATTCTTATGAAAGCTGCAGATGGAATGTGCCAGTCATCTCTAATAGCAGGTAGAAAGAGTATACTGTTTTGCCATCAGGAAAAGTTATATGAAACAGAGTTTTTGAGTTCATTCATTTGAGAAGCTCTGCCACTTTGGGGCAGCACCTGAAAGTGCAGGTTTCTTTGGGCAACCTGGTCTAGTGGAAGGTGTCCTTGCCCATAGCAGGGGGCTGGAACAAGATGATCTCTAAGGTCCCTTCCAACCTGAACCATTCTATGATTCTATGAAACCTAGCAAGGGCTGCTTTTAGCGCTAGGGCTAAGAGCTCTGCTGCTGCTACAGAAACGCAACCAGTTAACAAGCCCATGAGAAACTGCAGCTCACAGGCACTCATCAAGGACAGGCAAGAAGTCAGCAGCACAGCTCTCCAGCTTCTTCCCAGCCTGTGGGGGCAGGCAATGGTGTGGGACCGTCCTCAGGAACCTCACTGTGACAACACGATTGAGACAAGCAGACTGACAAGGCCGAGCTTGGGCCTGCAAACCGTGTAGGAGTGCTTTGTGGGTGTGCATGTGTGCAGGGGCAGATCCCAATCTGCATCTTTTGGAGCTTGGATGGTCACTGCAGACCCCGGCCCAGTAACAGCAGTGAGCAAAAGGGCTCTCACTCCTGCTCCCTGCACTGAGCCTAAAAGTTGAATGAAGATCTCAGTTTCAGGGCTGTCAGTTGAATGCTATTACGGAGACACATTCTCTCCTCACTGTCACTCAGTTTCTCTCTTTCTCATAGACAAATAAATAGCAGAGACTCCAAACCTGGAACAAAGCACTGACACATTAAGAAACACATTGACAACCCATTCTTCTCATCCTCACATGAATTTGGTGGCAGCGGAAACACGAGTTTTGTGGAAGAAAATTCTCTGCCTAGTAAATTATTTTTTTTTAAAAGAACCTCACTCTATGGCATGTTTGGCTGCTACTGGATTTTCTCCTGGATCCAGTAGCATTACCCTTGTCATAGGCAGCTGGCATCTTTCCAAGGCACTGGGCCGTTCTACCCATTGCACACCCATCAGAGTAAAAGCCAGATCAATAAACACCACCACCAACGCCAGCGGAAACTTTGGAACAAGTTTGGTCCATTCTCATTTTGTTTCCTATCTGATAAACATTGATTGTTTCCCTGTGGTTCAGCTGAAACCCAAAGATCCCTCATGCTTTAACTGGTGAAACAATTTCCACTTGTATACCATGTATAACACGGTAAAGCCCAGTCATCCTATCTATGAGCGAGTGTCTTTGACATTTACTCCCTGAGTAATGCTGCAGATGTCCATGGAATTGCAATCTTTGTGAAAGTATAAAAGGAACACCATTTGAAGCTTGTTTAATTTTAAGGTGATTGCAATTGTGGGGCAAGTTTTCCAAAGGCTGTCACAGTAAGCTCAGCTTTGGCTCTTTTCCAGTCATCTGAAATTTCCTCCTGGCTTAACAATAAGCAGCGCAATTGTCTGGCTGCTTTGAAAAGTTCCACTCTTAACATTTACATTTTTGCTTGTGATAACTTGGAATTTTGACAATCAAACAGTTTTCTAATTTATTCCCCCCTTTGTTTTCAGTTCACCAATATAACTTCATAAAATTATTTGTAGGTGGATTAAGAAAATTTTTAAAAATGTAATGGTTGTAGCCATTAGCTTAGTGCTATCATTATAATGCAGCACTAGTGCAAAATAGTATGAGTACGAGTTGAACACATGTAAAATAGAGTTCAGCTTTCTGAATGTGCAAACCTTCCCAAGAACAGGGCCTCACTGATTCAAGGATAGCTTGGCCACTAGCCAAGAGGCTGGCGTAGTTCTTTGCTCCCCGTCCCTGCAGTGTGCCAAAGCAGCATCACCCGGCTTTCTCAGGCCAGTCCTGCTGCAGAACAGCTCCATCCTCTAATCTTGGGGGATGTGAAGAACTGCAAGGGAGAAGTCTTGGCCAATTTGTTGTAAAAAAGCTGCTTCAGAAATAGGAGGATGAGCCAGTTTTCCTTCAGTAGGCCACATTATGTCTTCCAAATGCACAAGCAGTATTGATGTTGGCACAGAGACCAAGAGCACACTGGTCTTCCAACAGTAGGTTGCCATTTTATATAGCTAGGAATCTACCCTGCAGAATCAGAAGGGGGGAAGAAAGGTACCTGAACGCAGGTGGATACATGCGCAATGTCTCTGCAATCACCATGTCCAGATAAGGGAGTTCTTGAACATTTTGGTAATCAGGGACCATCTGAAAAGGCAGGAAGAAAGAAACAATTACATTTTCTCACATCGGAGTGCCAAACTCATCTCAGATTAGCTTTTAAATCATCTATTTTTTACTGGGCATTTTTCCTGTAGAGGAACTCGATGTCTCATCTAAAACAGTAAACGATAAAATTATACAAAAATGTGGGCAGTAATTAAATGTGTGTATAACATTCCTTTCATCATCAAAACACTTTGGTGTGCAGCCCAGCTGCAGATATAATAATAAATCAACTTGCTAGAAAGTATTTAAAATAGGGCACTGCGGAGACCATTAATAGCTCCAGCAGTGACATTGTTTTATTCATGCACTGAGATTCGCACTGGACCCTCGTTCCCTCCCAAGGCCAGGAGTGTGGCAAAGCACTTTCTTCCTAAGAAACAGCAAATCAGTTATTTCTTGCCGATATTGGAGCCAACCCTTCGCCCTTTCCCAGTGATCAAGCAAAGCGCCGGAGCCCGGAAAGGTCTGCAGAGGAGTGGGTGATGGCACTGGGACACCTGGCAGTGGTGAAATCTGTTCCTTCTCATACCCATCCCGTGTGTAACATTGCTTAATTTTGCACTGCAGTGTAGTTCTGAAGGCTTTGCCCTCTGATAGGCAGCAAGAAACAGCAAACCGAGGATGATCAGCAGCAGCAGAGATGCAACTCAACACATAGATGCATGGATAATTTCTCGGTTACCTTCCTCAGGAAAAGGGATGTTTTCCCTGTCATTATTCAGTGCTCTCAGCAGAGGGCAGCCAAAGTACATCTAATAATCTCATCAGGAGGGCAGAGTTGTTTTAAATTAGAGCATCTCCTAAAGACTGACACGGAGTAAATTGGAGAAAAGCACAGACGTCAGACTAGACTAAACCTTTTATGAAGATTTGGGGCCCCTGCCGTTCACAAAGGGGACTGGATTCCATCCTTCCTTTATTTACTACAGCACTTTTCATGTATAATGCATATTTTATTGAATTTTCATGCAAAAACATATGGTACATACTGCAAATACTAAGCAGAGAACAACTCCAGATGGTATGCAGAAAAGGCGTACAATAGAGCGAGGATACCTTGCTGGATTAGGGTATCCCACTTATTCAGAACTAAGCCACCATGCACCATTTCACATTAACTGATCTTTTCTAGGAAGGAAATAGATACATTCTATTATCCTCATTTTTTCAGCACAGAAGAGAAAAGCAAAAACAGAGAAAAAAATGTGCACATGCTGAGCAGAACCAGAGTGTCTGCTCCTCTCATAGGGAAAAAAGATGCCACTCAGCTTGTCAATAGATGAGGTATTTTGTCAGTATATGCCAAATATTATCAATACAGGAAGTACAGACTGCACTGACAGCATTTCAATATTGTTTTCATATTGCAGCAGTGCCTATTAACTCAAACCTTTGACTTAGGTCGATGGTTATCAGACAAAGAGACTCAAATGCACAAATGGCAGCAACATCATGAGAACCATGGCTGAAGGCTGGGGAAGGAGCTGCGCTCCAGTAATTTATGGAAAAGCAAACGCAGGAGGATAATATTTTTATCATCCTTGTTTTGCAGAAAGGGACCCGAGGTTCAGAGGCTGCCTGCCAGGCCCATGGTTGCACAGGGATCAGTAGCTGAGGCTGGAAATGAACCATGATGGGACTCAATGTTCAGGCCTTCATGGCCAAACCGCCTTTCTCCATGACAGCATAGGCACCACGGGCTTTGATGCAAATGCATGCTGTGGTGTGCACTCATTATTTTTCCCCTGTCCTTTTTCTCCTGCATCTCCCCAAATCCTGGGTCCCCAGCTCAGCCCTGTCCCTGCTCTCCCTGCGCATCTCATAGATGTGCTAGCTGAGGAAGGAGTTCAGGCAGAGTGAGTGGTGAAGCCAGGATCACACCACAATGTGTCTGATTCCCTGAGCCATGTGCTCTCCACTGGGCCTTCCTGTCTCTCTCATAATCCCTCTACTTACTTCTGGACTCAATAATTAAGATAATTATATGGTAACCTGATATAATAAGTAGCCACTAAATCAAACCATACATCAACAAATAATACAGCGCTAAATTACGGGAGCTTTGATTTGCTCTTTCAAATAGTTTCTGTACCTTCAGGGGATTAGCAGTTTAGAAAACAAAACAAAGGTGCAAAACCAACTGATTTTCCTTGGAAGAAAATTCCTTTTGCTTACATACAGAAAAAGGGGTCAGAGAAATGGCAGCACGCGAACTCTGCTATCGTGAGGCATGGCAGGCACATCAGTCATCTCCTACGTCTGATGCAGCTTAATTATTGGCACTTCCATGCTTTTAACATCAAAGTAGCTGGACCAAATTTAGTAGCTGTTTGCAAGGTCTGACCCAGGGCTGTGTAAAGTACACACCAGCCAAGCATCTCTATTTGGTAAGGACAGTTTGCTGTTTCTTTTTTTTTTTCCTTTTTTCCTATCAAAGAAAATATTTTCCATTTGTTTTTCCACTCCCTCTCTTCAAAATATTCCTTTAGCCAAGCACATTTCAAAGGAACTTAAATATGCTTTTCTCCCTAAATGTCCCTATTTACATCTTTAAAATGCTGGCAGGTTTGCTGGGGGGGGGGGGGNTCCTTCCAAAAAACATTTCTACAATGGCTTTTACTCAGGATTGGGTTTATTTTCATTAAGAAAGAGATTCCTTTCTGTAATAAGTAAAGATGTGGGGGGAGAAGGGAGGCACTGCACTGCATGTAATGAAACATCCTATATTTTAATTTTGCAGCCACTGCTTTGCACAGCAGTCTGTCTTATGCTTTGCAAAGCCCTGTAGTACCTCTCCCTGCTGACTTGGAAGTGAACCAGCCATGTAACATCTTGTGGCATTTCTTTTTGTGCGTGTTCCCCCATTTTGACTTCCAGTGGGGTGGTGGTACACCCTCACCCATTCCAGATCCCAGGAAATGTCTAATTTGGCTACAAATTCTCCTTTATGGCTGGCAGCAAATCCCAGGCCTCAAATCCCTAGAAAAAAGTGGGAAATTAATTCTTAACCCCACAGAGCACCCTGCAGCAAAATACCAGCCGTGATTATAAAATTCCCTACATGCTACAAGGATGATGCACGTTTTAATCCCCAAAGAAGTTCCAAGAGAGATAACTGCCTTCAGATCCACCTCTGCTTTTCAGTTTTGGCTTTAGCGTTTTCTAGGCAGGCAAACCTATTTTTTGCCACCACCCTCAGTTAACTTTTAATTCCTCAATGAACACCAAGGGAATCAAAGTGCTGACAGGAGAGGTCTGGCCAATCTTTCTGCTGCAGTTTGAGATGTTACTGTTCCCAGTTGCTCGCTCCTCTTTGCTGGCTGCGGCTCCTGACGCCACCGCCAAGTCAGCAGAAGGGAACATATGCCTGCACCTTGGCTGCTTCCACACAACGTCCAGCATGAACCTATCTTCAGCGACACATTAAGACAAGATACTAACTTTTCCCCAAAGTCGCTGTCGAGTAAGGCGCAGATCCTCACTATCACCTCTGTTTTGGGAATGGAAAGCCAAGCACACATCAGTGAAGAAAAGATTTCCACTTATCCTATTGGTCATGGTCTGGTGGTGCTCGGCAGCCAGAAATGAAAAAAAAATCAGAGAAAATTGTATGTAGCTGACAGAGTGTGACATGCACCTGAAATCGATTTGGAAGCAGCGAAGGCTGCAGAGACCACATTCCTCACAACTAGTGCTGCTGAGTCACTGGCTGGGGCTGGACCAGCTGTGGTTTTGGAGAAGCTGCAATCCGAATCGAACGCCTCATGGGCAGGTGTGACTTTGACAGCGTCCATGTCAGAGGGATGACGCGTACATCTGCTAGGTGCAGATGCAGATCCATGAGTTCTCTGTGCACATAGAGCTGCACAGCCCACATCAGCCCTCCCCCAAACGTAGGCCTAGGAAATCAGCAGGAGAGGAGGAGGTGAGTCAACAACAAGCCAGCACAATCCTGGTGACTCTCACTCATCTATCTGCCCAAATTCCAAAAGAGCTCTTGAGCCCATAGCCAGTCAGTATTTACAAACAGGCCAACAATGTTTCTTGATCAAATGGATCAAAAGCTGCTGATAGATCAAAGAATCTGCCTGGAGTTTTGACCTTTCTTTGGTCACTGCTAGGAGCTGCTAATCCACCAAGAGAGTGACAGCCTGTTTGCCATGCTCAGCCTGGGAGAGGGGCAGAAATGCAAGAATGCTGCATCAAGTAAGAGTTGCTCTGTGACAGCCTTTCTAGCAACCACATCAAGACAGGAAAGGTTAGAGACAGGGCAGCGCTCGAGTTACAGATCAATGAGAAAAGGGGTGGGGTGGTTCAACAGATGCCTATCTATAACTTGCTTAAAGAAAGCTTGCCCAAAGTTTTACCGCTTCCACAATAACATGCTGGCATACCCGTAATTACCAAACTAAAGCCTCCCTACAAAGGCAGCAAAATAGGGACAAATTTGCCTAAGTAAAATTTATTGGCTTCAGCCTCTGAATTTGGATCAAATACTGAAAAAAAATAAATGCTTAAGGCAGACATTATGTGATACCTATCGCAAAAATCTCTCTCTGTTATCTGCCAAACGAGATGCCATCCTGAGGCACGGCACTGGGCAGAACCATCCCTCGCTGCTAGGGATAAGTTCCCGAGTCCCACTTGCCCCAGAAAGCAGAGCAGAGGCAGTGTGTCTGTAGCTTGATGATGCACTGCTTAAAGATACAGAAGAGTGTACCTAAAAGCAGCAAGTGTCCACTGGCCAGTGCCAGAGGCCTACAGATGAAGGCTTTCTTTTTTTTTTTTTTCTGACAAAATATTCAGTTCTTGATTACAGATTTGAGAACAAGGTGCAGAAGGGAAAAGTAGGACGACAAGCCTCATTTCCAGATTAAGATGTAACAAGAGGCTTACTGAGCTGCCTAGCACCTCTCAAATTTTACAGCACATCTTGGAAGCACTGAAGTCTCACCAGCAGCATTATGCCTTCTCACCATTCTCTCCGAAATAAACAGTTAAGTAAGTCCTCAGCTCCAGCCCTTCGTATACCTCTGTCTCCAGAAAGGCTATCAAAATCATGTATTCTCAAGCTTTCCTTTTATTTCTTTGTTCCACATGGGCTCACCATCACTTCTCTCATCTGCCCAGATTGTCATTCAGTGGAAATGCAGCACGATCTCATCCCCACCTTTGGTGAACATGAGGCACTGACTGCTTATTGGGGCTGGGAGCATTACTTGGCTCACTGAGGCACATCCCAAGCTGCACCAGCACTCAAGCTCCCAGCACTCAGTGCATCAGGCCTCTTATCAAGCAAACACCTCCCAGCTCCTCCAAAAGACCATGCCTGCCAAACAAATTTAGAGTTACACCCTTTTGTTCAGTGCACCTGCTCATACCCCCTCTTTCTGCACCCTTCATGCTCCCTTCTCGAGGTTTCCCCTGCTGCCTCTTGCCTGGTCCATCGCCATGCAGAACACAGGAGCGCAGGCAGAGGCAGGTGCCAATTTGCAGGCCAAGTTCAGAGGTGGTGGTAAAGGTTGGCACACCACTTACACGCACATGTAACCACATCACACGCAGGCCTTGCAGCCAAATTCCCTCCTTTACTTTGGTGCAAATCCACACACCTCCCTGGGGTTGTATCAATGTAAGGGAAAGGAAAATGTGGTTCTAAGTATGCACCCAATAGTGCTGGGGAAAGAGCCAGAAAGTATAAGGTTACACCAATGTCAACTGCCTTTAATGCTTCTTTGCTTTTCGAACCAAAGACTTCAGCTCCTGACAGAAGGCAGACCTGCACTACCTCCAGTAGCTTTTTTGGTGCCAAAACAAGGTCTTCATAGCATCACTGATTGCAAGGAAACTTCTGTGAGATAAAAACATTTCCTGAAACTGAACAGTGCCCCAAAACCAAACAGATCAACAGAAGTCTGTAACCAAAACAGTCAGAAATTCGCCACCACCTACATTACACATGGTGATCAGCGAGAACAGAATGAGTGCCATCAGGTAGAAGATCTGACATAAAAGCAATGAAAGAAGGAAATTATTAAGAATATCCTTTGTGAGTCAAGCTACGAACTAAAAGAGAGGAGAAAACAAATGTGCGTCAAAGATGATTTTGTGAATTTGTCAGCTCCACCTAGTCCCACACTCCAATGCCAAGAGAAGTGGGTGTCCCTTAGTACAAAGTGAGCAAATACCTGGGAGTGAGAATGGGCATCTGGGGCTCTGTGGTGCCACGAAGGAATGGGCAGCATCCCATGTGCTGATAGTGCCCAGCCAGGAGACTTTTAATACACAAATACCCTTGCTAGATCTATTTTTATTTATTTTTTAAAGTTATGTTTGGTGGGGAAGAACAGCTTCTCTCCAGAAGCGCTTCCCTACCTGTATGCAGCCAGTGCCCAACTCCAGCTATTTGTGGCTGTGGTGCATCTGTGGCCACTCATTGCAGTGGGCTAAACTCATCAGAGGCACCAGGATTGCCCATTTCTTGCCTCCTTAAAGAGCACTCAGCTCCCAAAAGCCCCCCTGATTCTCTCTTTTCGCTCACCTCAGCCCACTGAGACTCCAAAGTCTCTTTCAACACTTGTCTGACACAATCAGAATTTCTACTTGGGTGGCAGAAATTCTGAATGGTAAAGTATCCCAGTGGGAGGGAGGCAAGGAGGAAATTAAGCAGGAGAAAGGACTGCCAGAGGCCCAACAGGCTGCGAGAGAGAATTATAAAACTGGGGTAGGTCTGTCCGAAGGGCATGTCACCAGTCCAAAGCACATTAAGCACTGAAGTTCGTGCAAGACTTAATCCTTCCTGCTATAGAAGTGTCCCTTGGTGGTTGCTGCAGATCTACAGGAATAGAGAGGAGGGAATTTTTTCCCTCTCGGCAGACATTAATGGTATCACATAAGAGCCAGATGATTTAATTTAATCACTCCTGCTCCAACTGGTATTTTCTGCATGGAGGTGACAGTGCTTTAAATTAGGGCCTCGCATATAAAAGGCCCGCGTGTTTAGTTTAATCAAATGTTCATTTCCTCACATGATGTTTATATTAAAAGACATCACCATGAATTTTCAGGCTGCAAACAGAGGCTACCACATGGGCTAAGTAGTGAGGTCCTCATTGGTCATTCATCTCCACAGCCTCGTATGCTTGGCAGCCTTATGGACCCAGAGATGACTCAGGCCTGAGCATGCAGTTTTGGGAAAGATGCCCTAGAGAGCACAGCTCGACCTACGAGAGAGCAGAGCTTTACGCAAAATGAATGACTCTGGTAATTCACCCTTCTGCAGACACTTAAATATGGGCTTGAGCCAGGGGCTGCTTAAGTCATCGGCTTCAGCGGTTGCTGGATGAGACCTTTTCTGAATTAGTAAACAGGCAAACATTTGCAGCAAAGAAACTGCAAGATTCTCCCATCACTCAGCGTAATTATTATTTGCTCTGACAAGGGCAGGTCAGTTTTAATACCATACAACATTTATGTAGTGCCTGTTGCCTTGAAAACATTTTATGTACATTAAGTGCAGCACAACAATAATAAAACTTTGCCTTTCCATGGTTGCTTTTCCCCTGAGGCTCGCGAAGCATTTAGCAAGCATTAATTAGTTGGTCATCTTCCAAACGCATGTGTGAGGTGCTCCTAGTAAATACTCCCTCCATGCACACAAGGGGCCAGCAGAAGTGCTGAAGACTGAGGCCAACAATTCCCAACCTTAAGAGTGGAGCACCCAGCAGCACCAGCCTGCATAAGTAGCCCGATTTTTTATTTCAGCCTCAATGTGACTACAGTGAGTAAGGCAAATGCTGCTCTGAATGCCTAGACTTAAAAGGAACAAAAAAGAAAGAAATCCGTTGCATGGCATTTAAATACATCTCCAACAAAAAGGAACTTTGTTTGTTTTTAGCTGCCAAGATTGTAATGCAGGGCTCAGCCTGTCCTTGAGAAACCAATGGTACTGAAAGTGCAGAAAGTAAAGAAGCTTTTCAGGTGTCAAAGTTCCAATTCCTTGCTGTAGACTCCTGCATCTCCTACCTAACTCAGGTAACAGCTTAACCCTTCAGAGTCAAAGGGAGAAATTATTTTCTAACACATGGTTTAAAGCTGATGAGCCACACGGAGTCTTTGAGCAGAGGAGCACAGTTACGTCCAGTTTGCGTGGCAGCTCTTTGCCTCCCTTTTCTGCCTGTCCAGACAGTGCTAGCACAGACTGATTCTCTTTCCTAAGCAGGACCTATGCTCCGTTACTTCATCCTGCTGTCTCATTTCTTGACTGGCAATGCGACTTCTGCCATGCTCAGTCCTAACTCCGAATTTTAGCGTATGTCCTTTCTAGAAGACATGAGGGAAAAGTCTTCACCTGTTGAAACTTATCACATTTTAGCTGAAAAAACTGAGAGAAAAAAGGTAAAATCTTATTTTCTGACCAAAGCTATTCAACGCCTTTTCCTCTTCTGTTCCCTCTGGAAACTGCTGACTGCCATGGGTATAACAGCAATTTACAATTGGTATGGGAAAAAAGTTAATGGCACTTAAAACAGTTTCTCTAACTTTTCTCTCTAATACATGAAGAAGATTTAAAAAAAAAAAAAATAGATGCCACTCCAAAACTCATGACCCCAGGCGCAGTGGGGAGCTGGCTGCAAGCACTGGCATGCAGCTCCCATGACACTGTTCTATGACAAGCCCCTCTAGATATTCAGATAAAGCTGTCTGCAATGAATCCTGGCAGATGCCTAGTCAAGGATTTCTCTCCCTTCTCCCTTTGCTCTCTCTCTTCTCCATCTGGGAACACAGAAATTTCCCTAAGCCTGGTCATGCTTAGATTTAGTGAAGCCACCCTGGTGTCGTGTTCTGGCGCCAGTTTGTGTCTTTGCTTTCCTCTACCCTTTGTAGAGCAGCATGGCATGGCTGTCCATCTGTTTATGATTTACTTTACACAATGACTTGGTCCTGATTACACTGATAGGCACAGTAGGTTATTTGAGGGCCAACTGGATCTCTGTAATGACACTCAATCTGTACCCTGATCATGGGAAGGTTTCCGATCAAAGAAAGGATGGTGACAAACTCCACTGAGGCCTCCTCCAGGAGATTTTTCCTGTCCTTAATCCCAGCAAGCAAAAACAAAGGTCCAATTTTTTTATTCAGAATTCTTCTGCAATTATCAGTGCCTAAGTGGTCCATAAAAAATGAAATAGAAGGCAAGAAGAGAAACCAAGACCTGGGTCGTAGTGATGCTTACAGATGCACAATGGAGAAGAGATTGTAAAGAACAGCATTCGGTTTGGAAGGCCGCGTCTCTGGCGGTCTCCTTTAGCACAGTCCCGAAGCACACAGTCAGCAGAACTGTTCCAATCTGCACCAGCTAAGGATGGAGCCCAGAAAGTGCAGCTTTGTTGGGGGTCACTGCACGCTGCTGCCGGCAGGAAGCCCTCTGAGTGTAGTCTCCACTGAGCACATGTGAGTGAGGGAAAAGAGAAACAACTCAAAAAGCTGCAGGATGAAATCACAGGGTCAGTAGTGAGGAAGCAGAGAATTCATTTGTAATCCGAACAAAGTCATTTCTAGCACGTTTTAGGATGATATAAGGCTTTACAGGGAAGGCAAACGGAAAGTATTGCTCACGATTTCTTCTGCTTTATGAGTAAGCTGCTTTGGCCTTTGTTTATTTATTACCTCACAGTCCCACAATGATCCTGGTGTGAAGACCAATTGCTATTCTTCCTCTCTGGCTTCTCAAGGATATTTTTGCTTCTTGAACCCAATCTTTCCTCTCTCAGTCCCCAGCCATCTCACTCGTTTACCTCTCCATAGTTCCAGGGAGACTCCCATTTTTGCAATACTTCACACCTCACCTCTGTGCTGTCATTTCACTTATGGCCATGCTACCTTGAGACTTGGTGTTTTATCTTTTCTTGCTCTTTATCAAAGCTCTGCCGTGCACCACGTGATAAAAGCTCGAGGGTGAAGTATGAGAGCTGGGAGAACCTGGCCAATGCAAGGGTGCCCACCTGGAATTTAGCCAGCCCCAAAGTGGGGGCCATTTAATCCAGAGACTACTGAGACACAAAGGTGACCTCCACAAAGTGATGTTTGCTCAATCATTTGGCATGAAAGAGCACTTTTAAGCCAGAAAAGTCCAAAAGCCATAGCAGTCTGGAGGGGGTTCACTTGCAATTTTGCCCATATCAAATACCTAATAAAATACTCTATCCTTTGCCATTTTTTCACACAAGTTGTGGCACAAAGATCTATGGATACCTACAGAAGGGATAATTTGGAGAGAGGGATTTTCTAGGAGTACAAAGATGGAGCACAGCTGTAGGCTTTTTCTGTAAAGGCCCTGTCACTCATGAGAGCAGCTAGGCACACTCAGAACTCTACCTGGATTACTGAAACATTATGAGTAGACCCCAGCATACTTAGAATCTGGCTGGAAAACATGAGCTTTATGACAAATAATAATATTTTGAACTTCACTTGCCCTCTGGCTTCTGAACCAGGTTTCATGTCTTCAGTCTTACCTTTTCAGCTACCATGGTTATAAGTGGGTTTTTTTGCCCTTTCATTGTTGTTTTGGGTTTTTTTTTTTTTTGTCGTTGTTGTTTTAATAATGAAAGATGAGATTCTGGTTACACACCTGAATTCAGTGTTGAGTGGTTCAAGAGAATACAAAACAAATACCCAGAGACTTGCAGTGTATTGGCAGGATACTGGTAATGCTCCATTTACAGAGCTCCATGGGCCATCCCTGCCTGCCCTTTGGCCATCTGCTGTGAGCACTCAGCTCGAGTCACACAGATCTTTCAAAAAGAAGTTTACAAGAGCAGGATCTTCACATGAACAAGCATCACATAGGCAGGAGTTGATCCCTGCTGTGTGCTGACCCTCACAACGTTCATGGTTTTATGGTGTGTGTTTTAGGGGGGCTACTATGAGAGGGGCCTCAGGGATTAAGCACCCAATCTCCTCTGTAAATGCCAAACTTGGTACCTTGGCAAAGCCTGGCTCAGAATGAAGTTGAAATACACAGACAAAGTAATTGGGGGGGGGGAACTGTGCTGAGGCTATATATAGCATTTTGTTTCTGCTGGGTATGAGACGGGGGGGTGGGGAAGGCAGGAAATGAGGAGGAGAGGTGGGAAAAACTGATAAATTTGGGCTGCTGCTGTCATACACGGATCCACTTATCTATGGCTGGAGCCCAGACAGCTGTGAGACTGCAAATGAAGAAATTTAATTAAAAAGTCAAAAATGAAAATCAGCAAGAAGAAAACAGAGAAAAAAACAGGACTTTTTGCTTCCCTCACCTAGCCTGATGTATAAAGAGAGACTATCTGCCGGATGAAGGGTGCTTATTATTTCTTTGGCTCCATGTGTATAAGGAAAGCTACAATTCTTTCTAGTGAACAAGCAGATAATCGCAAAGGCACTGGCACATTGCTGCTATCCAAACATTGCTGCTCTAGTTCAAACAACGTCACGTAACATCGTGGTAGGCTCATTTGTACAATACCTATGGCGCACTAAGATGTCGGAAAGCAAGTTACTTGGGATCATAACCTGCCTGAGAAATAATTCTTGTAGGAAAAGCACTGGAAAAAACTGCAAGTGGGTGTGGTTCTCTTTTGCACCTCTCGCATACTTGGACCTGGCTCCCGTCAGCTTAACTTGGAGCAACCTCACAGTTTTCCCTCCTTCAGCTCCCAAGGCACTCGCCATGCAGCTCAGACGAGCCAGAGCATCTTGCGCTTTTGTCCATACCCACTGCTTTTCCTAACACATTCTCCTCCAATGCCTTTCACATTATGGTGCATAGAAGAGAGCCGTATTAGTACTTTTGGCCTCTCTTCATGTGCGCACACATGTAAGCATGTGTATTTTCTGTAACACATCCATCAATTTGAAATGGTATGAAAAGGACTAAAAAAAATATTCGATCTTTAAGTCTCTGAAGATTGGAAGTGTCGGTGCTGCTAAGTCAGAAAATTCATTCAAAATCCTATTTATCTAGGTCAGGATGTGAGAAACTTTTTTCTGCATTCTGCATATGCATGTCACCACTTTTGCTCCTCAGTACTACACAGGCTGGGAGCTGAAAAGCCAGGGAAGACTACAGCTTGCTCTCTGCTTCCAGTGGACTTGATAGAAAAATCTCTTTTGTGTTCCTTACAATGGAGCCTTGTCTAATCTCTGCCCCAAGAGATGAATATTGAGATAACCAGGGCATTACAAATATTGTGCTAAGAGCATGCGTAGCTGGGGAAGGAGCTCAGTGCCTCAACACCACTGCTGTCTTCTTATAACCAGAAGAGCAAAGCCTCCTGCAAAGCAACGAAAAAGTTAACAAAAGACTTCATTTCTCTCCAGCTGATACCAGTGTGGCACTGGGAAACACGGGGTCAGATTCCAGGCACATTACTGAGAGGGCAGGAGGAGCGTGAGGAGGAATGGTTACTCAGCAAAGCCATGGGGCTTGCAGTCAGGAGGTCAAGTCCTGACACAGCTTTCCAAGTGAATTTGGAAAAGCAACTTCCTCTCCCCCAGTGCTTTTATTATGACCGGTAAACCTTAATCATGAGATTGCCTGGAAAGTGCTGGCACGCTCAGATGAAGGCAACATATGAAGCTTCTGTTCAAAGCTTGGCCATAGCAGAGTAGTAACAGCAAATCCACTGCTTTTTAAAAAATTTCTTTATGTCACGGGTAAGTTGAGCCTTGGCTGTTAACCCTGATATAATACTAAACTATAATACTAACTCTTGAATGGACAACAAAATTGTAGACAGAGGACAGAAATTTTCTTCTATATAAGTGAAGAAGTGAATTTAACCTACCATCAAAACTTTGATTTATGACGCACATTTGCTGGGGGGGAAATGGTGTTAAAGGGTGCATATGCACTCACCCACGCACCAGCAACATTGAAGGCAAAGAAACTCACTGATTTCCTACATTTGGGGAAAAAAAAAAACCAAAACCAAAGTTGTAATTTGAAGTTTAGGGAATCTGCTTTCAAGGTTTATCTATCTATAATACTCTGGGGTCCCAAATGGAGGTTAGGACCTGTTGGGATGCTCCCTGCTCTCCACACCTCTGCCCTCTCAAATTAGGAAGA
This sequence comes from Penelope pileata, assembly GCA_013396635.1. NCBI lineage: Eukaryota > Metazoa > Chordata > Aves > Galliformes > Cracidae > Penelope > Penelope pileata. The sequence continues at coordinate 835,386 of WBMW01004938.1, forward strand.
AGGAGCTATGCTGGGGAATCGCTGCTGCTGTAGAAGAGGGGCCACAGGGCCCGCCACAGGTTCTGCCCTGCTGCCTTCCTGCTAGGCCTCACCCTCCCCTCCTCATCCCTGAGTGCAGCAATCTTTCCCCACAGCAAGCACAGCTGCTCTTCTTCTCCTTAGCCAAAAGTGCTTCCTGAGCAGACACCTGGGAGGGCTCCTGGAGCTCACACCGGAGTGCAGAATCCCTTGCCCAAGCCAAGAGGAGGCTGCGGGGATGCTGCACATCCAACGCTACCAGCGCATCTCCGCTCCAGCCTGGATGGTGCTCCTCTGCTTGATTACTTATCCATCACGTGTTTCTCATTTCATTAAGGGGAGTTATTAATCAGGTGACCCACGAGTGGCGGGGCTTTTGGCGATCCCAGCGTTACCACAGTAACAGATGGGGGCCGCAGCTCCCGCTCGGCATCGGCGCGCTCACTCCATGCTCGAGCTGGAGGACTGCTTGCGTTCAGTGCTGCATGTGAGCGGGCTCCAGGCAGTGCGCGTGGCTCAGTGGGAAATGAAAAGGATATCGGCTCTTTTGTCAGCTCGGCGCGGTCTTAATAATGTTTAAATATCTGAAGGTCAGTAAATTACAGAGCACAGAGAATTGGCACAAAGGCCTTTCTCTAAGATTACCTAGGTTTGCTGAAGGAAGCCAAAAAAAGAGAATAATCCGAACTGAGCAAAAACAACCACTGCTGCTAAGATGCTACGCTTCTCATTAAGCCTCTACACTGAGCCTACAGAGAAGGCAGCATTTCCCGTCTCTCTTGCTGACAGTTCACTATCGGGGCAGAAAGGCAGGTCACTGTCCTTGGTGATATGGTAAACAAAGATAAAAGCTGAAAGCCACAGAGTATTTTTTTAACCCTGGATAATTATCTCAGAATAAATTCCATTGTGGAGAGATTTATTGTTTACTTAGCACTCCTCAAAAGAGCTCCTCAGGAATGTGATCTCCTTTCCGCGTGCTGGACATGAAGTGCACATCAGCTGAAAGCCGTGGCCAGACCTGCTCTGGGCATCCGTCCCTTGTCCCTGCAGTCATTATGGGTACGTAATCTAAGTGAACCTGCTGGAAAATCATAGCCCCAAACATTCATCCAAATCTGCTTTTTCTCCTAGGTTAGGAACTTAAACAGATGTCTTCCATGGGCAGCCATGCTCATGAAAACGCTTTGCCAAAATACCAACAAATAAAGCACTGCTTTCCTCTTCTGCTCACAAAGTGCCTGCAGCAAAGCAGCACAAGACTGAAACGCCTTGGTGTATTTTCTGAGACTATTAGTATATGAAGGATCAGTTTTCCCTCTACTCCCTCCACATAAAATTCCCAGAGCCCTTTCTCTCACAGCGTGTCTCCCCAAATACACACAAATCAACCTACTATTGTGGAAAGCATGCAAGAAAAACATCACTGCCAACAGCAGAAACTCTTTTGTGTTCTCTGTGTAATGGCTCAACAACTTAAAGTAAAGCAAGAGTTCAAGCTTTTGCTGATTTGGGGCCTATGACATCAGTTTAGAATTAGGGAGCTGTGAGTGGTGCCACAGAAGTAGTCATTTAATCCTGTTATGTCCCTCATTCCCACTTGGGAAACAGCCATGAAACCTCTCCTGCACGCTGCCTGGGACCTCTCTGCAACGTGTACTTGGTTGACTTCCAGCGGTAGCAGAAATAACCAACTGGATGATATTTAGGCAAACTGCCTTTCAGAAGAGCACAGTCAGGATCAGAGGAACAGCCAGGGATTTCTCGTGGTTTTGTGCTGCACATTTGACCTTCTCTACCTTTTTACAGGACTTCTGGACTTCAAGATGCAGGAATCTCTTTTCAGGACACAAGAAGGTTTGCTGCAACACAGCTGTTAAGAATACGCTCGTTGACTTCTTACGACTGGCAGAGATGGGTTACCTATGGCCTTGGGCTGCACTGTAAAGTGGATTGTGAGTTTAAAAGGTTTCCATTTCATTTTCTAAAAGAGCTGTAAGCTTAGCTGCTGCTAAAGTTTCCAACAGTGTTCTCAGGTATAGTTTCTGTAATCCGATCTCATCTCCAAAACCGTACATCACTCTTCAATCAGATTAGCTCCTCTCTATAGAGCTAGAGCAATTAAGAACTCTCTTTGGCTCTCATGGCACTCCAACACCTATAGGACATACGTGTTCATATTGCTCTTACATGTTTTCAGATCCTTGCTACTTATGTTCTCTGGGTGCAGACTACTCTACTGATTGCATCAGGCATGCACTCGGTCTTTTTCAGCTGTTCTCATAATCTTTTTGGCAGAGGTAATAATTTGGTAACACAAAAACAGAAGCAAGTTCTGCTGTCTGTTCCAAAGAAAGTATTTTCCAGGACCACTCGAAGATGCCAAAATCACGCAAGAATCACTGCAAAGGCACACTGTACCAGTGTGCCATCAAACTCCTAATATTCGAGTCAATCATTTTTTTTTTTAATCAATACAAGTGATGCTTCTAGTTGCAGATTTTATTGCATTGAGTCTGGCTGGCCCACAAACAGAAGCTGAATGGCTGCAGACTCCCAAAGAAAGCAGCAGTAAAGTTAACTTCTTCCCCTGTGCAGTGCACCTGTGGAATAGAAGAGGCATGCCTGCCTGTGTTCATCACCTCCAATACATACGGTGTCTTCTAATCCTCCTTCCATGTGCTTCATAAGAAACCAAAGCCCTGCACCCACATGCCTATTCCATATGCTATTTGTATAGCATATAGCACAGTCATATTGATGTGATATTTGATACATGTTAGAGCACTATCTATTGATATGCTAGACGTGCTGGGGCTGAATCCTTCTTTCACCAGCACAAGTAAATTCAAGCACAGCGTGTTTAAAAGGTTAAGATGGTATAACAGTTCAGGAAAATCCATGTCAGTACAAGTGTGCTTTAACTGATTCCTTTCACTGAACCCATTTTTTCCCAATACCATGAGCAAAGGAAGCAATTTCACAGAGAGGTTTTTGCCAGGGAACTGCATCTATGCTGTAACCCATCTCACTGCAGACACGCAATAACTAAAACCCATGAAAGAGCCTTGGTGCAACAACCACACTGTGTAAATGTGAGGGCCCTAAATATGGTAACCAATGTCACATCCAGATACGTAAATGGAATGTACACTACCCAAACTCATGCTCTAGGTTGGGCATGTTCAGCCTGTGGCCTGCAGGCCGCATTCGGCCCGGCACAGCTCATCATGTGGCTTGTCCCCATTGGCCGCTGATTCATCATGGCGATGGCCCATCCCTGGCCTGCACCCATCACTCAGCATGTTGCACTGGCTAAGCTGAAGCCAGGACAAGGGGAGGGCGTAGTGCAGTGCTAACTCAAGTTATGGCAAATAATTTCAAGCACTTTGATACACTGGCTAAATACGGTTCTGTGAACAGTGAAAAACACATAGCCTTGCTTTCCCTTTTGATAAAGGAATTTGAGAACAGGTTTCAAGATTGCAGAAAAATAATCAATTTTTTACTGTATTTGCGACTCCATTTTCAGTCAGCATAAATAGATTACCTGCAAATTTTCAAATGGAATGTGTAGAGTTGCAATCAGATATTCAACTCAAAGAAAAATTCAATCATGCCTCTCTACTGGACTTCTGCAAGACCTATCTTACCACAGAGAAATATCCCTCGCCGCACAATCACGCCTGATTCATGTCGTTGCTTTTTGGCAGTGCGTAAATTTGTGAACAAATATTTTCAAGCGGGAAGAGTAAGATTTCATCAAAAATCTCTGACGAGCACCTTGAGAATTCACTAAGAATTGGAACCACTTCCATCGAAGTGGTTTTATGGTTTTATGGTTTTGTTGCTAATTTTTGTTTTAATAAAAATATAAAAAAATAAGTCTTGTTAGTTTTATACATTAACTATATTATATATTTTATATGTGGCCCAAGACAAATCTTTTCATTTAATGCGGCCCAGGCAAGCCAAAAGGTTGGACACCCATGCTCTAGGTAGTAGCCTTAGCAAGTCTCCAGGGGTATTGCTCCACTAACATCTATCAGTTCACATGGATCAACACTGAAACGCGTGCCTGTACTTTGCGTGCAATTTCTCAAGGGGAACTTTTTTTTTTTAAAGAGAAGCAGATCTATAGACTTCAGTGCAACCTCTAAAAAAAAAAAACAGTAAATGGACTGACAGAATTTCTTCAACCTACATGAGTCAGTAGCTCACCTCTACATAGGAGAGAAAAGGCATTGGCCCCCTTTTAAACAGTGGATAAGGAAAGGAGCTGTGGTGCACATCCCCTGGTGATTGACTTGTCTAATTTTGCTAAGAGACTGGTTTTGAATTTGTATAATTATATTAGGTGAGAAACCGTCATAATTAAAATGAAATTAAGGTCTAATGTAAAGGCCTTATACCAAACTGAAGATAAGCATCTCTGGACAGGAAAAATGAAGAGATGCTGATAGAAGCAGTTTTATACTTGTATACTTCCATGTGTGCTAGGAAGTTGCATGGCACTAACCACTTTGGTTTCTGAATTAATATAGCTATCAGCTATAGCTACATCATGCGCATAGATGTATATAGCCATACACACGTGTATACCCACCCACATCCTGTTCTCCCTTCAAAGCTGCACACAGAAATTTATTGTTCTTTTCTGTAAGAGCAGCCATTTGAACAATCTGCAATACAGAAAGGACAACTGCAATTTATATACATTATTTTGCAACAAAGATCTAATTTAAAAACAAGTCTCAAAAAAGGATAGATTAATAAAGCACCCATCCACACTGTATTGACTAAAGTTTTCAATCAAAAGCCTCTTTATGAATAAGCGAGAGTCCTCCATTAAGATACACACTCTCGTAAGCACGCATACACACACAAAGGAGAGACTAACAGTTATTTATATTTCCTACTCTGAGAGACAGGAAACCTCCCTTTGCATCTGCTTTTTTCTCACTAAGAAGAATAATTTTAATTACAGCCACTTGGAAGGAAGCCAGTTTTGATATTTTTTTTAATGACATCTGTCTAAGCATTTTTAAACTTCCTGCTCAATGTAACTTCCTTCATTTTATAGACCAACACCCATTTACAGCAAAAAAGAAAAGGGAGTAGCAAATGATTTATTCATTTTTCATGTTAACTCTTATCAGGTATATCAAGTGGTTCATTGTCCTGAGAGCTGATGGTACAGAAAGCAGATTTATGGGGGGAATTTAGGGCTTGAGCAGTCTGGGAAAGAAAAAAAATACTTGCATGGAGAAAAAACACATTTGTAACTTAACCCTAAAACAACTCCAGAGTTCCTGTTCCGCAGGCTGATTTTTCCTAGATTCAATTGGGCTTTTTTCAGGAAAAAAAATAAAAGATTGAGAACAGGGCAAAAGTCAGGGCAACATACATAAAAACAAGAATATGAGGAGTCAGAAGCAGTGGAGCCAGCCCAGCCACCACCTACACCAGATTGGTTCTGGACGAGTTTCTGCTGAATCAGTGAAGTTACTTTGGGCTTAACCAGTGCTTCAGAGGCAGCATCTGGGCTCCAAGTCCCCACCCCAAGCCAGCACAGCCCCTGCTTCAGCCTGGTAATTGGGGCAGGAATGAGGAACCCCAGAGCTCCTCTGCCGAATCTAACCACAGCAATAGCAAGAACTCAAATTTCAGATGCTTACTTATAAGGCTGTCTTCCCTCCTCTTCCTTTCAGTCTGCCTTCAGTTGTGGCTTACAGGTCTGCCTCATCCAGCTTGCTGCTCTCCTCCTGTACGAGGAGCGAGGTGAAAAAGCAGAGGCAAAAACACTGCTAGAAAAGGAAAGCTAAATAATGCACGAAGGAGAGAACAAGAGGAAAAACAGGCGAGCAGAATACAAAGCGGGCACTGCAGGGTGGAGAGAAGCAAGGACAGACGCAATGGGAAGATACCTGCAAGTGGCTGCAACCCCTCAGATTCCTTAGCTGGGGTTCACCAGGGTGCCACAAGGCTGGGGACACAGGAAGGCAGGGCTGGGCTGTGCTGGGGAGCAGCAGGCAGGAGCCAGCAGTTTGGAGGAGCACATTTTACAGGTTCTTCTTGCCACTCATTGCCGGCTCTGCTGGAGCTGAAGCCACAGGCGCATACCCACACCTGGCCAACAACAGTCCCAAAGGGATGGGATTTACAGCACACATCAGACACGTAGCCAGTATTAGCTATGAGAAAATCTGCCTCTTGGCTGGCCCCACTGTTGGGACACAGGTAAGCATAATGAATTGTTAATGTCTTGACACCAAAACTGCATTTTCATTCTTTGCTCCAGACAACCAAGACTTTATTCTTTTGACTTGTACTTTTTCTCAAGTAGGGTAAATCATATTTCAGGATAAATGAACAGCACAGCGCAAACAACCTGGGAAAACTCAGTCTCCCTCTGCACTTTCTCCCTCTGTACAGATTGAACCTACAGCCATCCTGAAAGCTCTGCAATAGTTTCCATGTGATTTTTAATTTCCTGGTTCTGGCTGGAACCAGAAGTGTGAGTGCTGGAAGCCTCAGGAGGAAAAATTGGTATTGTCAGATTCTGCCCTAATTTTCCAAGATTCAGGAGTTTCAGAGAATATCTCAGCTCTTAAAGTGTTTGGAGACTTCACTCTCACAAGTGGCTGACTGCCTTCTGACTTGAGTCAACACAGCTGGAAAATGGAGTAAAAAAAGCCCCTGAAACCTCAGTGAAAACCAGATGCTGCCATTGAGCAGAGCTACTGTGTTACTAAAACACTAGCACCCCTGCACTCCCCAAAACAAAAGGAATAATTCTAATAGATTTCCCAAACCACATTTTATGCCAAAAAGAACACTGAAGAAAAATACTTTAAGGCTTGAAGCAGACTGTGGGGTGGTATGGTTCTGGTGCTGGCACTTGGATTGCTGCACAGTGAGAAAGATCTTTGTTTTTAGGGAGGACAGGCTGTGTTTGTTATTTGGCAAAAAGTGATCAGGAGAGTGATTGCAACATTACCGCTAGGTGGGATATGAACGATGTGTTATAATGCACGGTTTGCTGCGGTGATGCTGAACACAGAATCATTGCTGTCCTGCACCCCGTGCCATGTGCCATGCAGTTTGAACGAGGTCTCGAGTTTATGTGCACCCTGAGGGCACACAATGTTGCTTGCATTGTAGCTGTTAAAGAAAACATCTCAGCACTGCCAGCAGCAAGGGAAAGATTTCAGGACAGTTTTGCTTAGAAAGCAGTGGAGTTCCTTTGCATACTCACATGAAAGATATTTTTCCATCAATTACATACGCCTCACAGGATGCAGATGCATTATGTGATGTGTTACATACACAGCTAAGCAGGAATGCATGCAAGAACTGGAAAACAACAGTGGTTTGTTTAAACGTCCTGTTTCATCTCATCCAGCCAACATCCCATTATGAGCCACAGGGGGCCAGCTTTCTGAGGCCACCAAGATGTCAACAGTTGGAGGAAATGTTCACTCCAATGCCCCTGGGGTTGCTCTGAAAGCAGTCACTGACATGACAGCCACAGCCTTCTGCAACAGAAGCAGCAGCGTAGATTTGTTAGCAGGCTACTCGAAGTTGCTGCAAACAAGAGAAAGCTCGTGTCTTTGGAGAGAAAAGCTCATCTCTCTCCAACCCATCACAACCAACATCCCTGGCTTTTCTTCTCCCTCAGCACAGCCCATACAGTGTCCTTGGAGCCAACAAAGAGCACAGACAAGATCCACACATCATGAAGACGAAGACAGTGTGCCTTGCCCATTGCCCAGGCAGGCTAATGTTGCTTTGGTCTGAACCAGATGCCACGAGAAAAATGATCTTCCCTCCTTACATGGCTTTGTTGTGACTGAGCCCTAAGATCACCGGCGGTATTGACCCACGTGGTTCTACCACAAAGCTACGGCTGAATCACTGCTATGACTTAGACTACTGTGAACATCAACATCTTTAATCTGTGGGTGGTTTATGTTTAGCAACGATAGCAAAAGTAAAGCCAAATTAAATGTATAAATATGATGAGGTGTTTCAAACACAGAGTGGTATGTTATAAATAATGCACTGAATGCTTCCAATGTTCTGGCACTTAAAGAAATAAAAATATGGCTCCTCTCATCCGGTAGTCTCTGGCCATTTTTTAAAAAAACAGATGGGGAAGCTGACTCATGAGAAAGGTGAAATGTTTTGCATAGGGTCACAGATCACAAATCCAGTGCTAGAAAAATCAGAGTTCCTTAAGCTAATTCCCCTGCTTTGTCACCAGATAATGCTGGCTACAGAACACATAAGCAATAAATTAGACTTTAAAAAACTCAAGGGCATTAGGAAATTATAATTAAGCACACGTTCTGCAATGAGATGAATTGTTTTTATAACAAGAGGCAGCAAAAACTAGTGCCTATAAATTGCACATTGTAGGACAGTATTACTTCTTCTCGGAGACAACAACAAACACTTTTGCCAGATTTTGACGATACAGATGTGCGTGTACGCGCGTGTGTGTTTAGAATACACTAAAAGCAATAACAGCCTGGCTGTGCTCACTGCTGTGCACCTTGATGGGGAAGATAAGTGATGTTAAATCCAGAAAACACTTCAGGGCCTGGTTTAATTCAAAAATACCCAGTGTTTTTTACATTAACACTGCTAAACACGTGAATTCTGTTTTCATGGAGGACATGATTTAAGCACAGGCCCCAGAGAGACACCAGCTGTCTTTGATAACTGCATAAACTGCATTGACACTTAATATTGTTTCTCTGCAGTAAGATGCTGATTGCAAAATCAGCGATGACATACTGTATTCAAGCTTCGATGCTTGGAATGAGGTGCCAGATTGGGACAACCCTCAGAAATGAATGTTTTGATATTAGAGGGCACTGAACACCCAAAGCTCCCATTCATGTTGGCGGAGATTGCTAGTGGTTAGTTTCCTTAATGAAACCAGGCATCTATTTAGGTGCCTAAATACAGAGTTAAGGGCTTAACTTTAGGCACCTTTGTCTGGAAACACCGCTGCTACATACTATTTGTGTAGGCTGATGCTGAAATACTACTATGAACTTTCCACAATGTCTTGAAAAAGTAGGAGATACAATAAAACTATAATAATATGTTCTCTTCCCTAATGCCCTTCAGCTGAGAATCTCAAACATCCATTAACAGAAATATAAGCATGCTCCATTTACCACACAAAAAGGCTGCAGTCTTACAGCAAGTCAGAAATTAAGAAAGTCAGAAAAATGGAGTTCAAATTCCCTTCTTCCATAGCACCCGTTCCCCAAGGAAGAAGCCAACCTTTCTCTGTTCAGAGGAGGATGAACAGCAGGTCTCTCACCACACTTCCCATGGTCCTTCTGAGAAGCCCAACATCAAGGACGGTGAATGTTACACTATAGGCTGGATCTGAGTGCTCGCTGAAGTTGAATCAAAAGGGAACAATATTATCAGGATAGAGTTTACAAAAAAAACCCCCATACTGATAAAAGAAACAATTTCATCACCGACTGTGTTCCTTTACTGATTTGTTCTCCTCCAACCAGGCAGCACTACCACCTTCCCCTGGCAGCAGGGCTGGTCAAACATATGTTTTTGCAGATGATCTGAGAGCCAACTGGCACAGGGTAAAGAGGGGCAGTCATGCATGAAAAGGTTGGCCCGCATCTTCCTCTGACTCTGAAGATGCTGTTATCTCTGTCACCCACTCAAGCTCTCATGTCCTACAACTCAGCCGTGGCATGGCTGGTCTGCTTTTTGACTTGCCACTCCACCTCCAAGCAGCCATCTCTCTTCCTTAGGATTAACTATTAATTTCTAGCAGAGAGCAGCTACTAGGATAAGTCTGTTACATTTGCAGTCACCATACTGCTGATTAAGAAGCTGAACTACGTGCTGCTGTACCGATCTAATAAACAAACCCCTTCTTGTCCGCTGATACACCAATAACACCAAAGTGGCACACATCAGGCAGAGAACAGAGCTACGGGATGTCTCAGTAACCATTACCTTTACAGCCAAATGACGTCTTACATACTCCAGAAACCCAAGAGGCAGGGCTTTACTCCCCTCGAAATCTTACCTTCTTCTCCTTGGAGCTGTACGACAGAACTGAGGTCACAGGGACTGTCCTAGGTCAGCCTGGGGACAGAGGCAGCCTTCCCCCATTGCAAACCCACCAGGCTATTCCTGTGGAAGCTTTAGCTCTGACTTCAGAAAGCAAAACTATGAGCTTATTTCAGGCCAAGGACTGATAGAGGATCTCAACAGATACAAACATGATGCTGGAACCATCAGCCATGTGCCCTTTGCACCCAAGGGCCAGGATGAACACCTGCCAGGCCAAAGAAAGTGCTAAGCCCTCATTAACAGTGAAGAATTCCATCTTGTTTAGGAGACTGACAGCACGACAAACACAAGAAGCTATTTCCTCACACCCCTGGTTTTGCCAGTATTTATGTTGCTGCTGAACAAGCCCTCTCCCTTTGGTGCCGCTACTCGTGCCCTCAAGCAGCCCAGTGAGTGGGCTGCAAAGAACATTAAATCTGGGCTGTTTGGGGTTATGGGGATTTGGGGTGGAAAAGGGTTAGCCCTTCCTTTTTCCTTCCCCTCCCTCTGCTCCCCCAGCCTTCTCCAGGCCTGCCAATTAACCACACATACTGCTCAGTGACTGAAACCGCTGCAGCAGAAAGATTGAGTGAGACAGGAAAAAACTGCTTTTGCAAATTCAAATACCCGTCTTTCAATAACATAAACAGCTCGCCTTGCTGAAGCAGCAAAGCCTCACATTGACTAGAATGTCTACTTCCATTTCACAGAGGAATTAAAAGATCACCAGCACCAGCCTTTGAATAGACGACTGCCTTCACGCCTGGTACGGAGGGCACCAAGCAGCTGGCACTGTTCTGCCTCCCCAGTCCAGCCCAGGGCTCAGACCAAGGCCACAACCACTTGACCTGAAAGCCTGGCTTGCCTCACTCACCCCAAATTATCAAGCACTGATAATTCTGCCTGCATGAATGTATCATTCTCACTATCACCTTGGAGTGGCTCTTACCCTAGGGGACGGCGAGGTCCACCCCCACCAGAACTCCACAGCCCCCAGAAATCTCCCTGCGAGCTTCGCTTTCCCCTCGTGCTGCCTGGGGACGGTACCCAGGGCAGCACCCAGCCTGACACCACAACACACCACTGCAGGAAGGACACAGCACCTATGCATGAGCCCTTGGCAGGGCCAGCCAGCCCTGGCCATTTCCAAGTTTGCACAAGCAAGCACATGGCACCATGAGCGTGCACATGGCACATTGCAAAAAGTTGCAAGGCCCTATAAAATGCAATGGAAATTAATTATTTTTTCAGTGTTTTTCAGTGTGTTACAACAAAATATTCTCATCTTGTTTGCACTGTTTTGATAATGAATAACCTATGCTGGTTTTGTTTTGTACAAAATAGCTTTCTCCAACCTCCATCACGTTGTTTGTGCACACATACAGACAGAGCTGCTACAAAATTTTCTGGTTAAGTCTCCACCTCTGCTCCCACATGAAACAGAGAAATGTCACACAGGGGTTGGCTCTCCCAGTTGAGCTTTATTCCAGTTATAAATAAAGTTATTAATACTCCAAGCAGCAAAAATAGCTACATACTATTTTTAACTGTCTGAAATTATCAGCGTGCTAAGTATTAGTTCGCTTCTTTAGACCTTTCTAAATGGGCTTAGTGATGACACGGGCAGTATTTATTTCTCATTTTATCCCAGCTATTTCAACTGAAAAAAGGTGGCTACAAAAAGGTTGACTTATCTGCAACACTGCAGTATCTGCCAATATGTCACCGTGATTTAATACGGAGGTTATAGGGCATATATATTTTATTATGCTCCGGCCATTTCATGACACTTGCAATTACAGAATTAATAGTATTGATGTTAGGAATTAGAAATAAACAATAGTTCATCTAATGATTGATATTTGCTGAAAACAAGATTATCTTTAATGTAATTGAATAATTAGTTATTGATGAAGGGCACATGATTAATTACAATTTACCTGCCCTAGCAGGACTTCAAAGATGCAGTATTAATTATTTTCAATGACAATGATGAAATAAAGACAGAAAAATTGTAACTGTTAAATCTTACAATTTCAACACCGTGTTTATTAAAAGTAGTCAACAGATCTGGAAAGCCTTCCTACCACATTAAGATCAACGCACCAATGTGCATCAGTGGAGATTGCTGCCCCCTGCCTCTGGGCTACGTGGCCCCCTCCACTGTGAACCCTTTGGATGAGGGCCTGAGGCTTTGGGCCAGAGTGTCTGCTGGTGCAAACCAGCACAGCCCCTACGAAGCCAGTGTCACAAACAGTTATAAATTCAAATTAATCAGGTATTTGTATGGGTACCCTGGATTATTTACACTTTGTAAGGAACCTGGATGCTGAAATCAAGGCATCACTTGAAAAATACCAGGTAAATATTTAACAGTCATTGTGTAACTGATCAATGAAGGATGCATAAGGATTGATTTATATCGCTTCACATCCCACTATCACAGATATGTTAACAGTATCCAGGAAGGGCATAAGGAAGCAAGCCTGTTTATGCAAGTAAACATCTTGCAAGGACAGACACTGCTAAAATACTGACAAGCTTTCGGTTTTGTTGCTTTCATTTCTGCTTGCACAAGGAAGTACGAAGGGACACCGATGCCAGTTAAAGAAGCTGTTAAGAAGCATCTTCAGGCTTACAGATGTTACATGCACTTCCTTTCTTAAGACATTTTTTCCTTCAATTCTGGCTTGATAACGAGTGTCCCCAGCCTTAGTCCTTGAACAGCTCAGACTTCAGTGTGTTTTCATGAGAGGGGAGGAGGAATGACAGATTCATCATCACACAGATTTCGCCACTGACAGCAAAGCAATTCTGAGGTGGATCGAATCACTTTAGCACAAAGCATCACTGGTTTTCTGGCTATATTCAAGACACAGTGGGTGATGGGATCCCTCCTAAAAATATAAGAAATAACCCACTAGTTGGAAAATAAAGGTACAAACACTACAGGTTTCCAAAAGCACTTAATCTGCCTGACAAAAATAATCATGATGCAGTTGATCCAAGAAGCTTCCTATAATTCTTTTGTTCTACAAGTCTCTGCAAGACACCTTCTCCTTTTGGAGCTCACTCTATTTTCTTCTTATGGATGGAGAGGATTCCACTATGCTCCTTTCTTTACTCCCTCAAACCCTAATTCAGTGACGTACCTTGCCCTTTCCCTCCCCTCTTGTCCCCAGAGCATAATTAAAAAAAAAAAAAAAAAGAATGAGAAAAAGAAAGAGGAAAATGTAATTTACAAGGTGGAAGTAATATAACAAATGATGCCTTATGGGGAAACCCACTGCTCTAATAAAGAACTAGTAGGATCTTGGGATCATTCCTTGTTGGGGAGGGTTAATGGAGGCCCTGCTCTTTTGCATCGCAGTATTAATCTTGACATTTTTAAAGGAGAAAACACTCTCCACTAAAGCATAAAAGGCTTTGCCTACAGCACTGCCTATATGTACCACTTCTACTATGCAAAGCTAAAGCAGGGGAAGCCATAAACCACTCTGCAGTCACTGCCAACAGACAAAGGACTTAAGAGAAAGTCAGAGACTACAGCAAGAGTTAAAACAAACAGTTAAGATCATACAGCTCACTTCATTTTCCCTTAGGAAACTGAAGCATCCCTTTCATTCTACTCCTGCTCCCCCTAAATCAGGTTCAATCCACTCATATGAAAGGGCCACAATACAATACCCTGAAGGAAAACACATCCCATCTGTGATGTGCACTATTCCTATCTGAAAACCTTGGAGGTCAAGGCAGTACTAAAAGAGCAGCCAAACTACTAACACAACACATGAGCCTGGAGAAGTTAAGCAAGAATCCCTTGCAGCAGCTGTCTGTAGGAATCCAAAGGAAATCCTGCATAATTTGATGGCTTTGGGGAAGTGACCCTGGATTACACAATGACAGATTCAACCATTGTCCAATGGGAGTGTCCTGAAAAATTCAATTTTCAGAAAAATTAGCACTTGGAAAAGATCCCCTTTTATGACTTCTAATAACATGGTAAGCTGTGAAAATATAATTTCTTTCTATAGTTTAGAAAGATTTTATTCACTATTGAAAGCTTGAGGTGAAAATGAAAACCATTAAATAGATACTTGTGCTCACCCATATACTAATAACAGCTTTGATCATTAAAGATGAGTTTTATTTAACAAATGCCCTGTTACTGCCAGGGCTTAAGATCTTGATGTCTCTTTCTTTATTCCTGTGGTACATTAAAATTGCAGCTAGTGATGTTTTAATAGAGGTTTCGAGTTGGCTGTGAAGGCCTGGGACACGATCCATAATTTACAGTGTGTTGGTGCGTACAGGAGATGCTCAGAGCCTTTCAAATGAGGCTCTGAACATCTCCTTCCTTGTGAAGGCACATGCTGTGTTGACCAGTTAGTCTCCTTTGGTTCTTAGGAAAGGAGTCCCCTTGGTTTTCCCCTTCATGCTATTTCTTTAACATGTTGAATTTTACTCAGAATGGACAGCGGATTCATTTCAGCAGCTGTATCTTAGGCACGCTATGTGCTGTACATGCATCTGAGACAGACCAAGATACTGCTCCCATTGCTCACCCTTGCCTCTGCAAGTACAACTATGAACCTCTCAGATGATGCCAGCATATCTGCGCCGGTAATTGCTCGCCATCCATTCAGTCCAAAAGCCCTACTACTTCATGCTAAAGTCTTACAGTAAATTAAAAATCTTCACGCTAAATGTGGTCATTTTTACTGAGTCGGGTTTGGGGGCAACAACTCAGGCTTGCAGGTGTGTTGACCAACTGTTGTTCTTCATGCAGCTCAGGTGAATCCAGAGGACGATACAATCACAGTCAGAAGCGTTGATGATGGCCTTGGGAAACATCCAGACTCTAGTCCCACAGAGAGGACACTGGGAATCCAGGTAGTTATTCAGGGTAATCAATTCAATGGTCTTTCACTGAAGAGCAATGGTCTGCCCATCTGCAGTGCCTGTACTGCAAAAGGAGCCAATGTTTCTAAAAGAGTACAACCTTAAATCCACATTGGCTCATCAGTTTAAGTACACACTGCAAGCTTTTAAGAAACTATGCCCTATTTGGTTTTTGAACATCGTATGCTCCAATAAAACCCAGATCTAGGCTGGAAATTCTCAGTGGTATTGTAGCAATAATCACAGGAATAAGGATTACAGCAACATTCCCTCAGGAAGTCTGCTTCACTCTCCAATTCCCATGCAGCAGGGATGTGTAAATTATTCAAATGTACTGTGCAGAAAAAAAGGGCTCTTATGAAAACAAGTACAATTGCTATTCGAGAAAGAAATAATGAAGAAGGAACTTTTTTAAACAGGCCCATAATTTTTCCACAAAGCAACAAGTGGAATTTGTACACAGAACTACTTTGTGTGAAAATCTGGTTTGGCTTTTCAACCAGATATTTTTTCAGTCAGAAACACCCAGGGATACAGAGGAAGTTTGAAAGACTTGCAAGCTGAAATGACAGCTTTAAAATATGACAGTAACTGAGAACCTGTTCCATTATTTTACTAGTAGAAAACTCTTTAGATCTTAGAAGCTCATTTTACTTACAACCAAAACTTTGCAAACTTGGGCTCACACCCATGATATACATTTCTTTGCTTGTTCTGGCATGCAAGAGGAAAACAGGGAATTACAACTGACCTGGCACAAACCCTCAAACCAAGTTCATGACAGCATTTACAAAGCTAATGCTGTGTGACATGGCTAGCAGGTCAAATGAAAGCAAACCAGAAAGTGGAAGTAAATGATGTAAGAGAATTATATTTAATTTGGGGAAGTAGAACAAAACTCCAATTGCGGTGTTGTTGCCTTGAACATAATACCGGATGGATTCAGAACTCTAAATGGAAGAAAAAAACCTGCCAGCAGCAGCTGCACTTTACACTTGAGTAGCCACATGGGGAAACCAAGGGCAGGTTCTCGACCAGGGTAAATTGCCTTCACTCTGAATGGGACCTGAATTCAGTGGGAGTCTATCTGTTCATCGACTTCAGTGAGCTGTGAATTAGACCCAAGAGTGCCAGGTTTCCACGATTTTAGAATGCTCTCTTCCTCATTAAAATGTACTTACTAGCGACAGCAGCCAATGTTAACCTAATGAACAAAGAAGTTCATTACTGACAAAAAGTGCTAATGCATTTTTATGCACCACTCTGACAAAATCATCTTTGAAGAAACCAGAACAAGAGCCTCACCCCTGGCTGGCTTGGACAAATTTCTTGGCCAAACCATATGGAAGGTCTCCAATAACTGCCTTGCAAGCCTACAGACAACAGCTACCTTGGGCTAGGGAAATTCGGGAAGCATTAGAGCAGTGAAAGCTTTGGCTAATCTTTTCCTGGAGATTCCTGGTTTCTTCCTGAGGGTCTCAGTATTAAAGGAGATGTAGCCCTTGCCCTGTGGAAGCTAACATAAGGAGAAGGTGCCAAAAGGATGTTCTCTGGCTTTTTCGCTGTGTTTTAGACTTCTTGATTCCATCTCCTTTGTCCTGAAAACCCTACCAAGTTCCTTAGAGTCCATATTGCATTTAAGGCCACTAATGTGGATGTAACTGCTGAGCTAGCTTTGGGCCAGCAAGAGTAATAGGGTCACCAGCAGCAAAAATGTTGGTGAGAGCTGAAATGCTCCTGAGTAACTGGGTTAATGCTCAGATAATTAACTTGGCCTGTTGTCTGGGCTGAAAAGTTTACTTTGCTAACCAAAAGCCAAGCAATCTCATGACCTTCGTTACGTCCCTATATGCAGTTGCCATACCATCCAACACAGAGCAGGTCTGGCTCAGCATCTTTTTTTTGTGTCTGGTTTTGGTAAAGACATGCTCCTTGAAATGCTCCTCACATGTTTTGTTTGTCCTGTGTACTGTTGGCTTCCTGGAGCAGAGATCAGATGTTCTGCCATGAAACACACACGCTGCTGGTTGTCAGAACTCCCCATATGCAGCCATAGCAGCGTTTACAGGAGCAGCAGCAAGACCCCACTGGCTTGTCCAACAAGGTCACTTCAGGAGCCACTCAGTCATCCTCAGAGACACAGACCAAAGAGGACATTTTGAAAGACAAAAACAGAATGCAGGAGCCATGTTTCCACTGCAGGATGGGGAGAGTTAGGCTAGAATGTTGCAGGGGATTTTCCAAGGCAACAGTGACAGTTTGCTCACCCAACTTCCACTTCAGCCTTTCAGAAGCAGCTGGTAAAATGTCTGGCCTGAATCTTTTCTGGCCAGCACCCTGCCATATTAGTCCTCTTTGTACAATCTGAGCATAAAATATTCCCCCATGTGCTTACCTCTGAGCTGCATAAGAAGCAATTACACAAATGACAGACCACAAGGACACAGGCTCTCTCCAGGATGAAAGATGAGTGATAACAGAAGGCAGTAAGCGAACCTTAAAAAAAGCTTGAGTCACTCCAGGACAAACCAATTCAAATGGCCTCTGAGAGGCTGCAAAGTAGAGAAGGATTGCTACATCCAGCCACATCCTTCGGCTTTCCAACACACTTTAGGTATGGAGCACACCACAGGCAAAAGTGAGGAACAATGGTATTGCACCACATACTTCCCACCCAGGAGCTGCAGCCACCTTTGAGACACCACTGGCCATATTTTTGACACATGTATCAATAACTAACAATGAGAGATAGGACTCTCAAATACAAAACAAACCCCAAACCCAGCCCCACCCTCCCAACACCAAGCCCTTAAGCAACACTGGAGACATTAAGAGCATTAATTGCTCTACAGCTCCAGGAGCTCAAGCTCCTGAGAGAGCTGCATTAGAAGATAATTCTGGCTGCCATCTCACAACGCGGTGCTGAGCAGGAAAGCTCCGTAACCTGCCATAAACACAGACAGGAACACAGTATTGCTGTAAATACCATCATGTCTCAGAGCAAAATCATAGTGACAGGCACTCTGGTCTGCTGCAGTTTACAATTGCATGAAATAGGGGTGTGGGTAGGGTAGGGTAGCAAATAACAGGTAGAGGTTTCAAAACAGAGAAATCCATTATTTGTAAGAAAGATGCAGGCAGAAGAACTGCAGGCAAGATGCACTGACAGATTCTCAAGTCTCTGGATGTTGATCCTATTAGGGTAAAAAAATTACTTTATCCCCTTTTCCACAATGCCATGTTTACTTAGCAGGCATTAAAAAAAGAGAAGAGGAAAAAGGGTAAAAGAACAAAAACTACAATGACTGAAGCTAAATTTATACACACAACAGAGACAGATAAAGCATCCCAGGGGACCTTATCAGTTTTACACAATAACCAACAGGCTGTTTCCCGTATATAGCAGCTTAAGGTCGGCGGATGTTTATTGGAGGCAGAAGGGAAAGGAAATGCAGTATCTTTGACTGACGTGGCGTGGACATATGAGAAGTGCTATTTATGCTTTTGACTTGAATAAGAACCGCAGTGACTCACAGCTGCCTTACACTTAATATTCCAATTAGTGCTCCAGGAACGCCGGGCACCACTATCCCTGAAGTGTGGGGCTTGCCTACTGTTCCTGACAAGAAATATAAGAGGGCAGTAAGAATTTAGGCTTCTTCAACCCATTATCATTTCTCAGCTAAGAACTGCTGGGATAAATCAACCTCTTTCCAACCCCTTTGATTTTTTTAAAAAGAGATATTAATTATTAAACATATTTATATCGTGTCCAGTGGGAATCCAGTCTAGGTTTGAGGCCACACTAAATACAGCTCTGTGGTATGCGAGAGAAATAGGCTGTCTGTGTGCTAATTCTTTTCATTCCTGGAAGCCCTGTGGAAACATGAGAAGAGAGGTAGGCATTTGGTCCACTGTTTTTCTATGAATCAACCTAATGTATTATTGAATCAGTTATGGAGACACAGCAGGCATGGAGGGGGCTGGAGGGAGGGAGATCTTGTGCAACAGCAGCTCTGCCTGCAATCCAGCCAGGATGACGAGGAGCTTTAACCAGAGGTGGGACAGCAAGCTGGAAAAGTAAGGAACGTACTGAGTATTTAACAGACACCCTTCCCGAGAGAAGCAAACAGGCATTTTCTTGCCATCATTACACTGCGGTGAGTTCCAAGAGAAAGTCTTTAGGGCTCCATCATGCTGCTTTAACTCTGCACTGAGCCTGGGATATGGCCACGGGTGTAACATTTTGGCCTCGGTGAGGTAACAGAGCGCATGATGTCTCAGTGTTTCATGAGGAAACAAAGCATGCGGAGCGGCATCTTGGGAAAACAAGGCAGTGTGCTTCCTGGTTGGAAGAGGAGAGACAACACGTCTGTGTCTGCTGGAGACCTGGGACCTAAGGGAGTGATACTTCATTTTAGGGAATGTGAACTAACTATTCTGTCGTGTGTAACCAAATGCTTCTTTCACTTTTCCCTCTTGTGTGAAACAGTAGAATCATAGAATCATAGAATCAGAAATACAACTATACTTGCTTGTACAATTACTCTTACTTGCTCTTTAAAACACTTATCATTTTTCAGTGCTGTATGGAAAAACTGATAACACTACCCTCAGAGATTTACCTGCCTCTGCATTGGAGATGACTTCTTTCCTGATCCCACACAGGATGGACATAGTCCCCGAGGTCAAAGGCACACGGGATTTCTGCATCCCTAAAAGCCCTGAAAGGCACACTGACCAAGGCAAGGACAAGGATGAAATATGAAGCAATTACTCTTTTTCCACAACCCCAGGATTACATGGGCCTGCAAAAAAGAAAGGGCATATGACAGTCTACTGGGGGGGTGCAGCTGTAGCCATTGCACATCATTTGTTGCTAATGATTATTGTTCTCTGTAGAGAACAAAAAACCTCTCTTCATCACCCAGAACAGACAGATATACATTCACCCTTTGTTCCAGCCACATTTTACCAAATCTTGTTTATAAAACTGCCATGTAAAGTCTCCATTACATCTGGAGATGCACAGAAGAGGGGAAAAGTATATATATGGACTCTTCAGAAATATTTCAAATAATTTCCTGAACAAATTGCATGGAAATTTACCTGCCTCACAAGAAAAGCTTCTGATCTAGTTAGGAGCACAGATTTCCTAATCATAATTCCTTACCATTGAGCTGCAAGTTGTACATTTAGGCTTCGATGTTCTGAGGGTTTGATTTCTGCAGTAGGTTTCCAAGGTGCCTACCTAGGTGCCATGCAAGGGGCAGCCAAACATCTGAGTTTCAAACAACATGGCATATTAGTATCGCTCTGGAAGCTGCTACATGCACAAATCCATCCTGAATCATATTCAAGTGCCTAACTGGGGAAAACACAGAGACTTCAAGTGCAATTAGACACACACCTTCCTTGCTCTGCCTCACAAGCTGGACATTGTCTGGGTAAAATGGCAGCAGAAAGGAGTTTCCAGGCCAACTTGTAAGCAGCAGTTCCTTATCTCTGCGCCAGAAACCAAGTACACCAGAAGGCCCTGCCACCATCTATGCCCTGATAAGCTCCTTTAGCTTCAAGTATCAGCTCTATACCAGCATCCTGCAAAGACCAATTCATGGACATCTCTCTAACATTTAGGCAAGTATTATTTGTATCATGGAAAGTCACCAAACAAATTTTTTGAAAAACCCATCCTCAACTGCATATGCCAAGCACTGATTTGAAGCCACTGCCACTGATTGCTTTGGAAAAGGTAGGCAGGTGGATAGATACTTTGAATTACTGAGTAGTTAACTTCAGCTGCATGCCTCCAGCTTTTCAAAGAAGGGAGAAGAAATGTATGCCTTTAGCAATGGCCAAGAGCTCAGCCTTGAGGAATACAAGTCAACTAGTAGCAACAGTACCTCTCATCCCCCTTGGACTGTTTTGAAAAAGAAACAAGAATAAACAGAGATGAAATGATTGAGTCTGGAGATGGAAATGAGTTCACTGAGAATCATATGGCTACAAAAGGAGTATGACACGCGCAGCTTTCTGTATGGCACAAGGGAGGGAAGGTGTCTCATGAATTATGAGTAAAGTGGGACAATTTAGGGGAAGTTTTAACTTAAAAAAAAAAAAAAGAAGAAGAAGAAAAAAAGAACAAACCAAAAGCCATTAGATACATAACCTTGTAGTCTAATATGGCCATAAATTAACAGCTGCACTATATTATGTAAATTTATGTTAAATTATTCACTACCTGTCACCATATCCCCATAAAAAATCTACGTACTGACATTTACGAAAAATGACATCTTCTGATAATAGTTTTGCTACATATTTCAGTGGCTGCTATTGCCTTTTAACCATCTTGACTGCTGCTGAGGCAAACACTACTTAAACAGGGATGCTTTAGGTGGCTTAATGAATTCATTACTATTCACAGATTCACCCTCCAGGAGGGCACCGTCCACGTTAGCCAGTGTCCTTTGGGCAGTGTGCTCCTTCCCCTAGTTTGAGAACTTGCTGGAGAGAAGCCAGGAAGGATCACAAAGGTCCTTCCACTGCTCCAACTATGAGCTGAAATCAGACACCATGCAAAGGCCATGGCTGAACCCGTTTAGTGCCAAAGATGCTGGGCACTGAACGCAGCAGGACTACGTCCCAGCAATGCACATCCCCGCCTGTCCTCCTTCACCCACAACAAATCAAAGCCATCACCCAGCTGAGGACACCTGATCTCTTCCTGAGATGAGAGGCCTCCTGAATCACACCCGGCTTGAGGCTGCTCCTCAGCTTTCCAGCTGTGTGCTCCTGCTGCCTATGACTGATAGGCAAGTGGAGCTCCCTAGCAATTCTGACTTAAGTGAGGCAAGGCACACCAGGACTTGTTATCCATACCTATTCCAAATAGGACACACAACTTCTTTGTGTCTCACCCTTTACAGCCTCTCAAGCAGCAAGGTGCACATGGCTTCACTGCATCTTATCTGAGGCACTTAACTAAGGCATTTTTGTTAGAGGCCGGGGGATCATTCAGACTTTAGGACAGGACACGTTTCCCTCTACGGATGTCCACCTCTATCAGCTACAAAGGGAGCCCATGACGTAGGTTGATGTCAGCCTCAAATGGGTTTGCTCACCTCACACTGCAACTCTGTGTAGATGGTGGAGCATCTCTGGCACTTGGCCTTCTTTCAGGATGTGTGCAAGAAGCTCTGGCTCAGCACTCCAGTCATGGAGGGAATCAGGCTGGTTTTACTGCCAGCTCATTAGCTGACCTCTAACATCCAGCTTATGCACAAATTGATCTGCATGCACAGAGCAGACATTTGTTGCAGGCAACTGTGTCACGACTTAAGGCGGCAACAGCAGCTGGAGTTCACCAAAAGACTCCCACTGATTAACTTTGCACCAAGCCAATGTTAAAGAGCAAAGCTCTGATGTTCACTAAGAAATGGGGAAGGTCTGCTTCTTCAGCTTATTTCTGACCAATTTGAATATAAGCTAAGAAGAGAGGCAAAGGGCGAATGATAAAAGAAAATTCAGGCACTCTTCCATTAAGCTCAAAACTGTGCAATAAACTAATAACAGCAACAGAACTTCCAGGGCCAGTGTCCCTAATTTGACCTTGCAGTTCTGCTCAAAGCCATTAAGCCAACATTTCAGAGACAGGAGAAAGAGACTATATACTAAGGAAAGAAAGAAGGGAGTGGGGGGAGGCAGAAGAATAAACAAGCTTTTGCGACAGCAGGAAGCTCTCTCTTAATTCTGAGATAATGAAACGCTTCTAACCAGGCCCAACTGCTGAATATTACAAGAGCCATCATCTCATGTGGATTGCATGCAGTTTTATTTTCTACTCCCCTGCATGGACTGAATATGATTCACAGCACAGTCACAGGAAACAGTCATTACTATTTATTTGGAGTGAGATGAGTGACTGCTCTAAACAGCCTCAACTGCACCTGCGATAGTGCAGAGAGTCTTTTTTATTAAGCACACTCATGCCCTCTTTTTACCCCTTCTCCTCAATATTCTTTTCACAAAGAGCATTTTATTACAGCACTAGCTGTGTAGTTCGAAAGGAAAGAGGCAAATTCACAGTGATCATTAGCAAAGATGCAAAAGCATGTCAGCGAACGCCAGCTTTGACGCTTTGCGTGCCCAGACGCACCCCTGCACCATGCACGTCACACAAGCAGTGTGTACACAACCATGAAGAGACAAACAATTCATGAAGAGCAGCAAGATACGACACAACTGTAATACTATAATATCCATAGATGTGGGTAAGCGTTCTCTTGCCAGCTTTGCATTTCTGCTGCTCCCTGGACCATGCCAGTGCACCCAGACTCACCCACTCCAGGCAGCCCCAGCCAATGCCTTCTCTGCCCTGACCTGCAGAGCAGCTCCTCCATCCCTTCACAAGACGCTGTTCACTAAATTGCTGCAGCAATTTATCTCTGGCTACACAGAGGCGAGCGGCCTGCTCCCAAGCCTGCTGCTGCTTCTTCTGCTGTACTTCGGCCGCTGATGTACCCCAAAATGCTGTGCCTGTGGTTAGCACTTCCCCAACAAGGGGATCAGGCCTCAGCTAATTCCCACCCTGTTGTTATTTCCCCCATCAGCAGTCTCTGTCAATGCAGGCATGCTTTTAGACTGCTACTCTGAATTTAGAATACAGCTAAATTCAGAGTATTTTGAGTACAGACCTCTCTCTAGTCTATAGACTTTATTGCCTAAGTGCATACATCTGATGTGCTTACAAAAATGTCCTCACTGGCAAAATCCTCTTAAAACGGCACAGTGTTGTTTTCTGCTGGTTTCAGGCCAACAGCAGGGAGAAGTTAAGGCCATTTCATCCCCCTGCTGTAGGTATCAGTGTATCAAGTACCTGCATCCTGTGACGCCATTAAAAGCTTCAGGAGATTAAAAGTGTGGGTTTTCTTGTTTGTCTGACAAAGTCAGGTACTTCACAGAATAACGGATTGCTCTTGAAAACTAATATTCTTAATAGCAGTGAACAGATGCACAGACCGGATTGTTTTCTCCATAGTGAAGCTGGTATTTATTATTGTAAATGATGTGTGGCCACCGGAGTAAGAGTGATTTCTGGTCAAAGATCCTATTTCTACATGGTTACTCCAACTCCAAATGTGACAACACAAAGACACAAAGCTCCCTCACAAAACAGGAGCAGTTCAGAGGGCCTTGTGCATGCGGGGTTATGGAGAGAACAACAAAACAGAGCAGGGAAGGAAGGAGTGGGGAAGAGGAGACAGATAATGAGGGGAGAAAAAGGGTGCAAGGCCTTCATGGTGCCCTACAGTCTCTTTACACTACAGCAGCGGGCTAATCATGCGTAGGTCCTGCACTCAGAAGCTAAAGCAATTGATATAGATAAAAAGATGGTGAGGGAAAAACCCACAAATTAATGGGGTTAAGACATACACCACTAAAAACTGCATTTTGAAGCAATCCTGTATCAGGCAGGTAAGAAAAAACTAGTTCCCAGCATTAGGCCTTTTCCCTGTCCTGTGCTCTCAGCCATGGGGCCTTCCCAGGGACAGGCCACCCCCATGCCAGCACACTGAGGGCTGCTGTCAGCCTCCTTCCTCAGCACCACCGCAGCAATCCCTGCCCCACTGAGCTATTTTAAGCAAAAGCCAGGGTGTGAGGCAGAAAGTGCTTCTTGTCGTGTGAACTCTCAGCCCACAAGCAGAGCCAGAGCTGCAAAGGTTGGTGGGCTCCCCCCTGCCCCTGGTGCTTAAATGATTAATTAAGGATTTCTAGAAACCAATTCACGGAAGGAGAAAGGGCAGATTTTCAAAACTATCAGCTTGTAAATGAAGCAGAGCTGATTCTCTGGCAACTCTTCTAACAAGGTTTCTTTTTTTTTCACAGTATTTGTTTTATGCTTCCTAAAGATCTGTCCCTCGTCTAAATCCCAGCAGGGGGAGATGCCAGTGGAGTTTAATTACATTCCACCTATGGGGAACATTCAAGGAAGGGGGCTCTGAAAAAAATAACATCTTGGTCTAAAAAAAAGAAAAAAAGAAAAAGTAATCTGATTAAAGCTATGATATGAATGTGCTGCATCTCCTAAACACAGGTTTAAAAGATTTCCTTCTTAAAAGTCTTGGGGCATAAAGCCAAATTATCTGCTGAACCAAACAGGGAATTCATACCATCAATTTACGGCAGGCGTTCAGCATTCAGGCCTACAGTTTAAGTAAATAGTTACAAGAATTAGAATTTTAAAGGGTTTTGGTGTTTTGTTTTTCTTTTTTCTTGTGTACAAATCAGACACACCATGCTCTGTAGTGAAAACTCTTGTGACTGGAGGTGGGTTTTAGATTGGACATGAGCCATTGTTAGTGCTTTGAGGGATGAAAATGGGTCCAGCGACCCATGGGCTCCTCTGGATTTGTATGTGCACCCCACACATTTGATCCTTGAGAGCAGGAGCTTGGGATGTGCACATTATATGCAACAAGGAGACTCACCAATCTCCAGCTGTGACACTGGAATCCACTGCCCCCAGCACAAGTGGAAGAGAAAGGAAAAAAGCACTGCAGGCAGCCTCCTCCAGGTATAATTGCTTAAATCTGGAAAACCTATAGCTGAAATATCTTTCTTTATAGAAATGGGGCTGTTCCGAATGACTCCTGGGCATTCAGTTCGGATGCCTCAGTGGTGGACTAGGGATTGACTGCATTCAAAGACGAGAGGGGAAACTAGGCCTTTTCACTATTCGTCCTTCTGGTGCTCCTAAACCAGCCACCTTGGTGTTCTGCAAATGGTTTTGACGAGAGGTAACATCAGCACTCAGAGAGCAGCTCCCACCTGGTGCTCAAAAGGAACAGTGACCACCACCTTCCCACCGACTATCTGGAGTTTGGTATTATCGCAGAATCATGGAAAATCTTGAGTTGGGATATTCCTGCAACAGAGATACAACAGAGAGACTTTCTACCAAATAAGCACTGAAATATTTAAGCATTTGGAACATTCAAGTGCGACAAAATTATCAATGAAACTAATTAAGAATCTTGAGATAAGCATTGATGACAGAATGTTCCACTCTAGTGCCTACCATCAGGCAGTCAGGATTTATAACATCTGTCATTTATAAAACTCATACCCCGAAGGATCTCGATGCACATTCAAAATGCTGCTTCCCCACACATGTAGTCCTGCTGAGCAAGGTGACTCAAACTACTCCTGCACACCAGGCAGCCGCCATGATGTTATGGGTCATGACCCCACTTCAGATCACAGCTGCAGAAATGCAAGTAAACATGGCACCACAAGCAGAGAAGCTGAAAAGTGCCACCTTTGAGGTAGAATCGTATAATCATTAAGGTTGAAAAAGACCACAGAGATCACCTAGTCCAACTGTCGACCCCTCACCACCATGCCCACTAAACCATGCCCCTCAGTGCCATATCCACATGTTTCTTGAACACCTCCAGGGACGGTGACTCCACCACTTCCCTGGGCAGCCTGTTCCAGTCCATCACCACTCTTTCTGAGAAGAAACCTTCCCTAATATCCAACCTGAACCTCCCCTGGCGCAACTGAAGCCCATCACCTCTCTTCTGCTGGCCCAGGTCCCAAGGACCAGCCCAGTCCAGCTTTATCCACATTGGAAAATGCTGTTGGCACAGAGAGTGGTGATGGAGATTCAGTCAGCTGAGAGCATGCAGAGCAGAGACAGGGAGAGAGACAGTGATCTATTCTTGAAAAAGCCATGGGGCCAGCATTTCATGCACCAGGATTTTTCAGCAATTTAGGACAGGAAGTGAACTGATGTCAGGCAATCGACGCTGCAGATGGGACTTCAAGCAGCCAACATGTAAATGGAGTTTGGCAAAGATACCGTGACTAACAGCCTTTTTCTTTTTCTTGTGAGAAGTGCCATTTTTAGATACAGAAGGAGAAATGTTGCCTTCTGCCTGCTACGAACAGGTGTGCAGATGTCAACAGAGGGTTCAGGCGAGTGCCAGGTACTCGAGAGTTGTCACTGGGTATGTAAGCAGCATAACACCCTCTCCAAGTTTTTGCAGGAGGTGTTTTTTGCTGAGGTTTCCAACTAACTTCTTCTCTAGCAGATCATGTCTCTGGGCTCACCAGCTCAGCATAGCCTGATTTTTATTTAGTCTTTGTTTCTAAGTCAAGCCCTCTATGCCAGGCCAGCTTCTAAGAGAGGAAAATGGTAGGTCTCTGACTCACCGACGTGGCTCTGTAGGAGCTGCCCACGAGATAGGTACAGCTAATCTGAAATGACGCCTGGTAACTGCAACGTGTAATTTCAGACTCAAGGCACCAATTTCCCAGTCAGTTTGTAGCTACACTGTGTTACCGTAACGGGTTCTCTGCACAATTATCACAACACTTAGTAAGTTATTCATTTCCAAGAGCTAGGGAATGCTGTAAATGATTTTCATTTTAAAGGAAGCAGGCATATTCATCTCTGAAAGAAACAAATAAAAAAGTTCCTCCTCTATGTTTTGTTTATTATTAATGCTTGACATCTTTAGTATTAAGACATCTTCGCTTTAAAAAAACATAATAAACAGGCAAGAATTTAAAATCCAGGTGTGTGTGCCATTGTGGCAATGGCATGCATCAGACACAGGCAGTTTGAATATTTTATACTTCATAATTTTTTTCTTAAATAATTAACTAGTTTTAACTAGTGATTGTCCAGACCTTCCAGTGCTGCGGGTTTACCGGCACATTCCATCTCCGTGTGTTGCTTTAGCAGCTCTGCCTCTCCCTGCTTCAATTCCCAACAAAATATATCCACAAGCCCCAATGGATTTTAAAGTTCAAGATCTGTTCCCTACATCACTCTGAAGAACAATGTAAATAAATCAATTTGCAGCTTTCCCCTCCTGCAGCAAAACCAAACAGCTCCATTTAATATCTCCAGTGTTAGCTGGATGAACCAGAATTGAGTCTAGTATTTCGTACCATGATAGGAGAAAACTACTATCTCCAGCTGTTAATGTGGGCTGGTTTGATTCTCTTTTTGCCTCGTTCAGTCCAGAAATGAAGAGGTTAAAATCAAAGTACATGGAAATTAAACCCTTTCTCCCCACTGTTGACTTAGAAAAGAAAGTTCTCCCAAGACCTTTTCAAAAAGACACCTACTGGTGTCCTGGTCTACGATTACCAGCCCATAGTTCACTGTTAAAAGATATATAAGTGCACATAAATTTATATAGATTATATGGATGCACAAAGACACTCATAAGGGCTTGGTAGTTTGTCAAGGCACTGCTTAGAATTTGTATATCTACATATGCGCATAGAGTTTCTTGTGGCTACCACACTTCTCTGCAAAGATTGAGTGCTAGTGAGATTAAATTTACTATTTTCTTAATCTGAAACACTAAAAATATAAACAATAGGATTCAGATTTCAGTTCAGTTTTAAGCAAGCATTCCAGCAGTGTTTTGATTTGGTGGGAGTTAAGAGATCTGGTAACATTGTTTTCCTATAAAATCAAAACCCAGAATCCCAGCTTGTGCCAACACTTTCCAGCTAATTTCTCTCAGTGCATTTATAGAACTATAGAAAAAGGAAAACAATAGATTGACAAAAAGATCTAAAAACACTTGGAAATGGTAAACTCCAGTAACAACTACAGCACTTGAAATGAGAGAGCACTGAGCAAAATGAGGTCTGTGAGATCAGCTGGGTAGTATTTCACACTGATGCACATTGCCTTTAGAACACTCTCTCCAATTCTGATGTCCACATTTTCTGAAGAATGTTAAAAAACCACAGGTGAATTTCTGAAGAGGCACATGTACTGTCCAACTTTGTAACTAAATAAACACAATTTCAAGAAACACATTCTACCAAAAGAAAATTTAGGAACTTACCATTTTATAAGAAAACACAGGTGTTAACATTGCGGAATACAATTATAGTTTCACAATGAGGAGAAAAATACCTCTCGTGTGCAAAGGGTCTTTTACCCATCTGTCCTACCCAGCTTTAGGGGAACCTAAAGGCAAAATGCTCAAAATGGAAACAAACATAACTGTTATTTAGGAGAAGGATAATTAACTATTGGGAGAGAGTAAACAAAGTTGTGGTGGATTGACTGTTGCCAGAAAGATTAAGCGGGAGCAGAAGGATTCCTTGTGTGACATTCCCAGTCCGATTTATGCACAATGTGACTGGTGACTGAGATGAATCCTTATGGCAGGAAAGGGATGAAATCAGAGCCCTGTTCCAAACGCTGCCAAACATGGAAAAAGTTCACATTTGCATGTTATGACCTGGATCTCTCCATGGTTTTCTTATAAAATCAAAGCTAGGAAAGAAAGCAGGATGTTCACTTTGCACCCACTCTGTGTCCTTGCATTGTTCTCCATTTAAGTGCACAGCTAAGGCTCCACTGATAATAAAAGATTGATTTAAAAGACCATTCTACAACCTAAGCAAACACTGAGCCTGGTTAATGTTACATATCATATCCCTCTTGTCATTTACTGCTACTCTGCATGTTTACTAAGTCCCTCACTCCCCCTCAGCACGACCCCCAATTTACAGCAGAGCAGCTGGTGCTGGGGGCTGAGCACACAACAGCAGCCCTGAGCCCAGCTCCAGCAGCTGCTTGATGACAAAAGCACAGCACTCATCTCACTTAGCATCTGAACCAAAGCAACACCCTCCCTAGGCTTTGGGTCAAGCCTGCAGTATTTCCTAAGTTACAGGCATCTTGGTATCATCACTCTACCAAACGAAGTTAACTTCCAGCAGGATCCAAAATTTAATCAAATAATCTGCATTCCTATATCAAAGTTCCTACTTCAGTCCAAGTGTGCATTTAAAAGAAGGTAGAGAGAACCAAAAGGAATAAAACAATTGTTTCCACTCCATCTTCAATTTTTATAAGAGAATCCATTATTTTGCATGGGTTATACTTCTTAACATCAAAGCACAGAGCATGACAAAAAACCATCCACATTCTTCCACTAATAAAGAAGGAAAATTGGCTGGTGCGTGTCATGTTTCATCTTTTCTTTCTCTAACCGCTTTCTGAATTACTGGTTTGCCTTGTGCTCCTTGCCAGCAAGATGAGTACTGCTGCTTTCCTTCTAGTAACTGGATTGTAAGAACAAGGGATGTGTCTTTGGAGCCCAGTCCTCAGAGACACTGAGGTCCTACCACGGCAGCATAAACAAGCCTTGCCATGGCTTCAAGCACTTGTTATATGCTAACAAGATGGCATCATGCAGGAATAAGGCGACAGCAATAGCGTTGCAGATAAGTGTAAGGATGGTGTGCACACACCTTGACAGTCCATTCCCATTACAGGAGTGATGAAAAGGTGTAAAAGGAAATGGAGAATCAGGCTCTTGGTTTGCAATTACCCTGCATATGGTTTGTAGGATTTATATGTTTAATTAACGCAAAACACGGAGGGTTCTGCAAGTCTATAAGGACAGCATGTTGAAGACACATTTGTCCAACATTTCTAGTCCAGTCAAACTTGCAACAATGGAACAAGGATAATTAAAAAGACTACAAAAGTATTTTGTTTCACTTGTTTTTCTTAGGATTCTTCATTTTCAAAGTCTGGAAAGACATTTTATGCCATTTAATTAAAACAACTGGGAGTTTTCTTTAAAAGATACACTAATTTAAACAGATTAAATTCAGTGAAGTTCTATGTCCTTGGTTGTACACAAGATTAGACTGCACGGTAATGATCTCCTAAACTTAAAATCTATGGTTTAATTAATTTCATAGACAATATCTCTATTTTTAATTCCTGTAGAACAGAAAGATGTTTGCTTTGTGAGACTACTCAAAGCACCGGGAAAAAGATATTTGCATTTCTGTCCTTGCACAGGGCAATGCACATCCTTTAATTTGAGCACACCAGTAGACCTAGCGAGTGCAGTGATTCAGATCTCCATGTGATGAAAATCCATCTATTTTCATTTAAACCCAATGTGGGAAACACTAGATTATTTTATTATTTTACAAAAGATTTCTTTGGCATTTACATCAACCAGAACTCGCAAATACTACATGATGAGTTTTCTTTTTCCCACACCAAAACTTTTAAATTCTCTGTGCCTCCTTGAGCTCACCTGCCAAAAGCAGGGCCATTAATATTACCAGCCTTGCGTGGTCATTTATAGGTTAGTATTATGTATCATTTGAGTATTAATGTATGAAAAGTGCTACAACAATCAAAAATATTTAGAAAAGATACATCTTGCTCCCACCAGCAGAAGCCTGCAGTGCTGAAGAGGTGGAGAACCAAACCTAAAGAACTGCCTGTCAATTACAGCTTGGGTTAAACATTGTTCAGACTTATAGGTAAAGCAATGGCTCGTCTCTCTGGGTAAATAGGAGAAGCAGATAAGCTCCTTTACAGAATCAAATAAGAAGGATTACAGACCCCGTGCAAAGCACAGACAACTGCCGCAATGCAAAACAACAAGCAAGGTTATGCATAAGGTGTACGTGGGCAGAGTGGTTTCCCTGGGCAGTTCTCTGCAAAGATCTGCATGTGCAGGAAAGAAGCAAAAGGATCACAAAAGGAAAACAAGGAGGGCAAGCAGGAATCACCAGGCAAGGTCTCAGAAGCACATCTAACCTGAAGAAACATCTTTGGAGAGAGACTGCCACTGTCCACATTGCTCCACGGAGCCATGAGCGCAGGAACCATGCCCTGCCATTTGATTCCTACTGTACTGGGCAAAAAGAGAGTTTGCACAGCCCCTGTAAATCAGTAGGGTCACTAGAAAGATATCTGGCTCCTAGCCCTGAGCCAAACAACCCAAAAGCCCTGGAATGTCAGCCAACGGCTCTGTTCAACAAAAGTAATCAACATCAGTAGCCAGCAAATTATGATACAGCACAAAGAAAAATGATATGACAGATGTTGAAACGTTCCTCAGCTGATAATTTGACTGCATCAGAAGAGGTGTTCCTTTCAGTACCTGAGCTTGTGCACTCCTTTGGCAAGGGATCAAGCTCTACCAAATTTACATCTCTACATTTCATCACACATTCAGCTTCCTCAGGAGACAGGCAATATTTTAGGTAACAACCTACTACTCCTTGCATCTCCATAGAAAAATGCTGGTAGTCATGACTTTCTCCTTGCTAAAGAAAATATCAAACACATACAACTGTTTTAAAATAACAAGTTGTTGGGGAAAAAAAACACACAGCCTGTGACATTCTCCGAAGACATGCATGCAACTGGTGTCAAGCTGTGCCACTTAAAAGCACTTCTGTGGCACCCACCTACTGCAGCCTGGCAGTGGATATTTGTGAGCTTCTCACAGGCAGGGAGTAAAATGCTTTTAAACATCGCCCTTTTTTCTGCCCAGTTCTCCCAGTGGGGGACTCCACTGGCTGGAGCGGAGGTGGCTAGAGCAAAATCACTTAAAAATAACAATTTCTACAACTACTCAGCCTCCTCTGCCCAAAGCTTGGGGACACACACCTTGACACGTCAGTGCCAGCACCATGGAGCTCAATGTGACATCCTGGGACAGCCCTGAGGCCTGGTGGAAATTCAGCACCGAGTTTCTGCCATCAACCAGCTGTTTTGGAGGGTGACATTCAGGACTTGGAACATTTCTGGAGGATCTGCCACAAACATAGCTGCTTATGAAGATGCAGTCTTCAAGAACAGAGGGCAATGGTAGAAAGCTGGGAGAGTGCACTGCAAAGGAGCAGCTGTGCCCTCTACCTTAAGGAATGAAGGGAAACCTCAGCCTTTGGCAAAGCTGAACCCAGTGGCATTCTAAATGCCCAGTTTGCTGATTTTCAAAGGGAAGGGTCATTCACACTGCCAGCAAGCTGTGAGGTGAAATTCAAGGAAAGCCTTCACGCCTGCTCCCCCACTTCTCCCTTAAACTGAAACAACATCAGAGCAATCTGCCAGTGGTGCTTAAATGCATGTTTTTCACATCACAGAGGCAGGAGTTTTGGACCCCCTGATTCCTATACTTACATACCTTTGCAAATTAGCATAAACATCTCAGCTGGCTACCGGTGTGATTAAGATGTGCCTCTACTTGGCAATTTTTCCTTTGAAACAAAGCAAAGGCTTTCATTTGTTAAGTGAAAATTCCCTGGTGGAAACTCGTCTCTCTTTCCCTCCCATTTCTGACCCCATATTGGGCACTTTAATCTAATTTCGGTTTGAGGTTTTAGAAGCTGAACGTTGCTTCTGAAGATCACTGAGGGAAAAGAAATCACTGGGAGGAGCACCACACTTTGAACTGAGAGTCTCTGGCACAATGCAGAGTGGAAAAAGCACCAAGAGCATTTCCCAATCAATGTAGTCGTATTTTTCACACCCAGTTAGAAGAAATGGAAATGTGTGGTAAATAACACTGCTTTGCACAAGTCCAATTACCCTAAATGATAAATTGCCTAATTATTTCAGCTCTAGACTCTTCCCCAAGTTCTTTATCCATTTCTTTGTAGTCACTGTCTGCAGAACAAGAGCATTTGACTGTTACTAATTAGTGAGAGAGAAAGATGCAGGACACTTAGTAAATTCACTTTCCTTTAAATCCATCTTACAGTTATTTTTCCCCATCACGGGAAAAAAAGTAATAATTTATTTAAAAGCTGCTCGACTGGAAGAATTTTTTTCTCCATGACTACTCTATGATATTACAACAGTCAGCTTTTGTTTTCTACATTCTCCAGAATGCTTAAAGATTAAAGGCACAGCAAGGTTAGATTAACACCTTGAAATTATCTGTAAGCTTCTCTACTTATCAGGCTATTAAATCTTCATTCCTGACTGCACAAAACCTTCTTCACATCATATCCTGAGTGCATATGAACTTAATGTGTCTTGAAAACAAACTCCAAAAAGTAAGAGCTCTTAAAAGTGGTTTGTTCCAGCTCACGATACAATGACTTCCTGACATTTTGTTACTCCCTTGTTCCTTCATGTAGATCAATGACAGCAGTAAGGGGTTGCAGGTAATTGCCAGTCATCAAGTTCTCCATTTTCTTCTTTAGATTTGAAGTCTAACTCTGAATATTAAGATGTTAAAACTTATTCAAATTTCTGTCGCGCCAGAAGGTCAAAATCATTTTAACCGATTTCTCCTTTTGACCTGAAGGCTTGTTAAGGGAAAAAAAAAAAAAAAAAAGCACTATGCTTTTTCTTCTCACTCATTAACAGAAACCATTCTGAAATTCAAAATTCAATTTTTGTTTCAGATGCACACAAACCCAAGATTTTTTACTCTGAAACAATATGAACATTTTGTTGAATTCTGAAAGCGCAGACTTCATACAGGTGGAAAGTATTGGCTCAGCTGTACCGAACAACAAATTGCTCTCCTTGCACGTGTCCAAATGAACAGGTCAGAGAGGATAATTCCTGGGACTGAGAAAGGAACTGAGTTTTCAGACTCTCTACATGTGAGATCTGACTAAGGAAACTAGACAGTCTTTTACCAGTTATTAAACGGGTCTTCATCCAAGCACCCGTTCATCTACTAAATGTTGGCTAGAAACCAACAGTCCAGTCTGTGCAGGTAATCAGGGTTTCTAGGGTATAAAAGTTCTTTCTCTCCCCTGACTGAGGTCCTGACCACCCATCTCATCTGTTGCTACCGCAGTGAAGTTCTACTTCTGATCAGCCCAGCTCCACAAAAAGCATTTTGGGGCACTGATCAAAACATTCAAAGCATGACTATTTACACTGAATTAAAAGCTTTTTGTTGCTGTAAAGGATTTGCATTTTGGAAAAGACTGGTGTTCACTCTTTTGAAAGTCATGCACCAAATTTATTGTCAATACTAGCAAAAAAATTGGTGTCATCCAATTCTCAGACAGTAAAACCTATCAACTGGTTTGAAATGGAACAGTCCTCAAATAGCACGCACTTCCTACTTTTCTTTGCATTTTCCTGTCTACTCGCTTTGTGCCAGTATTTATATCTGGTTAAGCAGAGAAATATTTCCTTATATCACTGGAAAACAACTACATTTTTAGAGCAGGGGAGCACCCAAAAATACCACTTTTTCATTAATTCCACATTAAAAGGGAAGCATAAGAATAAACACAGCAAACAATACAAAAGCCATGTCATGCTAATTAAAAGAAACACGTATTCATATCATTAGAAATGAAAATTATTTAAATACGTATGTGCTGCCAGGGTGAAGGGAAAAAACGGGAGGAGGTCACCAGAAGTTCATTCTACCAAGAACTGCTTTACATAATCATGAAATGCAAACTAGTTTCCATTCCTTCTGGCACAGGCTCATTCAGCCTTCACTTTGAATGCTTATTGACAAATAAATGGACTGGTTGCTTCCTATTAATGCTACGTAATTTATGTACATACCTGGAGGAAAAATTCCATTTTGACCTCACATTCATACAAGCTAAGATCATTTTGAAGAGATTAATATGCTGAATACAAGTTTAATTTCATTGTGGTTGCTGCTGGGGCTTTGCCGTTTCTTAACAAATTAAGCATGTGTTCTCCTCAGCTCAGCTTTCACACCTTACACGTATAATATGTGCAATTCAGGAATCTGTGTTGAACTTTTGGATGAAAGACCTTCTTCAACCGTGATTCATTTTCTCCCTCCTTCTCTCATATGCAGGTATGTGTATACAACATATGACTTGTTGGCCATTTTTGTTTTATGAGCTGTTCTGCAATACCTCTCCTCCTTTCCTCTCTTCCTCTATCCACAAAAAGTCCTTACCATGAAGGAAGTGATGCTTGTTTTCACAGATCTCAAGAGTCAAGATTGTCCTGAGTGGTCTCTTAAAGTAAGATTTTTTTCCTGAGCCCTAAAAGCATCTCAGAAGTAGACAGTTCAGTGCTGATCTCTGCAGCAGATGAGGATGCGAAGGCTGGACCAACATGTTCATCCCCTGAAGAACCTGCCCATTCACCCAGGGTCACAGAGGGATTTCATCCCAACTGGAAGCTAACAAAGAGCTCGGAAATACTTTTTGTTTCATCTAGCACTTAATTTTCCCCAGGAGACAAGTTCCTGCCTGATGAATGATATTGTTTGTTAATGCTGAGATACAGTGTGGGGTCCTGACATATCACAGAATCACAGAATCACAGGGTTGGAAGGGATCTCTGGAGATCACCTAGTCCAATCACTCTGCTAAAGCAGGTTCCCTATAGTAGGTTACACAGGAAAGCGTCCAGGCAGGTTTTGCATATCTCCAGAGAAGGAGACTTCACAGCCTCTCTGGGCACACTGTTCCAGTGCTCTGTAACATTCAAAGTAAAGAAGTTTTTCCTCATGTTCATGTGGAACTTCCTGTGTTCCAGTTTGGGCCCATTGCCCCTTGTTCTGTCACTGGGAACCATTGAAAAGAGCCTGCCCCCACCCTCTTGACTCCCACCTATTAGATATTTATAAGCATTGATAAGATCCCCATTCAGTCCTCTCCTCTCCAGGCTGAACAGTCCCAGGTCTCTCAGTCTTTCCTCATAAGGGAGATGCTCTAGGCCCTTTTATCATCTTTGTGCCTTTCTCTGTGCTCTCTCTAGTAGTTCCCTGTCTTTCTTCAACTAGGGAGCCCAGAACTGGACACAGCACTTCAGATGTGGCCTCATCAGGGCAGAGCACATGGGGAGGATCACCTCCCTCAACCTGCTGGCCACGCTCTTTAATGCACTCCAGGACACCATCGGCCTTCTTGACCACAAGGGCACACTGCTGGCTCATGGTCATCCTATTGTCCACCAGGACACCCAGGTCCTTCTCCACAGAGCTTCTTTCCAGTGGTTATTCCTGCCCAGGTGCAGGACTGTACACTTGCCCATGTTGAACCTCATCAGGTTCCTCTCTGTCCAACTCTCCAGCATGTCCAGGTCTCACTGAATGGCAGCACAGCACTCTGGTGTGTTAGACACTCCTCCCAGCTTTGTGTCATCAGCAGACTTGC
The DNA here is from genome assembly GCA_013396635.1 of Penelope pileata. Taxonomy (NCBI): domain Eukaryota; kingdom Metazoa; phylum Chordata; class Aves; order Galliformes; family Cracidae; genus Penelope; species Penelope pileata. The sequence goes on from WBMW01004938.1 coordinate 872,346, forward strand.
TGAGGGTGCATTCTATCCCTTCATCCATGTCATAGATGAAGATGTTGAACAAGACCAGACCCAGTACCAACTGCTGGGGAACACCACTAGTTACAGGCCTCTAACTAGACTCGGCGCCACTGACCTCAACTCTATTAGCTCCGCCAGTCAGCCAGTTCTCAATTCACCTCACTGTCCACCCGTCTGTCCCACATCTCCTAAGGTTACCTATGAGGATGTTATGGGCGACAGTGTCAAAAGCTGAAGCTGAGGTAGACAACATCCACTGCTCTCCCCTCTTCTACCCAGCCAGTCATCATAGAAAGCTACCAGATTGGTCAAGCATGATTTCCCCATTAATCCATGTTGACTGCTCCTGATATCCTTCCACTTGCTTGGAGATGACATCCAGAATGAGCTGTTCCATCACCTGCCCCTTAACTCTCACCCATAAACTCTCCACTAGTTCATTATTCATCTATCGGCAGTGCTCAATACATTCCAGTTGTTCTCTCACATGAAGAGCAACTCTACCACCTCGCCTTGCTGGTCTGTCTTTCCTAAAAAGTACATAGCCATCCACAACTGCATTCCAGTCATACAAGCTGTCTCACCATGTCTCTGTGATCACAATGAGACTGTGGCTCTGTGACTGCACAAAGATCTCCAATTCTTCTTGTAGATCTCTAATTCTTCCTGTAGATGCCCAAGGTCACCCTCTCTCATTTGTAAATTCAGTGGGACCAGATGGTTTGTCTGATCTCTGATTTCTCTGATATCTCTGATTTCTTGCATCTGAGGTTGTGCCTGCAGCTGGCAATCCTCCCCTTCATAGCTAAGCACTTACAGTTCAGTAGCACTTGCCTTTTAGAAAACGTTTTGGTGCCCAACTTCCATGAAAATCAATGTAGGTAAGTCTAAACACTTTTCTGTACTTGACCCCTACTTAACACAGATCAATCCCGTTAATTGCTAGACAGACTGCCATCAAAAGATCAAGCAACTGCACCTATGAAGGGCATCCCCATTCCCACGAAGTCGCACAGTGTTCACCTCTCTTTCTGCCATACATAACTCCTCTGGCAAGACCAGTAAGAGTATGTCCCTCCTGAAGACGTGATGGGGAGTGCTATTTACTGTGCTTTAGCCTCATCTCCTTATTCACTTTTGCAAGGCTCAACTGCCTAGTGCAAAATTCGATCTACTAATTCTACCAGGAACTATGCTATACTCTGCTACTCCGTAGCGAAAAAGACAACACTGATACTGGTGGCTAGCACTGATTAAACACTGATACTGGTATGAGCATGGCTTTCTCTGTCCCTGAAAGCAGCATGTTGATTGCCATAGTCCAGAGTGGTATGCAGAAGCCCTTTTTTCCCAGAGTTGGGAAAAAAAAAAATTGAAGAAAACTGTAACCATTTTCTTACTCAGCAGTCAATTTTTTCCTTAGATTAAAAGCAAATATGCTCTTTCCTCAAAAAAAGCTTCAGATGGGGGGAGGGGACAAACGGAAAGATGGGAAAGATGCATCCTTCTTTGTACTTATTCTTTAAACAAATCTGTCTAATTGCATTTAAAGTGCTGTATTATTAAAATGTTCACCATTAAACATTTTGTGTCACTAGAAAAATTTATTCTTTAGCATGAACCCTGCAGCAATGATAGTAGGTCAATTATTATGAGAATGGCAAACTACCAGGAAAATTCGGGGGTGAAAATGAGTATCTGTCTAGCATACATTACCTGAGACTCAGTTTTGCTCAAGAATAGCAATAAGGTAGAGTTACTGAGCAATATGTGACATTGCAAGCAAAAGATAAATTAGACTTCATGGGCAAGAGACTGATAAGCTTGAATTGAACAAATGGAAAATGTCTTTTTTTTTTTTTTTAGTTTGGTGAAGAGGGGAGGAAAAGAATCCTATAATGTCAAAAATAAATAAAATTTCTTGAAACATGGGCACATTAATCATCTCAACAGCATCTCATTCCAGGCCATATAGAATCACCAGTTCTCAGCTGCTGAAAGGATTTCCCCAGAAAAGAAATAATTTTTTTCATACCCAGCTTGTCTTTTTGGTAGGGTTATTGGAAAAGTGGAGGAAAGGGGACAATGCCAAGATACCACTGGGGTTTGGAACACTGACTTTGCTCCTATAAGAGTAGATTTTTCAAGTAAGCAAAGCCAAAGAATTTCTAAAACACACCCCAGGTTTACCAGCTGACCAGCTCAACTCTTTCCATGTTATAAACAACCTTAATCTCCAGGAAGTACTTTTCTTGTAAAGAGGTACCTTTACAGATAAGCCTCCACCGTCAGCTTTACAGGTGGAGAGCAGAGACCTGTAGATACTGTGTGAGAAGTTTTAATATAAAGCAAAAGTGATTGCCCTCACGTGGCTACTGGTGGCCCCACTCTTCCTGCTTGCCCACAGTTCTGCCAAAGGACAACTGTGGCTGTCTACAAACCACATCTTCTGCAAAGTGGGAGCAGCAGAAGGGATCTTCCAGCAAGGCTTCCAGGACGACGCCTCTGGCAGGCACTGTGAAGGTACCTGTGACATATGGCAACCCATGTAAGCTGATACCTGCTAAGGCTTGCAGAGTTGGCAAACTGAGACTGAGTTTTCTCCCCTGGGTGCTTCCCCTCAGCATTTGAGCAAGCTCATGTCAAAGAAGGTGTACATGAGGTGAGCTTGGGCTCAAGTGCTTGCTCAGGCTACCTCTCCTTTTACAGTAGAGACAGAAGTCAGTTGAAAAAAATAACAACTATAGCCCCAAATATCAGAGGTCCTTCAATGACTGGAAGTTATGAAGAATTAGAAACCAAAACTCTCCGCCCAAGAAAAGTGGCTCTGGATCTCTTGAGTCAAAAGCTTGCCTTTAAACCAGCAGATTCTAGACACCAACAGAAGGGGAGACTTAATGTCTTCTGCTTAGCAGTCTCCAACCTGTATACACAGAAGTACCATGAGACAAAGCTAATTAACTGATTTCAGACTTCAAGCAGTTGTGTGAAGAACTGCAGAAATATAACCCAAGAGCATTCAGTCTCTACATGTTTAAAAGCATGTTTTTATTTGCTAACAACAAAACTGATTGCTGGCAGCTGACACTTGTAAATGCTGTAAGGCTCTGCAACAACTTCTTACACAAATAAAGAAATTGAAGAGGGCTGTTTCCTGGAACGGAATAAACAGCAACATGATACAACACTGCTCGTGCTCACTGTTTCTGTGTTTTATACGTATATATGTATATGCATGTGCAACAGCGACTCTCTTCTGTGGGATTTTTTTTGCAAACTATTTACAATTCAGGCTCCCTTGATAAATGTAAGCCTCCACCGTCAGCAATATTTACTTAGTGAAGCTTAGTCTCTGTAGTTGCTGGCTTCTGAAAGCGTAGTGCCTTGAGATACTGCATGAAAGGCTCCAAATTCATGCAAATTGTTGTGGGTAATTCCCTGACAGTGCCATCTCTCTGACTTTCACCTCTCACTAATGCTCAGAGAAAGCAGTCTGTGCTACCAAGGAGATTCTCTGCATAAACAGCTTAAAAATATAAAGTACTCAATCAGACACAGTGACACCAAGAAAATGGTGCTACCTCTCACTGCTCTCTGGGAATTTTATAGGAAGGGAAAATTTTAAAAATGCACCATCTCCTTTACAGTATGACATATCTGTGAGACTGCAGAGAGATCAGTGAAGGAGCTCCTCGATGTGATGAAGAGAATCATAAGCCAGAGTAAAATAGACTGACTCCACTCAATTCAGTGATGATGTGCCAAGTTACCCCAGATGAGCCACTGCCCACACCCAGTATATTTGATGAATTACAGCATCCAACTCATAAATCACAGAGGAGGGGCCTTATCCAATCCAACCCAGCCCATTCACAACTGACCACACACAGCAGTTATAATGGAATTAAGCTGTACCTTTTCACAAATGAAACAATGGATTATAAGGGCTTTGGGCTGGCATCATTCAATGCTATTGACATGCAGGAAACACAATTTAAATGTAGTCCAGGCAACATTTTCAATTATACATATTGAAAATATTCCTGGGCCATTGAATAATAGAGAAGCAAATACTTACGGGAATAGGAAGATTTCTTTCCATTGAAGAAAAACCTCCAAGTCTCCATTTAAATAATGAGAGAGTATCTCAGGACTTTGAAGTGCACTTAAAATTTATGGGCTCTAGACAGTGGTGAAAATGTTGGTAACAAATCACTCCAGCAGTGAATAGTTATGCTAGTGTTAATAGGGCACTGGAAGGAATAGAGCCATATTGGGACTAATTGCTGTTAATTTCTCCACACACTGGTGTTTCTAGGTCTCATATCAATCAATGGTTACTGGACAACATAAGGGAAATCTGACAGTGCCATGACTTCAAATGATGAGTTAAACCTGTGGCTCTGATATAGACTTTGAACAAACTATGCACTCCTATCCTTATCCATAAATTGGGCATATTCCTATTCTGCTCGTCTTCATCCATCTGCCTATTGCAGATTCAGTAACAGCGTTCTGGGGTTTTAATAAACCCCTGCAAATGGCTGACATGACAAGGTGTGCAGCAACTCCTCCTCACACTGCTCGTCCCAAAACCATGGCACAGCAAAGGCAGGGGCCTGCCATGCTTCTCTGTTCTTTGACACTCGAGAAAGCTCAAAGGGAACTCCATGACAGTGCCCTCTAACCCAAGACGGGATCTCTGCAGCTCCTGTATAATTCATAAATGAGAGCTGCATACAGAATTTTAAAAATAGAATGGAAAACCCAGTTGGCCTTGCAGTCTTTAATTAACGTTTTACAGAGACAGTTGCCCTTTCATCTATTTACTTTTATTTCTTTTTTTACTCCTTCTGTTACCTGCGCTTTCCTTCAGCTTTGCTGGGGCAACTGACAGTGTTTCTAGGCTTCAGCAGCAAGGAGGAATGTGCTGCTGTTCCCTCCGAGCCCCACCAGACCTCTCCTGAGAGCCACTGCAGCCTTGCATATTGGTGCAGCAAAACATTTTTCACATATTTGAGCAAGGTTCTGAATCCAGCATTAAGCCCTCAGTATATCTGCTTCATGTGAGGCTTTAGGTGACACAAGGTTTGTGCAGATATGACCTAATAAAACTCCTAAGTACCAGGTCTTCCCATATGCTAATGCAAGATACAGCTGTCTATTACTAAGAAGGTGCAGTTAAATTATTTCTGAATATGAGACTAAAATTCAGGGTGCTCCTTGCTCCAGATTCACCTACATTTGGCACCTTCAAACATACATTCTGTTTTACATGGAGGCACAGTAGTTCATTCTTACATCTCTATTGCCTTCCTTAGCTGCCTCAAACCATTCTTGCTTTCCCTCCCTCAAGAAAATAATGACCTCATCTCAGTGGTTTAACCTCAGCTATTTACTTTGCAACAGATTAGGAGCACATACATAGCCACTTACCACATTTCACCCGAGGGCAACAAATAACTTCTTATGAGAAGTTAACTTGCCCACCTATGTTTTTGCAGTCTTTTTTGTGCTACAACTTGTTCTGTCTAAAATGGTATAGTCCTGTACAACCAAAAAAAAATGTTTGTAATTGTGAATGAGAGGCTTGAGAGGAGGGAGGAAAGAAGGAGGCACAGAGACATTTAAATGCTAAAATGGGAAGAGAAGTAAAAAGAAGAGACCTTATATAAAGGAATCCCCAGCATGGAAGCTGCAGCAGTATTTCTCTCTTTCTTTCACAGCCACCAGTGGCTCAGGACAAAGCACAGAGAGCACACAGTGTGCAGCAGGACGCAGAAGGAAGCACCCATCTGTCCAGAAGGAATTTTTGCTGCAGGTTTGTTATGCTTTTCCTAAGCACACACACACACCAAAACAAATAAAAAGCAGCTTGTTTTTACAACCAAATAATCAGCCACAAGCACAAAGACTGTTCATGAAGTATATGCCTTCTGAAGGGCCCTTTAACAACTCCGCACAGGGATCCTTGCAGACTGAAATGGAGAGTGTGAAGACCATGGATGTACTCCTTCTCACCCGGTTCATGTGGATAAAAACATCTCTTTCACAATTGTATGGCCTCTTACATCTCTGGGATGGTCAGCCACAAATGCTGCAAGTCCTTCAAACAGCAACCAGTTTGACTTTCTTTTTCCCTGTCCTCTTTTATTGGCAATACACAAACTAAATACTGGATTCTTAACTGATGTACATCATCATATCTGCATGAATACCAAACGTGCTGGGTCACCTTACACCCCACTGAAGACCTGGCTCCTCTTTGCTCTCCTGGAACCAGATCTGTGGTCTCTGCAGAAATATTATGCACACAAAGACATAGGCGTCCTGCCCCCATTAGCTCATATTTAACTCTCTTCTCCTTTATTTGGTATTTGTCTTCACAGTAGCAAAGCAAGATCCACAATCAGCAACAAGTTAGGAGCAAAAACACTTCAACACTTCCATTTTATCTTCAGCAGATGCCATTTTACGGGGCACAGAGCACACCCTCAAAGTATTCATGAAGAGGACCAGGTCAGAATTGCTACAGTTTTAACTTCAGCCCATTTGTTAGAGGAATTATGCTCAAATTCGTCTTTCCCAATGCAGTTGGAGCAGACTAACAGATAGAAATTACTACCCTTTAAATAATTACTTACTCATCAGAACCAGTTATAATATATATGGAAAATGCTATATAAAGCTAGATATCATGAATATTCCACATTTTAAACAATAATCCATACGTCTCCTCAGCACTTTTCACCTGGTGTTTAGAAACACTGTGTTCATTGTACAGATAGAACTGAAACAAGCAGTCCCACAGATGGCCCAGTAAAAAGTTAGCAGGCAGGGCTCCTGATTTCCTGTACCAGTGCACTGCCCCTGAGCCAGGCTGCCTTCACACACACCTTGGCTGCAAGGACAACTAATCGCTCCCTACACGAGCATCCGGCCTCGGGTATATCTGAGCCCCTGAAGTTTGTGCCTGTTATATCATCCCCAAACCCAAGGGAAGATGCAGTGTGTGGTGACAGCAGTCACAGTGCTTTGTCTCTTTCCTTTTAAAGAGATGGAGAAAAGCTCTGTGCTGCCTCTCCCTACATTCCCAAGACCCAGATGGGGGTGAGGAGAGTAATAACATCTGTGTCCTGCCCTGTACGACAACTGAGATCAGAGTTTTCTCCTGCTTGCCTGGTCCACAGGCTCTGAAATAGGCCAGGTGCCTCTCTTCACTTTCAAGGAAAGAAACATTATCCAGCCTCCATGCTCATGAAAAGACCTAAAAAACCTTCTAGTGAACAGATGAGAAAGGCCATGGAGGTAAAATAAAATAACAGGCTAGTGCATTTCCAGTGCCTGACCAAGTGCTCCTGCTCTACATCACAGCAGCTTGAGCCAAGCTGGCACTGGAGTCTAACATAGAAAGCACTGGCTTTCTCCTTCCCTCTCCTGCTGTCCTGTTCTGCTATGGTAACCTCTGCGCAAGCAAGATAGATGAGGATCAGAGCAAATTCAAGGGTATCCTCATCCAGGAATCCCAGAGCCACCAAAATACCACTGTATGCCCAGATGTACTGACCTTGCTCTCCTATCGTGCTATCACAAGGTCATCGTACTTTGAGGTTTTGACTGGAAAACTGGAAACAGCCTGCCATTTATAGCACCTTTTCTCAGATGGCTCCCACATGTCTTTATAAACTTTAGTAAATGAGTGTATAAACTAGATCTATCTACACATAAATCACTCTGTCCACCACTGAAGTACAGTCATCCAGGATGATACATAGCAGCTGCTGTAAAATCACACCACAGCTCTACAACCACAGATTAGAGCAATAAAACACGCAGCAGAAGGCAACTGAAATGGTTGGAGGAAGGAAGGGGGACGTGGTGGAGAGCATTTAGTAGTTACAATTACCTGAGTATAAATTTGGCTGGAGAGGTTACTGTGTTTAACACTTGCATATCTGCAAATCAAAGCAGTCCTCCACGATCTGTCAAAACAACTTGGCTGGGCCATTCTCCATGCTTTGGCCTTCTAATCTCCTTTTGGAAAACTTTTGCAAAGCACCTTGATGAGAGCAAAGCTGATGTGCTGAGCACAGGGTATAACTTAATCAAATTTCTTAGCAACTGACTTGATAACAAACTGTAGCTGTTATGCCCCCTTCCTTCTCCCTTGCAGGACAAATGAACATAGCATCTCTATATTCCTTGTTTTCAAAAAGCTTCTGCTCCTGTAACTTGCAAACCATCCACATAGATGTTATTTTCTAGGCTAAAATTCTAGAATTATTTCTAGAAATTTTCAGAATAAATGTCTAGGCTTATTTAATTACAGTCATAGCGGGGAGTGAACTTGCATCTTTTTTTAATTCTGGAATAGGCTTCTTGAGGAGTACATTGTCCCCTCTCAAATTATAAACTGTTTATAACAAGAAATATTTTGAAGAACCCTACACAGACTAGAACCATGAGTTTCCTGGTATAAAAGACAGCACACGAACAGTTGTCTTCCTCTCCATTTTCTCCTCAGCTATTCAGTTCTATTTGTTCTCAGTTAAACCTGAAAATTAGTGAAGTATAGGGAAGTGATCTGAAAGGTTCTTCCAATCAATTCAAGTCATGGAGCATGGTTTGGGATGAGACTGTATGCAGTGCTGACCTGAAAAAACATCACTCATTTGAATAACATCTCTCAAATGGTTGAGATCACTTAGTCCTAACCTCTACTGCTGTTGTCCATCTTCACCATCAGTGCTAAAAGAATCTTTGATGGAGAACCACCACTCTCAAAACATCTTCATGCAACATGAAGCATATTTTCTGTGTGCACAAATCCTGGCTTTAATGCTTGCCCAACCAAAAGGAGGGAAAGAGCAGCTTTTGAATGGGCATGCTTTTGCATAACCAAGAACTTTGCATTACCAGTCAAGCAAATAATCATACAACTCCTTTCTTGTTCTATGAGTACAACACAGTGCATGGAACGTACGAAAAGTATGAAACCACCAAAATTGTATCATTAAGGACTTCAGTGTGCAAATCCAGTAGTTAAAATCCTGCAAGACAGTCATACCTTGTGTCATTTTCTCCTGTTAGCCGCTGGATCCATTACAAAAAAGTTCACCAGAAATGAAAAGATAAAGCCACTCAATCTGAATTCTCATAACTAACAACTTGTGCAGAGAGTGTAGGGTAGAAGAGTGGCCGCCAGACTGTCTGCTAGATACACAAAATACTGTTGATGATTAACCAGGAAACATGGACTTCCTTGATAAACACAGAAAGTGAAGGAGAAATCATTCAAAAACAGTATAAAAGAATTAGATATGAGTGATTTTTTTTAAGCTTACACATATATTCTGCTGCTGAAGAAAAAAATAAAATATGAATATTTAAAGCAAAATTTTGCAGTTTATGATTAACAATAACTCTCTTCGTGTCTTTACAAAGATCAGTAATTAAAATTGACCACAAAGGGAACAAAAGTATCTGGACACCAGGAAAATATACAGATGTATAGTTTTAGAATCTGCCCACAGCTTGTTAATTTCAATAGTATAAAATATTTTGTAAAAGTGAAGCTTCCATCACGACACAAAGATCCTGGGTCATCTCTTCAGTTGCTGTAAAGTAACATCATTTAACAATTTCAAAATGAATAAATACTAAATAAGTAAAATGCAAAAGAACCCCACAATATATATATCAATATATGTAGGTCACTCCAAAAGTAATGTCTCCTATTTATTTCCATGGAAACTACAACAGACACAAGGAGAACAACAACACTACCTGATAGAGCAAATTCTCAGCTACAGAACACTCTTTTTCAACATAATCACCACCATTAGCTGTGCATTTTTGCCAGCTCTTCATTTTGTGGTGTGACAGCTCTGCATGCTGTCCAGACGTGGCTTGTCTCTCATGCTGCTGTCACCACTGCTGAAACACAGCACCCACCACCTCACTGTGCTCACATCCACTGTTTCTTCTCCAGAAACGTTCAGCAAGTGTCAATGAACGCCAATTTTTTTCCATGTAGAGGTATTTAATCCTACCGCTTTGCTTCATCCACACTCCCATGTCAGACTGCCCCTCTGCTGCCATCTGTCACACAGCAACAGAACATAAATGAATATTGGTGGGAAGGTTCAACCTCTTACCACCATACCACCACCATCTGCCTCTGATGTCATGGGCCAACATAATAAAACAGAAGCCATTACTTTTGAAGAAGCTCTCGTAGATCAGTTTTGAAGTTTTGCTCAGAAAACCTCTGTTTTAAACATGCACATTGTCTCTCATAAGCCTCTGACTGAAAACCACAGGACACACCATCAGCTAACATGGAATATTATTCTCATTAAGGCAACATTAGGGCTAACTCTGGACCAGATAACTTTTCCCTCTTTTTTCTTCATGTAAGAAAGAGAAGACCTAAAGTAACAACATGCAAAATCTTGATAACATATTAATAAACTATGGATACACAACTGAGACAAACGGGGGGCATGCAGGTGCCACAGCTATGTAATATCCACATTGCCTTGCTCCCTGCACAAAGCTCCACACCAGCACATTGTACTCACGTGTTTTGCCGAGAACTCATCTATCTCCTGAAGCACCTTCTCCTGGCACTCTGGGTTGGTGGCTAGCAAGTATGTGGCAAAGGACAGCGTGCTAGTGGTGGTCTCATACCCAGCAATCAGGAAGAGAAAAGCTTGCCCTGCTATCTCATCCTCTGTTAACATCTTCTGAACCTTTTCAGATGGGGCCTTGGCAGCAACAGGCACCTTGTTCTGGCTGGAAGTGGTGGCTGGACAGATCCTATCAAAATATCCATCTGCCAGGGCTTCAGCCGAGTTGCGGGAGTCAAGCATCCACTGGAGAAAATCTCTGCGCCTCTGCAGAACACAGGATGAGAAGAAGCACAAAGAACAGGTTACCGAGCAATGCTTTTTCCCGTGAGTGATGGAAGGAGAGAGCTGTTTCCTATTTATACTGCCCACTCAGCTCCCACAGAAAGGCCACCAATCTTTCATTGAACGAAGAGGCTTCCATAAAACAGCTGGAAGTGCCACCACTAAGAGCCTATCACCGTGTTCTTCCCAAAAGGACAAGACTAATGTACCTCCAATACATAAAAGGCACATATTTTCACAGATGATTGCTAACGGTACTCTCCAAATAGAGCTTTTTTCAACCTCCAAAGGAGTCCCTTGCACTTGCCAGAAGTGCTTTGATATACTCAACACATGGCCTCATGCACATCTTCCAAGCAGAGGAAGCAGAACTCCTGCCTAGATTGTTCATCCGTTATTTCTGGCTCTTCTGTTTGGAGGCATCACCCACATTTGTTCACACGGTCCAAAGTATGAAAGGTGACCTAGGTTTAGGTTGGCATCTACAATAGTTTCTGTACCAATTTAACAAGACAGGACTAGAAACCAATCTCAGTAAACTGGTGCTTTTTAGTGAGAAAGTACAGTTGTAAACATTCTGATATCAATGCAGGTTCGGTTTTGTTTGTTTTTTAACATAATTGCAGAAACATATTGCAACTCTAAGCATTCCTCTGCTAAAAAAAACTTGTTTGGGTGACTTGTCTTCACAAAATGTCCACTGAATGATTGTACTGTTATGAAAACTGTTTTCTTCTGCACTAGTTTCTGACAGAAAAACTCTAATAAACAAACCTATGGATAAGAGTGAGTTGACTTCAAACCAGTCTGGACAGCAAGCTTGATTAGGCTTTGAAATATAACCCAAAAGGTATGAATTGACTTTTTCAAGTGGGCATAACAGAATTGTGCAGAACCTAAGCCATAAGGCTATGTGATTGATTTTCAATTCCTCAAATACCAACAGAATACACGATAGCTCAAGGACTTACAAGTGACTGCAGTGCCAGAACATGACAACTTGTACACTGGCATGGACAAAAGAAGGAGCCAAGTTTTTCTTCAATAGATAAACAAAACAAAACACTATAAAGCTGCATTTATCTATTAAGAAGAAATCATTTCAATGCTTTCTGAGATGTGACGATAGAGACGAAGAAATGTGAAAACCAGAAAAAAGGACAGACAAACAAGAGTAAGGAAGGAGTAATTAATGCAAGTGTCAAAGGAACTAATCAGATTTTTTTTTCCTTACGTGGGAAAAAAGAGCAGTGAGACAACAAAAGAGAGACTTAGTCTTGTGCTTTTCTCTGCTGCCAACAAACTGTTCTGACTGAGAACAAGTAATTGCTACAAGCAGAAAGGAGTTGTTATTTTGAGGTCTGTGCAATAGAAGAAATTAGCACACTGCATCTTTAGCAGCTCCCTCCCTGCACTCCACAGAAACTTTTCATTTTGCACACGTACATTGTGTACTTGTACCCATGTCCACAGTGCCTACTGTGCCCTGCTACACCTGAGACTCAATGCCTCAGAGAGCAACCAGTGCACTCACTGCACTCTGAAGCACTCTACAAATTGGCCAAACTGCATCACCTTCAAGGCACAGGATAAGTGTTTGTCCTCCCAACAAGCGAAGGCACACAAAGCAGCACTTATATACATTGTGCTCAGCGAACAAAGTCCAGCCACAAAAATACTTCCCTGTGCCCAGACTTCAGTGCAGTTTCCAGCTTCAAACTGGCCATTCTACTCCAGTGTTACAGGATACCTCTGCTCTTTTATTTTCCTTTAGACTGTAGGAAACAAGACTTCATGCATACTTGCACTGTGCACAGTTAAAAGTTCCATTTAACATCTCTAGGAGGGGTTTATTAACAAGCTGAGAGTTCACATACCGTACAACAGAGATTCCAGCTTTTGGGTACGGCCTAAACTTCAGAGATTTTTCTGGTACATATATTTGGGTGTTTTTTGTTTGTCTGTTTGTTTTAACCAAAAGAAAACAGTTCCATTGTGTTCATTAGTGAGTGAATAAACTAGTCCAGTAAAATAATGAATTGCATCTGTGGAGATATTGCCTTTTATTCATACAACTAGCCATCATCACCTAAACTACTTTTACAACAGTATAATTACATTCATATTCATTGGAGTTGTACCACTGTAACGTAACATTGTTCAAATGGTAAAACATTTGGAAACGTTCTGCATTCATCCTTCTCTAGCTGTGAATTTTCTTGTAAATAAATTCATGGCTCTCCAGGGACTTGCAGTCCCCAGTCATGAACTGCAAGCTGAGCCTGCTCTTACATTTAGACAATACATTCTCTGGAGATCCTAGAAGATGTTTCTCCAGCCTCAGACAAAATCAGGTCTGGGCCTTATACAAAGCATCTGGTTATTGCTGTCTTAGCACAGAAACAATCATAATGACTAGCGAATGAAATTTCATTCATGAGAATTTTTGCTGAAAGCAAACTTAATGAATGCTAGCACGAGTGAATATTCCCAAGAATGTGCTTTGAAATGCCTCTGTGGCCATTTTGAGGAGCTCATTTTATTACTCACCAAATATAATATATTTGGTTTGGAATTTAAAACCTTTTCTTGTTACAGAATCTGCTTATAAGGTCACCCTACCTGGAAACAACTGGCTACCTTATCTACGATATGCAATTTGTTCACAGGTGAGCATAGCCTGCTAAGAACAATGGTTTCATAAACAATCCTTACAAAAACCACATTCATCTGTAAAAACTACTTGAGCAATAGCAGAGGGAAAGAAGCATAACATCTGAAAGATGCAAGCTTTGTTCAAGATAATTTTATACCATGCAAAGAGCTATATTTTAGCAAAGATTCTCTTCCTTATGGTTCATTCTACTTCACTATAGGCATCAGTATAGGATGCAACATAAAAATAATCATCAACCCAAGCGAGAGAAAAGATTTCCAGGGTTATAACCAGTCATAATGAAACATATTTTTCTTCTGCACCATTAGAATAGAAAAATCACTCTGACTCAAAAATCTAACAATGGCAGTAGAGGCAAACACTAGCATAAAACCAAATATAATTGGATTGTTAAGTGTTGGAAATGAGGAAAAGGTATCTCATGAAAATTCACAGGGTTTTTCTCTACTTAGGTTGACAGTAATAAAAAAAACATAGAAAAAGGAAAAAAGAAACCAGTTCTTCAGTTTGACAACAGACCAGGTACTGACATTGTCACTGCACAAAAACATTCTCTGGTCATCACATATGGCTGCTGGCTTCCTTTTACCATCAAGGACATTTGTTTGATTTTCCTTACAAAAAGCAGAAGCCCATTACAGTCTGTATCCTGTCCTCTGACACTTGCATAGTTGTGTTACAATGGCCGTAGAAACAAGTTCCTGCTTCAAAAGAATGGTGTGCCAGTGAGATGGACTCTAGTTCGCCCCGGTACAACACAGAGTTTATCATTAAGTCAATGGAAATTGAATGGAAAGACACTGTTTAAAAAATGGTAATTTGAATGCAGCATGGGACAGAGTGCACGTCTAAGTTGGTGGTGACACAGACATCCCCTTTGAAATATATAATAAGACAAGCCCCACTTTCAGCTGCCCTGAGATAGACACCTTGCAATATATTTCCTGACACCGGTGTTCTGGGCCATATCACTGCTCTCATTAGTCTCCTTAAGCATCACCTGGCCATGCAGAGAAATCATTCTGCACAGAACCGTAACGAGCTGTGTGCTACATACTGAAAGAATAGATGCGTGCTATACCAGGGAAGCCCAATCCGGCAGTACCTATCACCCCTCCTTAAATCACTGCTTTTAAGTTTTGCAACTGTCAGAAGAAGACAGAGATATCGCTCACACACACGATGCATCATGACTCTTCTCACAAGTGACAAGGGTCTTGGGGGAAGGGGGTTGTCCCCAGCTCTTCCCATCCTAAACAGGGAATTGTATTTCTATATCAAATAATGACATACTGCCCATCCTCTTGGCAAATTCACTGCTGATTTGGAGATCCAGGGGACCCTTGGGTTATATTTTCAACAGAGAGATTGAAGCATGTGACTCATCTGCAAGGTAAAGTGAAAAATTGCTTAAGGAAAACTATCAACTGTATGAGGGCTGCTCTGAAAGTAATGCCTCCTACTTTATGATGTTGGCCCACGACATCAGAGGCAGATGTTGGTGGGATGGCAGTGGGGGTTGAACCTTCCCACCAATACCCTGTTCTATGTTGTTGCCATGTGACAGATTGCAGCAGAGGGGCACTCTGACACAACGGTATCTGACATGGGAGCGTGGATAGAGCAAAGGGGTGGGATTGAAATCCTTTGTGCAGGAAAAATGGCACTCGTTGACTTTCATCAATGCTTGTTGAAGGTTTATGGAGACCAAACAGTGAATGTGAGCACAGTGAGGCAGTGGGTGGTATGTTTCAGACAAGCCATGTGCCAGATGGCCACGCACAGCTGTCACACCACAAAACAGCTCATCCAGGTGAATCAGTGCATCATGACCAGAGAACTGTGTATGGAGCTGACTATCAGGTTCAATGTGTTGGAAATGATGGNGGGGTGGGATTGAAATCCTTTGTGCAGGAAAAATGGCACTCGTTGACTTTCATCAATGCTTGTTGAAGGTTTATGGAGACCAAACAGTGAATGTGAGCACAGTGAGGCAGTGGGTGGTATGTTTCAGACAAGCCATGTGCCAGATGGCCACGCACAGCTGTCACACCACAAAACAGCTCATCCAGGTGAATCAGTGCATCATGACCAGAGAACTGTGTATGGAGCTGACTATCAGGTTCAATGTGTTGGAAATGATGGTGGCAACATTGGTATACTGCAAACTTTGTGCCAGGTAGGTCCCACGAATGCTCACATAGGAACAGAAAGAACACCATATGCAAGTTTGTTGGTATCTATTGAACCAATATGAGGCTGAAGGTGACAGTTTCCTGGATCGCATCATTACCAGTGATGAGATGTAGTGTCACCACCATGAGCTGGAGTCAAAATGGCAGTCTATGGAGTCACAACATGTGAATTCCACATGGAAGAAAAAGTTCAAGACACAGCCTTCAGCAGGTAATGTGATGTGCACTGTCTTTTGGGACAGAAAATGGGTGATCCGTTTGGATTTCCTGGAACCTGAACAAACCATCATCTGACAGCTACATCACAATGGTGACTAAGCTGAAGGCTCAAATTTCCAGAGTCAAACCAGAGAAGAAGACATCCTTTCTCTTGCAACACTATAAAACCAGGCCCCTTACCAGTTTGAAGACTGTGGAGCACATTGCCAATCTTGGCTGGACTGTCCTGCTACACCCACTGTATAGTCCAGATTTGGCACCTTCTGACTTTTATCTGTTTGAGTCAATGAAAGATGGACTGCATGGACAGCATTTTCCTAGCAACAATGCCATCACAGCAGCTGTGAAATAGTGGGTCACCTCTGCTCATGCAGATTTTTATGAATGGGGCACGCTGGCTCTTGTTCATTGCTGGCAAAAATGTGTAGCTAATGGCGGTGACTACGTAGAGAAACAGTGTTTTGTAGCTGAGAATTTGCTCTGTTAAACAGTGTTATTGAGCTCGTTGTATCTATTGCAGTTTCCACGGAAATAAATAGGAGGCATTACTCCCAGAGCAACTTCCTTATATCAGTTGGAATTTTTGTTCCTAATGCTGCGATTTCACTTAGATTTTCTGCCAAGTGTAGTTAAGTTTTGTATCACTCCAATAGTTCAGATTCCCATCTTGAGTTCAAAATAGCTCAGAACTATGAAAAGCAACTTAAAGGAACCAGACTAGAAGACATGATTGCTTAGTATTCTGTAAAGCACCTTCTGTGGTGCAAAAGTCATACAAACATGATGCTGTTAGTACAATACCACACACAGTAAGCTGTGCAGACCCTCCTAGCCTTTCTGAAATGCTCTGATGGCAGCTCAAAAAAGAAGCAGCTAAGCTTCAGATTCCTTATCTAACTGATATAAAGCTTTCATCTCCTCAAAATATTCTTTCAGTTTCCTACAAACTCATAAAAACACTGCTATATTAGTTTATATCAAGGTCACTTTTTGTAAGTTTGATTTAGCAACCATCTTTTTAGGTGAGGACCCCGTGTCACCCTGAAGTTATCAGTAAAGCACTGCAGTAGTTACCAAGATCCTCTTGAAAGAAGTACATAATGCCACCCCACTAAAACTATCATTTTTCCAAACTGCTTTGAAAGAGTCACATTCAACCTCGCTGGCAGGTTTCATTTGGATTCTCAGTGAAATCACAAAAAAATCCGGTCTGTCTGCAAATACACCCAGTCCCTAAACCTTTCAGAAAGATCTTCCTTTCACCTTGTGCTTGAACCTAGGAGCTGGAATTAACTGGGAGGCCAGAGCTGACAGCCCCGCAGGCTGTGGGGATTGTGCTCTTGCACATGACGCTCGGCCCTGGAAGGACCCTGAGTCTGTTGAACTGCAGAGTCCAGCCCCGAGAGTTTCTGGGAGACTTCCAGTCTGGCAGAAAACAATGTTTTGTTTGCATTTGTTAACATCAGCTGAAGGACCCACTGCAATGTTTTTACTGTCAACGAGCTGAGTGTCTGAGGGCAGACATGTCTTACAAAGCAACATAACTTGAGTTAAAAACCTGAGTAAATTCAAAGCAAAAGAAAGTATTCACTGAGTGTCCACTTGGAAAGCAGAACAGTCTTTGGCAGCCTGGTCTAACCTGAACTTTTGTAGTGAAACCCCAGACTGAGAAGGTTTCCTATTATTCTGGGCTTGTTTTGATATTTTTATATATTATCATATCTGAACTTCTATAGGAGTTTCTGGCTGCAGTCCATCACAGTGAGAGAGCCCAAGCACTGAATGACACCATACTGATGTCAGAATCCACACCAACACCTTTGCTTTCTACTTGAAAGAAAGAAGTGTCCCTGCAACAGTGTCACAAAAATGCTCTTTGAAATGCCAAGCAGGACCCAGAATGGGCAAGTGCATCAGCAAGACGTTGAAAACACCTCAGTGTGGAAAGTATAAAACACATCTCTGGCACATGACAAATGTTTTATTTTTTTTTTAATCTTTTTTTAAAGTGTTCATTCAAGCGTAACACAGATTTCAGATTTTATTGGCTGAGTTGGCTACTAAACCTATAGAGTGGCCAATACGAGTTAGCGGTTAAGGCACCGACCACTTGGGAAGCCAGGATGCTTAGAGCTGAGCTCCCTTCTTTGCCTTTAGAATACTGTTACAGCTCCTCGATCTGTAAAATCAGTACAACACACCTCAAATCTTATAAAACCCTGTGAGGAAAAGCTAATGATGATCTCAGAAACCCCTTTAAGACCTAGGATGAGAACAGATTTACAGACTCAAAGAGTTTAAGGCAGAAAGTACCATCACATCAGGGAAAGAGGCTACGCTATCCCCTCACCACAAGGCAGGATCAGCCAAACCAGCCCTGACAGCTGTTTGTCTAACCTGTTGCTAAAAGCCCAGCCAAGCTCCAGATTCCCACAGCTTCCCCAGGCAGTCTGCCCCAGCCCTGAGCCATTTTTGTCACTGCAGAGGTTTCCCCTCCTCCAGTGAGTCACGGCATACATTGCAGATCATTAGATGGCACCCTGCTGCACCTCTAACATCTGGAGTTCTGCAACTTGTACTTACGTGTGTCTGTATGTTTAACATACACTACTTCAGTAGGTCTCTAACAAAGCATGTTGATAACAGAAAAACCTTTCTGCCGAAAAATACAAAGCTGTTTTCACCTGGTTGTTACTCAATTCAAGAGATGAGAGAGAAAAGTGCACAGATGCTACTGCTTTCTTCCTCAGAGATTTCGCACAGGTAGGAACTTCTCTCCTGGTCCAAGAAGACTACAGTATCCTCTTCGGCTCCCATTACACAAACTGAGCTTTTAGACAGTGCAACAAACCCTGGTGCTCGAGGCTCTGCAACCTCACTTGGGCTTTGGGCACACAGAGAATTTCTCAGCTGGTTTACATCTTCATGCTGCTACTCAGGCTTTCTGACCTCCAAAAAGTGGGGTGTCAGTAATCTACAGAGGCACAGGCAAATCTGGTTTGGCCTGAAAGCAAAGCGTGGGGGATTTCTTATAAACCAGAACTCGTAAGGGTCCCATCTCCCTTCACTTTATGCTGCTGCAAGTGGCACTAATGTGCTCACATCTTGAAAGACAACAGATGCCTTCTCGCGATATCCCCACATAATCCAGAGACGAATTTGAACTTCTGTTCTCATTGCCAGCGAAGAGAGGGCAAAGAAGTATTTCTAGCTGAGACGAGCTGAGCACAGGTCTTCATGGCTCATGTGGAAGGAGGATGATTTTGATCTCAAATATGGGGACCTCTTGCCTGAGATCCCAGCTGGAGGCTGTCTTGGCTGAAGTCACATATAGGATGAAGGGAAATTACAGTTGTGGACACTGAACGCAGTCACTCACACGTTTCCTCTACCACCAAAGAGTTACACCACTGTTTTAAAGCACGACCTTAACTTCAAACATCAGCCAGGTAGCCTAGGTTTCTGATTCATTTTTAAAATTTATTTATTTATTTTTAATTTTCTTCACTCCCCACCACCTTATGCCGCTGACGTGTTTTTAGCCATGATTCCCTCCTGGAGGCTTCTTTCTTCAAAGTGATACCCAGACACAGGGTCTCGGCAAGGCCAGGAAGAGCCAACGTGCAGTGCACGGGATCAGCCTGGAGTTGGCACCTCAGAAAACCAACGAAACAGCCAGAAGAGACAGAATAAAGTCAGTGGACCATGGACCTCCTCAGGAATGAATAAACCAAACAAGTAATTCAGAGTAAAGTTTCTGGCATCTTTCCTGCTAGCTACATGCACAGGAAAACAGCAGAAATTGTTCTTAGCAAGAAGATGGCACCTTTGGTCTTTAATAAATCTGTCACTTTGAACATACTTTGATAACATATGGGGGGGTGGTGGTGGTGGTGAATAACATGGAGGAGAGAAAATAGGGTACACACCTATTTCATTCTTTCATTAATTATGTGGATGCACAGAGAAACCTGTGGCTTGCCTATTACAGTTGGAACCACAGAAGTGGTTCTTCTGCGTAAAACCAAGAGATTGCTTGCAACCTGGTCCATTTACAAACAGCAGAAAACACCCCTAACAAAGTGCCTGCTGTCTGAGACTCTGAGGGGTTTCCTTTCAAAACTGAGCTAGGCAGAATGAGCTGAGCGCCAAAGAGAAGCTGTAAGTTCCTGCATGAAGCTCAGTGTAATGGCAAACAAGCACCCTGTGCTCTGCGGCAGCCGGTCAGCAGCTCTGCCATGCTGGGCTGGCAGTCCCAGTGCACAGCCCAGCACAACAGCAGAACCACCAGGGGCTCCTCCACAGCATGAATGTGGGAGGAAGGCTCAAGCAAACAGCCCCAGAGGCAATGGCTGGAGTCTCATTGAGCTTCCCCGGTCCCTGGCACCATGCTGAGCGAGGTGCACTGGTAGCTAATGACAGTGGACTGGAACTTCCTTATTGTGTATTTGCAAAACATTCAGAATAACAACACTATGATAATGACTCCTGGCATTGTCAGTAAATACTGGGTATGTGCATGCGACAGCTAAGCCTTTCCCGCTTGCATGTATTTTGCTGCTTGGAGGTGGAGGAGTGAAGCTTCAGGACACACAGTGGGTGAATGCCACAAGTAACTGGGAAAGGAGAACAGCTTGGGCCAGGGCCCGCATGCACACCAGTGTGTGGAACCAGCACCAGCTCCTGAATCAGCACAGAGCTGACCACCCTGTCGCATGCTGTTCACACACCTCCCCTCCCCAAGCTTATCTGGCCTCCTAGTGAACCATCCCACACTCCTCCCTGCTGTTTGCAGGCGGAAGGGAGGATGCAGGAAGGGAGTGCTTTAGGATAAGTGCCTGACACCCAGCAGCTTGACCCGCTGCTGACTCAAACTGTTAAATAAAGGCTGCTGCTGCAGGCAGCCCTCTGTCCTTTTTTTTTTTTTCTTTAATTCGCCAGAGATTATAATTGTATTTATTTAAATTTAATTTCTGATTAATAATCAGTTCTGGTTTTAGCAGTTGTCTTACATTCACAGATAATGCATAGAAATCTCATTATTGCTTCTTTATTCTTCATGCTTCCTTGAAGCCCCATCACTCACTTGGAAGAGCCACCAAGATGTCTGGTGGCTTTACTGTTCACATCCTGTCTTCCCCCATCTCTTCCCACAATTTGTTCAAGATTCTCCCTTTCTGCACCACATTACACATACACTGCATACATTTTGCAGGAAGGAGCACCTCATTATTCGGTTTTTTGAGGGCATCAACTAATTCTGGGTAACAAAAAATCTCATTATTTTTTAACTAAGCTAATTATAACTGTTCGACTGCTGTAAACGATATATGCTGTTAGGAGAGGCACAACGCTATTTATCGTGTTTATTAACAATCTGAAAGAAAACCACTTGTCTTTACTATTGCTTTTCTGAGCAACCGCTCTCCATTGCTGGTGGGCAATCCCACCGCTGGTTTATCCATTCACGATCACACCTGCCTCTACAGTCGGATTTGTACCGGATCTTTGGCTGTATTAAACTGGCTTTTACCAGCAGTGCATAAACCTCCTCCACACGTGGATCCCCACTCCTGGGCATGGAGGGGCTCCGATTTTCAACGCAGTGGGTGAAAGCAGCGTTGGGAAGGAAAGGATTATTTTCAGCTACCCGGTGACCAATAACAAATTGTTATCCTCTGCAGTTTCATGGATGCTCGGTTCAGTTATGAGCTTTATCCAATAGATGGCTCCTTGGTAGCAGGAAGCATTCTCCCCCTGCTCTCCTTCCCTTCAGAGAGTTTCGGTTCGACTTTCTAATATTTACAGATCCATTATCTTGCAAATCTAGGCATTTTGCGCACACTGATAAACACACAGAAGAAACGTGTGGGCATGAATGAAAGAACAAAAGAAAAATTAGATGGCATTTTATATATTTTCATCCCACTTTGTCCTCTGCCAGTATAGAGATGCACGAAAAATAACAGTCAGGCAGCACTGTAGTCTGGAATGCTTCCTAAAGTCACACACACACACAAAAATACAAATTCAGAAACACATGAATATTAACAGTGTGCCAGAATACCAGCTGTCTTTCTCCCTGAAAATATGAGGACATCTCCCACATCTTACAGATCCCTGACTGAGCAATACTTAAGCAACTTACAGGCATCGTTGCTCCTCTGTCAATGAAAGATTTTTCACAGGAAAAAAAAAATCCAATGTGTAATTATTGATATAATGAAGCAGGAGATCTCTGTGTAATTGGCAAAATGACACAGGGTGCAAGTTAATATCATTGTGAGTAACACTGCCATTTCTGAGACAGGGAAAGTGAATAGGCTTTTGCTGTTTTCCAGGAAAACATACCAAGAATAACAATAGCAAAGCCTGAGACATTAATTACATTCAGACAAATCATGTTTATGCTAGAGATGCAATTGTGACTTTCCTCAATTAGAAGAGCAGCTCCCAGTCGTTTCTGCTCTGCGATGTATCTCGTGTCTCACAAAGATGTGGCCAAACACCTGCCAGCGACCCCAATTTGGAGCTCACGACCCTCCGGTCAGACCACACAAGTGAAAAGTGAAAACAGAACACCCGCAATAAATAATAAACCTCACAGAAACCAGATCATGACTATTTAAATCCCTATGGATTAAATCCCTACACTTCAATGGGGCACAACTATAAGCCCACTGTACCTGCTGCCAGCATCCATGCCTAATAATAACATCCATGCTTGAAATATTATGTTGCTTTGAAAAATGGGGAAAAGGGACCATTTAGTATAAACATACATATAAATATATACATTTAAATACATATCTCACAGATCCTAACATTAGCACAATTACAACCACAATAACAACTGTCGAGAAAAAAATAAATGTTTTTATCTTGTTCAAAGCTCAGCACACAATCGCTGTTTACGTTTCAATGCTCCAAAAGAATCTGCCAAATGCTGTACCTCAAGCCAGCTTTTTGTTAGCCAAAAACTGGAAAATATGTACCATCCCACACTGCTTACTCCAAAGCAAGCCTGTGGGCTGTGACACTTTTGCTCCCCTTTACTGTGAGCAGACACCCCAAAAAGTCCTCCAGCCCAATGGGTATTGAGCAGAAAACCAGGGTGGAGAAGGGTAGCCAAATGCTCTGGGGACCTCTCAGTTGGCACAGGGGCCCTCTGTGGGCCCAGGCCTTGTCACAGCACTGTGACATCGCTCTACGTTATGCAAGGAGCAGATGTAACCCTGGCCAGTCCCAACACTGGTTTAGCAGAAAAAGTCCACCTTTCCTCCTCTCTCTCCCATGGGATGCTGCAGCCAGCAGAACTTACCTCAGCCCAAAGCCAAGCCTGCAGACTTGAGCCTCCTCCTCTTTTTAAAGAGTCAAGTTACAAACACAAAAAATCAGAGTTCGCAACTGAAATACTGACAACGCTTTTCACCGTGGAGCAGTTCAGAACAGGCAGCAGTGATATTCATTAAGCTGTTAATAATGGATTGTGGCACAAAGCAATTTATCAAGTTTCCATTGTAATTAAAATCACTGAATATTTGGGCACTTGCAATGCACCTAACTCTCCCTGCTTCTGAAGCTTTACATTTTAATGTGAATTACGGCTCCCTCTCCCAAGAGATCTGCTAAAAAGCCCATTTTAATTGGTATGTTTTTAATTGAGATTACATTATTAAAAAGTGTACGTTTCTGATGATGAGAGAAAGGAGGTGCTCAGCTCCCCTCTAGTCTCGGCTTCTCTTAGATATAGCTTGCTTATCCCAGCAAGGGGAAAAAAAGAAGGGTAGTCACTCTGAAGAAAGTGAATAAAGCCAGGAGATGAAGGCAGCGTGAGGCTGCCATTGACTTTTGCTGCGCAGGATTTTGTAGGCAGAGTTTCAGGGAGGGAGGGAAATTGTCTCAATCATTCAGGCTGCTCTTTAGCAAAAGGCAGAGCAAGGAACGCCATGCAGAGATTCCTGCCTTGCAGCCAGCTGACGTAGAGGGCATGTTCCAGAAAGCCTTTCCTTAAGGCTCCAGTGACAGAGAATCTGTCATTTCCCATAATAAGGGACTCAAATGTTAAATTATCCTCAAAATCCAGAGACGGTCATGAACAGCTGAGGTTTATCAAAGGCCTCCAGCTCTGCTGGCTCCAGCAGGCTGAGGAAAGAGAGGCAGCTTCCAGGGCAGCTAGGGCATGGTGGCAACAAGAGAACGGCCCCAGTGAACAAAGTTGACCACTTTTGTTCATTGAGGTGGCCTCCAGGTTCAAAAGAAAAGCAACTTCATGTACTTGGCATCAAAACGCTGGCCACATAAATGGCTCTCCTGTTGGCAAGATGGACTGCTGATGTCTCTTATAGTAGGAGTATGGATCTGCTAAGGTAAGTAGACAGAAGAGAAAAGGGAGAAATATCAAAGGAGTGCAAAATAGATACCAACAGTTGAGACAGATCAAGGAAAAAACCTCCAGAGATCAAAACATATCAACAAATGGACAAGACAGTTGAACCAGAATGAAATATCATGGAACAGCTTTTTCATAACTGCTTTGGAAAAGGTCAGGCTGTATTGCAAAAGGAAGGCAACGCACAGGGCTGAGAGGTTACTGTAGGCAAATAGAGACACAGAGAGACTAACAGAGAAACATTTCAAGATCAACCCAGCAACATCACAAGCGCTGCAACTCCCCTTGCAGTTCTGGGAGTTGGGGAGGAAGGAAGGTGAACCAGTAACACAGAAGAAGAAAAGACAATATATGGAAGATAAAATTGAAGATGTTAAAACTGACAAAGAAAGGGAAAACTGTTATTGCAGTTAGGTCAGTTAATCCATGTTTTTTTTCTAAATTAAGAATTTGGATGCTGCTCCGTAGTTACATATGTCAGAAAAAAGTCTGTTTGTAGAGGCAAAGTACCCAAACACACTATTGCTCTGAATGGCAAGGTAAAATACATACATAAAATTCCCAATTCCAGTCAGCAGATCCCTTGCAGGTTTAGATCAAGAGTAAGGTTAAAAATAATAATAATAATAAAAGGTTAAAAAAAAAAAAGTTTATGCAAATGAAGATTAGAGGTTATATTCCAACTTGGCATTAAAGGTCACCAGCCTGCTATGCAGGAAATTAATCTCCAGATGATTTTGTTCTATGACAAGATTCCCTTTGTTTGTTGCTTGAAAACCCCACACCCTGGATGAAGACCAGATCACAGATTAAGCAGGAAAAAGGAAAGGCTTTCAGTAACCTAAAGCAAGATTTTCTGAGAAACTTGGGAGGGACAGACCACAAAAGCAATATAGAGAAGAGACGAAGAACTGAGAGGGAGCAAAGTTAGAAAAGAAAGAAAATAGGCACAACTTCAGGGTGAGGATTTTTCTTTTCAGCCAAAGGGACAAATACTGACACTGTACCATGAAGGAAAGCAAATGAAAGGAAGGAGGATACGTCAGAGAAGTTTTACTTTATGCTGAGGGAATCACAAAGGGAAACAGTGCTTCCAACCCTATAGGAAAATGACCCTAAAAGATGCATATAGCAATGCTTAAGCTGGATATTTTGCACGAATGAGAACATACAACAGAAGGGCCAGACTACTTACTGATTTGGCACATATCTATATACATATATATGACTACACGCAGCCTGCCCCGAGTGCTGAGAGGGAAAGGCAGCTGGAGAGGCTCTGCTCCCAGCCCAGAAGGAAGGGAGCCATGGACACTGTAAAGTCTCACTGTGTATGTGCAACTCCTGTACCTCAACACCCAGCAACATTTCCCCAAAGACACACCGCGAGCTGACAGGTTGCAACAGCCTTGATCCAATTATTTTCTCTGACTGGAGTATCAGGAGAGGTTCTAACTAACCAGGGGACAAACTTTATGTCTAAGGTCATGAAACAGCAGTACTGAGTACTAGGTACAAAAAGTATTAAAACCTATGCCACATCCTCCTCAAACAGATGGCCTTTCAGAAAGATTTAATCAGACATTGAAATGCATGCTGCGAATACTCATTACTAGCACAGGATCAGGCTGGGACAAGTGTCCAGCACTGACGTTACTGCCCACAGGGAATTACCGCAGGCATAAACAGAATTTTCAGCATTTCTCCTTCTCTCTGGCAGACAAATACAGGGTCCCCTTGCCATCACAGGGGCAGCCTGGGAGGGTAATGTGAAAAATTAATGAGGGGTGGGCCAGGTCTAGCCTACAGGGGAGAAGCAAGTGACCCAGGCCCTTAGAAGGAACAGCCACCTCTTTTTCTGGCTTCCTCAGTTTTTCACCTATGCTGGTCAAGCCACCACAAAGCTCAATGACACTGACCAGCGTTTGCTGGATTTCACCTTCAAAGCACAAGCTCTTGCTCTTCTGTTTTTTTTTTTTTTATGTGTGTGTGTCCATAAATACAAGAACCGTGACTACCTCCTCTCTTTCAGCATCAAGAAAAAGAAAAGCAGGATAGGACCACAACACCTAGTCCACAGAAGGAGATGTAAGCTGAGCTGAACAAAAAAACCCAAAATCCCAAACAAATAAAAAAGAGGATTTTTGCTGTCCTCTTTTTCTTTGAAAAGGACAGGTTTGTCATTTAATTCTTCCCTCCCCCAGTTTTTCAGAGAAATTTTACTGCATATGTTATTTGAAAGAATCCCTACACTATCTTTTGGCCTGAATTTTTGATAAACAGTATTTTAAGTGACTGCTTTTACCATATAAACATAATTTTAAAAAGTCATTAAAACCCTTGACATTACCAACAGCTGAGCATGTGGGTTTATTTATTTTTACTCTGGATGAAAAAGCCTTTATTTAACACTAAAAAAAACACCCTTCTCAATTAAAAGATGTTTCTCATATGCTGTAGATCAGCAAAGCCAAATGTCCATACTCACTTCCTGCACTGGCTGGTGAAAATAGGAGGAAAATGCATGCAAGGTTTATTGACAGAAGTGTTTAAGCCCTTCCTCACTGTGATTCTGAAGGCATCCTGTTGGCCTAATGACTTCCTGTGGAGTAATGCTGCTATAGGGCACATCTGAACCTCCCCAGTTCTGCCCACCAAGGGGTAAAGATACCATTTTTTGTTGAAGGCCCTCTGAAGTAGCTCTTCCACTCATCTCTTAGCAAGTGACATTAGCTTTTTCTGCATAGATACTCACGTTTTCCCAGCACTGTCTGCAAGATCATTCCTGGCAACTCCAGATACCCAAAAACTTCACCAGCCTAAGTATGAATACCCTGGTTCTTTGCTTTCATTTCCATCCTTCAGTACAAATCTACATTCTTGCAAAGCGAAGTGTGTGAGCGGTGCTCCAAGAAGTCAATGAGATTGCTCATGTGCATGATGATGGCGGTTTGGAGCCTAAACTGTGCCTGAGGTGGGACATGTGAGATATCAGGTAGGGACCCTGATCCTGAAGAACTGAAGATAAACAACAGCAGATGAAAAAGACTAAAAGAGAGCGTAGCTAGATGGAGGTATTGGGGAAAGTGTCCCAGATGTCAGATTATTTTATTATGGTTGCTGCAGGCCTTGCTAGAGTGGGGTAAATAATATATACATTGTAGCAGCTGCCTGTTCCTTGCCTAGGATCCATAAAGTACTCTGATGCATAACAGAGGAGGCAGTAGAAACGATGTGATAAGAGCAATGGGCGACTAATAGCAAGCAGATCTAGTACGTGGTGGCCAGCAGCAGGTAACCAAGCAGATATTTGCTATCTCTTGTGACAGCAGTGCTTGCAATGTGCCACGCTCACAGGCGTGCTGGGCTAAGAGCTGGGGCAGATGCAGCAGTAATGCAAAACTCTTCCTGCTTCCCCATCAACACGCCTCAGGGAGGTGAGAAAGTCACCATTCTCCTTACTTACTCTGTCCTCGATCCCTTTTGAGCAGAGAGACTGCAGAAGTGCATTTCATGATGGGAGCAGCTCAGCCAGACATGTCAGCCCAAGCCTGAAACCAGAAGATCCTGGTTTGTAGGCCAGCAATTAATCTTTGGGAAAGATAACAGACTGACCAAGGAATTTGAACTAGCGATCAAAAGTAATAGGGACTTCAAGTTCATCTCCCTCTGAGGATTTGAGGCTTAAAAAATCCTCAGGAAGTTACAAAATTCATTAAAAATTCATCCTTAAAGAAAAAGATTTTTCTTCAAATTTGGGAAGAACGCAACTTTGAAGGCAAGCACTAATGGCTTGATTTTCAAAAGCTGCTGAATAACTAAAACTACTTTTAACATAATGCTATTTTTTAACCTGTTAGAATCACTGCGTACTGCCCAAGCACAGAAACCAGATTTAATGTTCAGAAGACTTTTAATATATTCCAGAGGAACGGTATCTTCTGCTTAGAAGAGATACAGGTTTGAGATTTGGGCTCAGACCCCATCTATAGCACAAATTCTTTCTTTATCTTTAAGGCACATTTGCTGTTCTTGAAAGCCCACTTCACTTTCCTCCTGACAAAGGCAGCGGATAAGAATATGATCAAACCATGAGAACAGCCTCGTGGAGCAGAAGCACAGCGTCCCTCCTACAGACCTAGCAAAACAAAACAACCAGGCTGATCCTTTGTTTTACTGACTTTATCAATCAATAAAGATGGATTATTTAATATTGCCATGTACTATGTCTCCTTAAATGGACACCATCTTCTTTCAAATATAAACACGTTTTGCTCAGTTTTCTACAATGGCAGGAAAACTGCACGCTATTAGAAAGTGTCTAATCCTCCCATCTGCTGTTTCTGTAGAAAAATATTTACTTTTAAACATCTGTACTGCATTTTCCACAGTTCAAACACACACATAGCTCCTGGAATGTACATAGTATTTAGCAAATTTTTAACTAAGTTTTCTTAGTAATTGTATAGTTTTCCCTTGACAAGGAGAGGATCAGACTTTTTCAGGAGGATTACCTCTGCTCAACTCATTTCAAGCAGCTCTTGAATAAAATAGTTCATTAGTTCACGAAAAGGAAAAACTCCAGGGAACTGCTGGGGAAGGAAGAGAAAAGAACAGAGTGCCACAGTAATTAGGTTTTCAGATTGTCCCTTATCCTCCAGAATGCAGGTACACACACACATCCCTCTTCCCCTTGGGTAAAGCATTTAGGGGAGCTCATCCCATGTTGTTCCCTGGGAATCAGTGTTCCAGAGATTAAAATGGTAACCAGGCCATCATATCCCATAAAGATACTAAAAGATACCACTTGATTATAGCACGTTACTACAGCAGTGGAAGGGCAGTTATCTCCCCTTCACAAGCGTTTAAACAGTTTCATTTCAGACCTCTTCAAAACTCAGTTTCCTGACACACCAGCCCTTTTTAGGTTCTCATGACTGATGCTGGAAGACCAAAGGATCTCCACTCAGCAGGAACTACTTGTGCCTGCCTGGGCGTGTGGGCATGTACCTACTGGAGACTGGGCATGGGACTGGTTGGGAATGAGAAGTGCGGAAAAATGGAGGGGGTTGTAATTGCTCACTGGCAGCTGCTGACCAGAGGACAACCTCTTTACTTTCAGACCTAGCACAACACAGAGTATCCCAAGGCCATACCAATCCTGAGGAGACCAGGTCAACTTCAAGTCTGACAGCATCACGGAGCTTCTTTGTGGCTTTACACCACGTGGCACGAGTGCAGCGTGATTAACCGTGCAGCTTTCATGCACTTTTCGCACTGTTTTGTCTGCTCGGGACTTGCATCAAAAGCATTCAGGTAGCCCATAGGTCTCCAGTCACATTGATTGAACTGCCAACTGACATGCTAATGAATACAGTTCAGGTGACGCTTCTCTGTGCTTTGTCACCTTCTCATTTCAAATCAGCTTGATACTACCAGGAAACAGCTGATTATCGTTAGAAACATCATGAGGTCACCGTCTCCCTAGTCTGGATCATTGACTTTGTATTACGCATTCACAGCAGACACTATGACCGGAAAAATCAGGAGATACCAGACAAATGTGTTGCAACCTCCAAGAACTCTCCAATTCTCCCCCAAAAGGGTAAGTATTTTGAAAAATTAATTTTCCCACATATCTGTTGTGATGCTCAAAAATCAATGCTTTGCAATATCCTAAAGTTGTTACATTCCCAATGTTATTATTATGGGTTTAAATTGAAAGTCTGGCCTTTCTTCTGCTGAGGGAGGTCACTTACATCCCAGTTTTAGGGGTTGCAATTTTGACTGCCATGAAAGATTTCATCTAGATATCATTTAAAACAGACTGGCAAGTTAAGAGCTAAGCTATAACTTGACAGAAAAATTCTTTCATGAACAACGATTAGTGTGTCAGATTATTAAATGAAAATCTATCAAACTATCATTTATTGAAACAAACAAACAGCCTATCCACCCTGTTTCTAGAAACATTTTACTTAAGGGAAAAATTTAAACCTGGGCAGATAATCAGGATAAGGTATTTGAATACTTAAATCCTGCTGGAGTCTTCAAAGTAGGTGTTAAGTGGTGCATTAAATTTGTGCTGTTTCTTCTGAGCAGGGTGAATTTGCTCTTCTGTAAATAGTCAGAAAAGCATTTTACAATAATTTGAATCCATGAATAAATAAATCAAAATTTCTAGAGTACAACTACTAAATGTTTTTGAACATAATCCAAATGAGTGGAATATCCAAGGACTGAAATTATTTGACTGACCACAGTAAGATAATATATAATTAAAATGACATCCGCAGTGCTAGCCAATGGAATGAGAGAAAGTGACATCACAGATCTCATATAAGCTGCAAGCGTATTATTAGATCTAAACCTGGCTGTAAAATTACTATCTGCCTGTGGGATTATCTTTAGGCATTCAGAAGTATTGTTTCATTTACTGATAGAACAGGGATGATAACAGGCTGACTTTGCTTGTCACATTATTTTCTGGACTTTTTTTTTATTCTTTCTTTGTGTTCACTGCGGATGAGAGGAAGACAAGCTTTGGCTGAATCACTTTCAAGGAGCTTTTCATTGTTTTACAGTTTGTTCCAAATGCTTTTTTTTTTCTTCCCAGAAGATTAAAAACAAAAACATTTTTAATGGTGATAAAATCAATGAGGAGTAAAAGATGCACAGAGTAACATCTAGGAATGTGGCAATCTAAGGCATACCCATTGGCATGATGCAGTACAGGGAGACCATAAGACTTACTGCTTACAGCTCCCATTACCAGCACAAGGAACCAGTAGCTACTGGTTGCATCTTGTCATCATCAAAATTCAGTGCCAAAACTGCTACCAGTTTCAGTGGGTCCATCTGTACTGAGGACACAGGTTATAATTCTCCTTCAATTACAGGGCTATCTGGGACATCTAATCTCTACAGATTACATTTCTGCATTGAACTGGACAGCAGCTGCATTTTGATCCATTTCACACACCATTTTTATGTCTCTGACAAATTATTAAGTTGCCTATACTTGTAACAAAACTTGTGCTCCATCAACCTAAAATTCCAGGAGTGGCTGAGACAGTCAGTGAAGGCAGGCAATAAAGGAAGGTCAGACTTTCCAGCTGCTTTTGAAAGCCATATTAATGATTCTGGAACTGCATTAACATGAGTTAATATGCTCTCAGAAAGATGGTCCTAACTGTCTAACTCTAACTCCTAGTACTTGAAATAGTTCCCACAGGACAATTTTGCAAACTAGGCAAAAGCCCAGGAGCAGGCAGGACCACTGCCAGTCATGGACTTGTGCATGTGTTGTTAAGGTAAACACAGGCCTTGTACTTTCCTCCACGCTGTCCTGATACCGAACAACTCCTGCCATGCGTTATCTGAAGTTGGAAGGAACCCACAAGGATCACTGAGTCCAGCTCCCGACTCCACACAGGACTACCAATAATCAAACCCTGTCTGAGAGCACTGTAACTCCCAACAACCCTTCCAATACAATCTTAAACCCCCCTCTGCTCCTTCAGCCACCAAAAGCTGCAAACAGAATGCATATGGAGAGAATGCTGACGCCTGCTTGTCTCTTGAATCTCATTTTTCTTTGCTTTCCCTCCTAACCATAACAGCCTGCCATCCTTTATCTTAGTCTGCAGTTTGCCCATCTCCAATATAGTCAAGAATTCAGCCCGACTGACGCTTTCAGTGCTACTGCCACAGAAATACATTATATTAATACATAACACACAATCCTCAATACAATAACTTTAATCCACATTAGATTGTTTCATCGCCCTTTTTGTCTTTTCATAATCGAAACACAGAATGAGTAGCCTTTTTGTGCAGAGCTCTTCAGCGTAAGTTTTTGACATACATACTGTCCCATCAGTGTGCTATTACAAGCTCACACTGGATCTGTGTCCTGGAAATGGGGAGTCTGCAACCAGCTTACATACATCATCCATGTTTCTGAATCATGAATTATTTATGACCAACTCAGGGGTGCATCCAAACTTTTGGATATAAAGAACGGTGGAGAAACAGACCTAAAAGCTAAGTGGGGGAAAGGACTCATAAAGATGGGTTGGAAGAAAGACAGGAAGCATAGGGTGATAAAGCACAACAAATATGTGAGTGAGACTCCATTGCAAGGAAGGTCAAAGAAAAAGAATAGAACATTCAACACAGTACAAAGCAGAAACATTTTTGAAAATCAATTTGATTTTTAAATGTGCCCTAGATACAACATCGTGTAAATTGAAATCCATACTTTCCTGAAAGGTGACAGCTGTGGAGCTAAGCTGTGAGAAAAAGTTGGGATGATCTGTCCTCACCTGTGCTGTTATCCCATCAGAATTGCTGTTCATCTCCAAGTGGAAAGAAACATCTCCTTTATTTCAGTATTAAAAGCTTCTTAGTAGGTATGTTTCATGTCAACTGATATGGAACATTTGTCTCAGTCACCTTTACTATGGAATTCTCTTTGATATTCTTTGTTTCTCACTACACATCCGTAATTAAGCAGTTAACTTATTTTTTAGTAAATAACATTCAATCTGCAGTAAAGAATGGTCAAAAAGGACAAGAAGATCTCAAGAACTTTTGTATCACAAAATTTAAGCTCACACGTTCAAAATATTTCATACATCAGAAATAGAGAGAGCTTTACAAAAATGCCTGTGCCTTCAAGTACTTCATAAAACAACAGTGATTAACACACAACAAAAAATCAGAACTGCCTTATCTGCAGATGAAAGAGATAGGTAACAGCTGACTTGCTACTAACAGGTCAATTATTTTGCATACTGAGTAGAATTTAGTGCCTTTCTCTTTAGCCACCTCAATAGCAAATGTCTGCCCTCAACCAGACATGTAAATTCTCTTTTTCCATTTTCAGAAGTAGCGGGAACTGCCACAGGGCTATATAATAACCCATGTCAGCTGCTAGGTAACGACTGGGTTGAGTCATTCTGTAAGGGCTCCCCTTTCTCTTTTTATTACGGAAAGCTAATACAGGCAAGACTCCTGACTAAGATGAGAAAAAAAATTCTACAAGATGAATCCTTCCTTCTGGATTCAGAAACCGGGTATCCCAGATGCAACATTTTCTGCATCCTTATTTGAACAGAAATACTGAGAGAAGCAGTCTTTCTTGTAATGTCTTAACAGTTCTGCATCAGCACCAAGCCTGGATGATGGTACACAAAGCTAAAAATGAATAAAATCCTCACTAAATTGCTTTGAATGTTCAAACAGACCGAGTTCACATTTTCAGCTGAGGCTCATGCCACTTCCAGTTTTTCCTCAAAGCATTTGCTTATCCATATATTTATCACACAAATGGCCTTACCTCAGCTGCATCTTGCTGGTCTCTGAAGGCAATTGCATTTTTTATAGTTTGAATAAAAAATCCATTCAGTTCCTTTTGTTTCTTGTTTGGCAGAATCCGAAGCAATGGGATCATTATGAACGGGAAAGAAACTGTAAGAGATTTTTGAGAAGAAAACACTGAAGGAGAGTGTAAAAGCATGTAATACTCCCCTTCTTTCATTAATATTACAAATCTCATCAAGTGGGATGCATTATTTTTGTGAAAGCTATTTTTCCCGCTTTCTTTCCCTCTCCCTTCCAATCCTGTAAGTTGGTACAGGGTTTTCTTTTAGAAATTCCATTTTGGCTTCTCCGCTGTTCAGACTTCTCTGCTGGACGGATGCCCTTCAAGCTTGCTCTGACTTGCAATTCTTCCACAATACTTCCAGATTTCAGTTCAGCTTCTTGATGCCACAGAGCCAATACAACAAAGGGAAGAATTATTTTCCCTGTCTACTCAAGTAATTACATAGAGAAGGCAGGGGATCTTGACTTAGCCTAGCAAGTGATGGCACTGACCACGCAACTGTGTGGTGGTCATTACCATTTTCAGTTCTTCAATATCTGGACATTGGTTTACTACTTTCTTTTGCTTCTCAAATAACATAGAAGTCTCTTAAGGTAGGATGTTACCACAAGGATGGTCTCTAGTCCAACACCTTTGTAGTCAGGAACTAGACACTTGAGTGTGGTCTTGCACTGTAATAAACACCTCATTAACTCATGAACTGTTTAAAACTAAAAAAATCCTTCATCAGAAACCCCTCGTTACCAACGGGATAAAAACTGAGTTGAAATTCAGTCCACATTATGTACCAGCAGAAAAAGGTCAACCACTTTCTGACAATCCAATCCCAAACTCAACTCAACAATTTTCTTTAATGGAATACACGGTGTTAGAGATTAGGAACAAATTTCTGTCCCTTTAGAAATTAGTCACAAATCTCACTTTGCAACCAGGTTAAACATTAACCCCAGGACATTTTGGATACACAGCTCCAGAAGGAAACAGTTCATGTGCTGCTAGTACAGGTGCAATCTGTAATGCCAGCAGGATCAGATGGCCACAGGAAACTTTGCCACTGCACCACCTGACACTACTGTGAACAGATCTAGAGAGCAACATGGTAATACCTTATCAACCTTGATTATGCTGCAGCTTCTTCAGCTATAGTTCTCACTGCCCTTGTATTCCGGACCTAGAACTGAATCATTCTAGACCCTATTCTTGCATTCTCCATCTACCCATGTGAAAACAAATGTGTTCACTTAAAGACAGCCTGTGCTGGCACTTACCACCTTTACAGCCATCAGCCAGGCTACTGCTGCTATTTAAATAAGAATTTAGAGGACTTATGCTATCTGTTTATGCTCATCTTCCTCTCCTGTGGTCATTAGTCCACTTTTGTTTACGGGTAGGATTTCAACCTCTACCAAATAAAGTGAATGCACAAAAACTTTACTCTCAGGCTCCCAAGAGCCACACAGCATTCATAAAACATAGATTAGGTAGCAGTTATTCTGTTTTAATATGGAAATATAGCCCACAGGCTACAGGTCCCAGAAACCTTCCGCTCAGATCAGGCTGGAGCATTGCTTTCTGTGACTCTCAGTTTCTGGAGGAAGTTGCATTAACGGTGACAGGAGCTGTAGATCATACTGTGAACATCTAGAGGATACGCTTGGGCTGTAGGTTGAATTCCGAACATGTCTGAAATAAAGTCTGCAATACACCTTCCTGCTCCTGCTTGAGGTTGTTTTGCAACTTCAGAATGACTTTCAGAAAATCCCCATAAAAGAGTAGACAGAAGTGGTCTGTACTTACGGATTAGAATAAGAAGAGGCTTAAACAAAGACATTTCAAAGAATGTTCTGCAATTCTTAACAAAGGGGTCATCAGGATTCTTCTGAGAGTCCACCTGAGTACCAAAAGCTACGCTACCAACAACATCCAAGGTAAAGCAGTTGTAACACCTGCACGGAGAATGATAAACCATTAGCTATAACTTACATACCCATGAATGTCTCGATTCCATAAGCACCACATAACATTAATTTTAGTCTCTGATTTTCTGTTTACTTCTACATTTGAGCTTTTGACAGAATGATGGAAACATCTGCTGTTAATGTTGATGCTTACTAATAACAATCACTTCTACAAAGTGAACATTTTCGTATAGCTCAATAATTCTACTAATAATTTATAAAAAAACAATCGAGCTTACTTGTTATTATCTAGAAATCTAATGCAACAGAAATTCACAAGTATTATTTGTAGCCCCCAAAAGAGAGAATTTCTTTATCACTTAAAAATGCAGAAGCAATGTCTCCTACCAGTCCAGTCTGAACCCTCAGTCACAAGAGTCCTTAAGTAAAATTTCCTGTTAAGGATTTCCTTCCTGTTATTGGTAGCTCCTTTCTAATGCAAAGTCCTGGTCAAAACCAAGAGGAACTGACACCATGTGAAACCCATATCTCTGCAGGGGAGCAGCAAACTCTTTCAGAACTACAAGTGATCTGCAGACCTTGCCATAGAAACTTGAAAAATTAATCTTTCCCCACACATCCGACCATCTATCCAGTTGTCTCATCATCTTTATTTCTAATGGGCATTAGCAGATATTTTAATCTTGAGATAATGAACGAGAATGTGAAATATCCTTGCAAGCTGGTTATTCTGATCTGTTTGCGATGACTGTTTTGCTGTGTTTTTCTATGACTGTTCTTCTTTACTACAGAAGGGTCATATCAAATTCTCTGTTTTTTTTTTTTTAACCTGAGTGAGCATGAATTAACAGAAGGACAGGAATGAGGCCCAGTATATCCTGTGTATATACCATGAAGCAGAATATCTCAAACTACAATCCTTGGACCACTGCCATTCTGAGGACAGCAAAGCAGATTTGGAAGAAAACAAAAACGCTGTAGAGTTAAGTAACTTGTTTGGGTTTTCAACTCTTACACAAAACAAAAAGGCACTACTGGGCATTAAAATGTTATAAGATGGGTTCTGCAATAAAACAATTTCAGAAGTCCTCAATCATTTACCTCACCAAGTTATTGAAAAATCTTCAACACCACATGATGAGTTGTTGGCAAGACTTTAAATGACTAAAGACAACGTACAAGACAGGAGGTTGCAAACAGGGTATCTACAACCAAAAAATAGCTCCCAAGGCAGTTCTGAGAAACTGCAATGCAATGAGAATCACATCTATATATGTCAGACTGGCTGAAATGGTAGCATGATAAAACAACGAAAAGATCATATTTTGAGATGGTCAACATCATTCATTTCTACTTTCAAAGTCTTTTCAAAAGTGCCTCTTGAGAGGTGATACCCTATCATGGATCAATAGCTAAAAGACCAGGCAAAGAAAAAGGACAAATGCAAAAAATGGAAAAACCCTGGAGGACTGAAAAGGTCAATTTTCATCAGAGCACTAGGGTAAGTGCAATGTACCTCAAAGTTTCACAGTAAGTCCTTAGATGTATAATATAAAGAGGTCTTTGTACACACACAGACACTTACGTGCATACATACACATGTACTGTCCAAGGGATGGATAAATAGTGGCTAAATATCCATTCCTTTAGATGGAACAAAATTATTTGCACTACTCCAGATTTGGGGAAATCATGAGGAACTTCAAAAGATGCTGATCAACCTAGTAAATGAAGTGCATGCAAACAGTGCCTAAGAGAAAGGATCTATTTGAAGTATGCATGTATCATGTAGAGGTCTTAGAAGAAATGTATCTGCTCAGAGAAGGGACTAGACAGCATTGTGAACAGCTCAGTGAAGATCTCTGCTGAAAAAGCAACAAAAAAAGATAATAGGATCTTAAATGCATAACAAATGGAAGAAAGCACAGTTTGGAAAATATTCAAGTGTCATTTTACAAATCAATGGTGCATTCTCAGCTAGAGTACCGATCTCATTGTTTCACAAAAGGCTAGTGTGCCATTAGACAGGGTTAGGAGGAATGTGGCAAGAATGATTAAGTGCTCAAGAAACCTCATACAAAAAAGCAAGAAAGTGTAGGAATAGAAGGATTTGATAATAGAACAATTCCTATATTTGTGCATTATTGGCAGAAAGAAGAGAGCAAACTGGACAGGTACTGACGCAGCTTTTCTTTCTGCTTCCAGCTGTTAAAACTTCATTAAACAACAGCTAGAAATACATTAGATGCTTTCCGAAAATTACTTTTCAAGTATGCAATGGTTCCCCCCAGGAAGAAAAGGCATCTATCAGATACATCCTCTGTTCTCCTCTATTCTATGATCTCCACTTATAAAATCAAGGGAAAAAAAAATTCTGTTATACATGCTGTTGGTGAATATTTAGAGTAATTGACGACTTTTTTTTTTTTATTAAATCTGCTACTAGTTTCTGGTATGTTGAACGTACCTCTGGATATCAAAAGCTCTGCCAGAATCTGCATAGACTTTCAAGTTACTCAGCAGGACATCGCAGGCCTGGTTTATTAGTGGTGTCATCTAGAAAGGAATACATTCTGTTATGAAAACTGTTAAAAACGTAAAAAATCAGTTATTCTAAATTAGTCTTATCCACTAGCAGGTGTGGTGAGGCACTTTTGCACAGGTGAGATGAAATGCTGGGATTGCCTGTTAAAAGTAAACCTACACATTACAGGGAAGCCATTCTCCAGCTTAGGACCTAACCTCAAGAGACCCTACTGCTTACCTGACCTTTAGTTCTTGTCGACCTATGGCTATGCACATACAGCGACATCAAGCAAAGACATTCCTCTCTCTCTCTTTTTTTTTTTTTTAAAAAAAATCATTCCCCACCCCAGCTGATGACCTACCACGATCCATATCTACCGTACATTACATTTAGGCAACATACACTCCAGATCAAGTTAGGGCATAGCAGCAACCCTACCATTACCCTAATGACTCTGTCACTTTCTCCATAGCGATGGCTGAGAGATCCTTCTACAGTGTAACATCCCAGTCTTGCCTCAACGATTGAGCCAAGCAGTAGCAGACATATGCACAGCAAACCATCTTTCCTTCCTGAGCAACCTCCTTCAACATACGGATGTCAACAAACATGAGAACACACTTGTCCTACTACTCTGACATTCTTGTTACCAAAAAAGACTTACTGCAGCCTCTCAGCACACTCTGAAAGCTATGCAGGCTGCCCAGCCAAGTCCATTTTGCTTGGCACTTCTACCTCTGTGAAACTGGCATAACACTTTGTGCGCAGGCACGCTGCCATCCCAACACATGGGCAAGACTATATGCAGTCAAAAGGCCAACGTAGGAGCATCCAACGTGTCTTCTGAAGACAGAAGTCTGAGTTAAGAATGCGTTTAGCTGCTCTCAAAGTCCCATACCTACACAGGACAGAGCAGGCTGTCGCTATTTTAGTTCAAGCTGGACTGATTTGGGCTACGCAACAGGAGTCTCGCAAAACAATTCTGAAGCCAGATTAGTATTCTGTAAGAGCAGCTGGTATGTGTCTGGGAGGTGTGCATCATCTTATGTGGAAATTTTGTGCCCCTTTTGGCTTTCTAAAGATGGTCCCCTGCAGTGAGCTTCTTCTCAAATGGTTCGACAAAATTAACATGTTTCTGTTCAACACACTGAACCAGGGTGAAATGCTTTATAATCTCTCAGTCCAGCCCTTCCAATGAACGGAGCCAGTCAAGGAGAACAAAATGAAAATCCATATTTTAACAGGTATGGTATTTTCTAAACAGATGGCGATCACTTCAGATTTTCCTTTTATTGCCTTATTTTCTTCTTTATTCTTCAGCACATCACCAGACTTGAAACCACCCAGCTGGCTGCTATTGCTTTCCAACAGCTGGCAGACATGGCAGGGGCATGTAGGCCTGGCCAGGGCATCTCACAGCACCTCAGAACTTTGCACCAGCCTTTTGAAATACAGTTGCAGTTCATTTCTAGCAATAAGATCAGTTCATTTCTAACAATAAGATATTGTTATTAGCAAACCTAACCAGGAAAATGGGGAGAGCGGCACATGGATTTGATTTATTGTTAAGAAATATAGGACAGAGTCATATCAAGAAGACAATCATTTGCATATGAAAGCTACAGGGGATATCTACTTAGGAATCCTGGGTTTGGGTTTTTATTCTCCTGAGGGACATAAATTACTCCAAGACAGCCAGCTACAAAGACCACAGACGGAAACATTTTCAAGTCCCTTAATACTTTAAACTCTTTGTTCACTCATCAAGAAAAATAAAGTGGTGTTGAGGGAGGTGAATTGCACCAAACTTTGAACACCAGCACAGTAATAGACATGTGGATCTGCACTGCCTTGGGTATCACTGACTTCCTATATGTTATCATTTGCCAGTCAGAACACAGAAGCTGCATAACCTGCCTGAGATTCAGTTCTTGGTGGGTAAACAAACCCCAGCTGCTCTGTGTTCAGATTGGCTGAGAGTAACTGGATGAAGAAAAATCTAAACAATATGGTCCCTGTAAATATTTGATCTGCCAGTTATCTAATAGCAAGAGTAGCCCAGAGTCCAAATTTCTTTCTTTTGCCAAAAGAGAGCATTTGGGGTTAGGGTTTTCATGATGCCAGGGGCTTTGCTGTATAAACCCTGCCAATATGCTATTTGGCACATAACAGCAATCAGCTTCCGATTCTGCGTACGCACAGTGCACGGGGATGTTTGCGCTGTTCAAAGGCATCAGAGTCACGTTCATCTAGCTCGATGTGGTCCTCAGTATTTACTATTATTATTCCCCTTATTATTAGCACCCAAACTGTAAGGTAGAAGCCTGGACTGAATTCATGGTAGGCAGACATACTGGAGTCTTTGTTGTTTGCATATAGTTCAGAGAGGTCATGACAGGCCTCTTGTTCCACAAATGAGATGAAATACAGAGGAAGGAGGAGGAGAAGAGATACATGCCAAGTGCAAGAATCTATTCTGTTCCAGGTTTCAAGTCACTGACTACAACCAGGAAAAGAGCAGAGGTGCATTTTCATCACCTCACAGCAGGGCCCTGCTATTCACGGGCACAACTTACCAAAGAGAGCAGCTCAGAAACTTATTTGTGGCTCAAGGATATGCTCATTTCACGTATCAGCTCTTAAGTCAGTGATTGGCCTCATCTAAGGTGAGCACAGTTGTGTTGCTTAATAGTAACAGCAATTACCAGAGACCCTTCCAAAATGCTTCTGACCACTAAGAGTAAGAGAAAAATCAAGGAAACCTCTGTGGCTGCGCTGTCAGATCCTGTCCCAGTGAGATCTGGAAGATCTACACGCCTGAGAGTGACACTAGAGGATTTTCTTGCACTGTT
Source organism: Penelope pileata (assembly GCA_013396635.1). Taxonomy (NCBI): domain Eukaryota; kingdom Metazoa; phylum Chordata; class Aves; order Galliformes; family Cracidae; genus Penelope; species Penelope pileata. Next base: position 913,443 of record WBMW01004938.1, read on the forward strand.
CTGTTCTGTTATCAGAAGTTCTGCTTTGTGTCTCCCTTCATTCGAAAGAAAATGCCTTAACACAAAATCCACTTCACAGTTTATTTAGGACAATGCTACATTATGCTGCACTCTTTTCTTTAATTTTTGTGTTCTGTTTTGTTTTAATAGTTAGTTAATGGAGAAAAGGATTCCCAGCATACTGATAGGAGATGACAAGAGTACTGCAGCACCATCAGAATAAATAAAAATCAATAGGTTTTCTGCTGGTGTTGGCTGTAAAAGAGAGCAAAGCTATTTATCAAGTCTGACAAGGGGTCCAGAACTGCGCGATCATCACAGGCTCCACAGTAAAAAAGGAGAAATAAGAAATACTAAATAGGGAATCAAGATCAGTACAGCAAGATCACTAACATATCAGCTCATTTCAGTACATAATAGCTGAGGGAGAGCATGACAGGAACACAGGGAACTGCATCTTTTACTTAAGGACCTCCAGCTATATTACTTCACAAATTCCTCATGCATTGAATCACCTTTCAGTGGTTGGTAATATTCCCATTTAACAAATGAAAGATGCTTTCATGTACACAGACTTTAAGTAGCTTTTACCAGATCTCACAAAGGCAGTCAGTGGCAGAGCTGGAAGTGAAAAGTCTTGGTTGTCTTGCTTCCTATCTTCCCTCATCCTGAGTGCTCCCACAGCAATGGCAAGCAGGGTCTATTCAGGGGTCTGATTATAAAATGCTTAATATCAGATCTGCTTACCAATCCCAGGGGAATCTCACGTGGGTAAGACTGTACTAAATCTTACAGTAGGATCGAGCCTAAAAGTCATTTGACTTATGCTATGTTCACCATTACAGTAGTTGAATTTAGTGTTAGCTGGAGCCAAACCTTCCTTCAGCTGGAGAGGATTGCTTTATTAATCTTTGCATACTCATTTGAAAAAGAAAATAAAGAAGGGAGAACACACAGAGTATGGAACTCCATAAAAACATCAGCAAAGTAGAGCACAGCTTTTAAAGTGAGAAATTGAGGGTACAAACAGCAAAAACAAAAGAGGCTAGGAAATTCTTGAAAAATGTTAGGAAATCAATTCTCTGCACACAAGCAATCATTGCACTGGCTCCCCAACAACTCTATAACCTCTGGTTTCAATTAATTGCTCATAACTTTGCAGATTTCTGGGATCAAATTTTCCTCATTTGGTGACCAGTTCTTGGAGGCCAAACTGAGGTGAAATTTCTCATGCTCAGTGAACTTCTCAGTGACACTACACCAATACTGTGGAGAGGGAAAGGCAAAGTACACCTCTCTCCCCAGCCACAACAGCTCTCTGGGGCATTACAGGTCAAACCCTAGCAAAATATATTCTCTCTGCCTTGGGTTTTGTCCCATAGCAGCCAGCTCAGAGTGGATGATCAGCTGCTTGTTATTGCTAGTTCTGAAGCTGTCTTTTAGTGTCCTAATAGATTCTTGTGTTTCTGAAATGAAGATATCAGGAGTCTATACCCAAACTCTGGATCTCCGCACATCTTTTGTCTGAAGGGATTGCTATGGGGGAGCACAAAGAGTTGTTTACATTTGTAGCTCTGTCACAGGCTAATAGCTCCCAGTTCTCTCAGACTGTCCAGACAGACAAATCTATGTTCAGAGCAGAGAGAAGGGTTGCAGCACTCAGAGAAACCATGCTTCAGAGCCACTCTGACGTTATGTGGTCTCCCCAGTGATGCCGGAGCATTTGCACAGGAGAATGAAGGCAAGGCAGACATCCAGGGTGGACAGACAGGAAGACTGTAGCGATTTCTGCACCCCCCCACCCAGAGTTCAGATCTCTGTGGCAAAGGAATCAGTGCCCTAGGAGAAGAAATGAGGTATATGTCTAACAGTATTTATAAATAAGTATCAAACAAACCCAAATTCTTAAGCAATAAATTCATAACAAAATGAACTCATAACTCCTTTGAATTAGAGAGGAAGAGTTTATTATTAACAGGATGCCTTCTATGTAACCCTGAATGCTCTGTAGTATGGCCAATTCTAGAACATAATATTTCTATTTTCACGCTGCTGTAGAAATTCTGACAGTACTAAATATGGCAGAGTTAGAAAGTAGGATCATAATTAATGAGCATTGATTTCCTTTAAGAAATGTTGGTACGGCTTCTAAATTAAACAAGAGAAGCATATGAGTTATGTTGCATTAACCTCAAATCCGAGGACTATCCATCTCTTAGGGTTGAAACTGAAATGCAAGTCTGAGGTGCGTATCCATTCAAAAGAAGTTCTTAAGCTAATGTAGACTTAATGCCAGCATTTCTCTGGGCAAGGATGGACTGTCTTCTGGTGAAGAAATGAGACAAAGGAACAAAGTTGGGCCTTCAAAAGAGACTCTTCTTGCTCCTTGTTTTGCTACTTTCTGTATACAGGGAGGAGAAAATTAACATTTCTGGGTAACTTAGAGCCTACGCCCCTTACGTAGACTTTGGAAGAGGCAGCACAGGGAAAGCTGACCATCAAGCTAAAGGCAAAGATCACAATTTTCACGTGTGCTGGGTGCAAGGTGCTAGCTGGACCCTCATTCCACCAGCATCTCCCCTGGCATTGCAGCCCCACCATCAAGTGCTGCAAAGTGAGCAGTGTGACTTTTCCCACCTCGATTTCATTGAGTCAAACCCTGCAAACCTGCATCTGCCTGACCCCAAAACAGGACACATGGGGTCTCAGCCTGCTCACCTTCACCTCACCCTCCTGACGCTGGCAGTGGTAGCTCTGTGCAAACCAAGGGGAGCACGGTGCTATCTTTTATCAGTTCACCAGCAAAGAGCCAAAGCCAGGAGCTGCGCTTTGCTGATGATCTGCAGTAAGGCAGATTAATTTCAGCTAGGAAAATGCAAAACTCTCCTCTCCCACCACACCATTAGCGACTAATCGCTTGAATATTTTAAAATCCTCGTGTCCATAAAATTCCGCGATGGAGCCGGTGACAGAGCAAATGTCGAGGTGCATAACCAATGATATTGTCAGTTGTGATTAATCAGCATCTCCAGCAGGCTTGCGGCCAATTAGAATTTACCATAATAAGGAGGTGACAGCCGGCGTTGCTAAGCGACCGCTGTCTATAGAGCCGAAAGAGCCAGACACATTTAGATGTTACTGTGGATTTCGACAGCGGCATGTCAAAACAACACAAGCGTCTGCCCAGTGGAAAATTTTACAACCAAGAGCTGGGCACCGGACTGAGGCATGCTTCTCTTTCCGAATAAAATGCATAAAGGAAGAGGTAGTGGTTTGTTGGTTGGTTTTTTTTCCCTTGGAAGAAGATTTTAACCAGTCAATCACCTATCTGCATTTAATTAAGAGATAGCGTGTCGCTGGGAAAGAACTTTGTTATTGGGTAATGGGTTCCCATGGCTAAGTAAATGCTGAGACATTTATAGGAAATTAGCATCAGGTCAGCATGGAGACATTTATTTTCAGTCAGAGGTATTTATCTGGCAATGACATTCTGTTCCAGTGACTTATTTTATTATATGAAAGGATTAAAGAATAAAAGGAGGAGGGGGGAAGGAGATGGAGAAATGAAAATAGACTGACAGCAGTTCCCGTGTTAACGTGAGAGCTGCTGACTCTGCAAATAATGAAAAGCTATGCTCCAGTTGGGAGCAATAACCTTTTCTGTACTCTAGCTCATTCCTAAAAGGGCTGGGATAAGGCTTTTTTTTTTTTTTTTTTTTGACTTTGCTACACTTCTATGGAAAAACTAGCTTACATAGAGAAAGACAGAGGATCATATCCTCAGATGAGCTATTCTGACTTACACCAGTCTATGACCTGGACCACACTGTATACACTAGACGTGCTATTAAGACCTATATAAACTGGCCAATTAGCAGATTTTTTAACCTATTTTTAATATGGAGCCATACAAGTAGATGCTCACACAAAAGAAAACAACTATGCCTTCTAAATTAGGAAAGCAACACCGCCTACACCTTACCTCTTTGAGTTTGGTATCGCTGAAGGCTGGGGTCAGCAGGCTCCGGACATACTTCCATCTCTCATCACGAAGACAAAGGATGCTGTCAAGCATTGGCTTGGAAATCAAGTTCGGCTTCTAAGTCAAAAGAAAACATGATTCAGTTTTAACACAAATGCAAGTGGAGCTACTGGAGGCTCTGGAACTTGGTAAGACTGGCCATGAATAGCGTTGCATTGCTGTCCCATGATGACAGGGGTTCAAATCGGTCCCAAACACCAAGATAAACATGGATGAGGCTACATAATATTTCCCTCTTGCTGCCTGCATTCCTCCTTGGGCTTGTAAAAGCCCTGGGTCAATCCATCAGCTCCTTATTCAGACTGTTCTGGTTCTGTCGCTTCTGATGTTCTCCTGTGATTGCCAGCTCTCCTTTGCTGAACCCTGATTTCTTTTCTCCCTTTCTAAGGTGACTAGCAAGAGGACCTGTCAACACTCCTTCTCCGTGTGATATGAGTGCCAACATACTGCACGCGGGTGTTGGTGGGGGACACGATTTCTGGTGACAGCTGGTATGTCAGACTGTTATATGCATTTTCAGAGTCTTCAGAAAATATGTTGATTAGAAAGCAGGTTTCAGCCCTCCTCTGTCTGCAAGGAACTCTCACAGAGTTTTGCCCAATGAAGATGTTCCGGCTTGGGATTCCTACAGCTTCAGAACTTGGTCAAACATCTTAGTAGCTTAAAGTATTGCCCTGGTAATTTCTGTGCCAAGATGATGACTATGGATTTGCTAAATTTTAAGAAATCCCTTCCTATAGAGCAGTGATATTCACCAAGGAGCAAAAGGATTTAAAAAAAGAAAAAAAAAAAAAAGAAAGAGAGAGGAAGCAGGTCAGAAATCAACATAATTGCATCTAGAAGAGGCCTGAGTGCAGCCTTATAGAAAAATCTACAAAAACTTATTGCCAGGGGGTGATTTTCCTAATCGCTCTTGAAGGCATCCAAAAATCAAGATTCAATAACACCCCCAGGCAAATTATTCCACTGTTGGAACTACTCTCACCATCGCAGCTCCAGTTCTCTTCCTACATGGTCTTTAGTATTTGTGCTATCATGGCACAGAAAACGGGTTACTCACTCCATGTACTACAGGCTGTATTCCTCTCCATTCACCCCAGAACACTACGTGCCACAGCATGACACTGTTGACTCATGTCCTGACAGTTGCAGTGAACCATCAGCCAGACTTTTTTTCTGAATAACTGCTCCCTAGGACTTACTCCCCAACCTTTATCTTTAAAGTCAGTTACCCCTAAGAGTGGTATATATTGAACTATGACTGTTCTTTTTATGATTACTTCTGATGGATCAAGACCATTTTGAATTATAACCCTTTCTTTCACAGTGTCTTTCATCCTTCCCAGCTTAGTACCTTCTATATATTGTTATCACATTCAATGCCACCACCATCTAAACCATTAAGAAAAGTACTGAACAGCATTTGCAAAGCAACCACCTCTGGAATCCCCCTGGCTCATGCCTCCATTTTAACAGAGGACTGTTCCTAAAGACTTCCCAAGTCATCTTGATGATCAGAGGGCTGGAGCACCTCCCCTATGGGGACAGGCTGAGGGAGTTAGGACTCTTCAGCCTGGAGAAGAGAAGGCTGCGGGGGGACCTGATAGCAGCCTTCCAGGACCTGAAGGGGCCTACAGGAAAGCTGGGGACGGACTTTTTACACGGACAGGTAGTGACAGGGCAAGGGGTAACGGCTATAAACTGAAAGAGGGTAGATTTAGACCAGATATAAGGAGGAAATTCTTCCCTGTGAGGGTGGTGAGGCACTGGCACAGGTTGCCCAGATAAGCTGTGGATGCCCCCTCCCTGGAAGTATTCAAGGCCAGGCTGGATGGGGCTTTGGGCAACCTGGTCTAGTGGGAGGTGTCCTTGCCCATGGCAGGGGGGTTGGAACAAGATGATCTCTAAGGTCCCTTCCAACCTGAACCATTCTATGATTCTATCTTCAATCAGTATTTCAGGTACTGAATAGCCACTTCCTCCATTCTAAACAAACCATTCTAAAATTGGTGGGTGGGGTGAGAGGTGTACACCACAGTGTAGATAAAAGGTTATAAAAAGACACTCATGCGTTTGAGATCTGACACCTAGGTACCACCCCAGCACAGCAGTGGCTGTACAGTCCCCCACATTAACAGCAGTAGCAGTCCCAATACTTTCCCAGGAAAGACCCACACCAAAAAATACATGTTAACATTCCCAATGTCATGCATTGGACACTTTTCTCAGTCTTTTCTTTGTTACTAATGTACATAAAGAATGAATTCTTAACACCCATTACACTCCTGGATATCTTTATCTCATGTTGATTTTATTGTCCCTACATGCTCTGTTTCCCCCTTTGGGAAAAAAAAAAAACAAAAAAAAAAAACACCTTTTTCCCTTTAGGGGCAGTGAAAGGTTCATGGTTTAGCTACACTGGTCCTCTAACGCACATCTTTAATTTTTCTCCATATTGGAAGAGTTCATACTTAATATCTTTTCTTTAAGAAGCTGCCAGCTCTCCTTAACACCTTTTTCCTTTACACTTGCCAGAAATCTCACCACATTGCATAAGTTTTTAAAATGTAGAAGTTCACCTTATATTGTAAGCAGGCTAATAGGATAGTTTTATACACTCAGCAACACCACCCAGTGCAGTAATGTCACTGAGTTGATAGTACAGACCAGCTATGAACAAAAATAAGCTATTTGCAAGTAGAAGAGTATGCAATAGGATATTGAGCTGGAAGAAAACAGAACCAGGTACTCTCATCAGATGACTACTGTGAGGTAAAATATGGGTACATTTCTAATATACACACAGCCCATCCTATTTCCTTGGATAATAAGGAAAATTCAGGACAGGCTGTCAAAGCTGAAGGGGTTTGGACTGTTTTCTCTGAGTATCCTCTTCAAACAAGTAATCTGTTTTCTAATTTGTCAGTAAGTATCTGTTCCAAGGATCAGAGGTGCAGCTAGTGAGACCACCATTCACTGGAGTTCTGCAAAATTTGTTACAGATATTCAAGGCATAGTAAAACCATAAGAGAGGCTCCGGATTACAGAAAAGAGCACCATCCTTGTAGAAAGTACCAGATGCAAGTTTCTGCTCCACACTTCTTATGCAACGTTAGGGAAGCCTCTTACGCTAAATCTTGGCTCAGCTGGTCAGTAAGTATTCCTTGTTTCTTTGGTCTTCAGCTTCAAGCCCAGAAACACAGATTACAGAGCCTTTGAGCACTTACTGACACCACTGATATTAAAAAAAAAAAAAAAAAAAAAAAAGAGAGAGAGAGAGAGAAAGAGAGAGAATATGACTTGATCACACAAAATATTGGCCCCAGAAATTAGGTCATCAAATTGGGCCCCCCCAAATTAGCAAACACTCTTGGACCTGTGCTTCAATCATCAGCCTTCACTCCTTATTTATTAAACGGAGATACCACATCACCTCTTCTGAACTGCTACTGGTACATTAGCATTTCTGAAGCACTCAGAAACTACAGTGAAAGAACAGAATAACAGTTCCCATAAGGAAATGATTGATTGGTCTTCCAAGCAAGATTTGAGTTGTGCACAGGAAAAGGAAAAAAATTATAGGGCAACACTTGGAAAATTATTTTGCATCCACTTCTAAATTGAAGGCTGCCCAATCTGTGCACTCTGTAAGACTAATCTCCTCTGGAAGACAAGGCTCCACTTAGATAATAACAGATGGGATATAAATCTGATTGCATTTGACTTGAAAGCAAAACCCCTTCCTAAAACCAAACACTCCCCCTAAAAAATGCTCCTAATTGCATAAAGACTGTATACAGTGCATTCACAGAAAGGGGACCTGTTACTGAACAGAAAGGCTGTTAACTATAATGCTACGACTATGACACTAACCATAGCATTGCCTTTTTAGCACTCTACTTAATGTCAGCAACGCTCACTTAGCATATTTTTGGTGTGTTTCACATCATACACATTTAAACACTGCAAGGAAAGAAAGACAATTTTGGCCATAAATTGCTTTACTCTGTCTTTTGAAACTGGGTGCTCAAAAACATGTTTGTGTTTATTGGAACAGCATCAGTGTGACTGACAGTGTATAGCAGATTTCATTTATTGTGTTTTTCTCATTTCTGCAAACGCTTCTCTCCTAATTGCATAACCTATGTTGTAGATTCTTATACCAGGAAGGAAAATGAATTCGATATGAGAATGAGCTTGAAGTATCTTAGTGAGATGCATTACCTCACTCTGAATGGACAAAGTATTAGCTGTACGTTAGAATTCTCAATCCTACAAAATTCACTAAAAAAAGTTACCATGGAAGGCAGCTGCAGTATTTTCAAGGGTAAGATTTTGGTTTTTAGGTGGGAAAGGAAGTTGCTTTTAAATCAAATGCAATCAGGCTCATATTCCATCAGGCATTGTCTAAACACCTGACAACTGCTCTGTGCATCCTTCTCCTGTGTAATCAACCATTTTTGACCGCAGTACAGTAATGCTGCATGAAACTATTGGCAGCGTGGTAATCTGCTGCAGCATACCTGCACAGTGCTCTGAGATCCCACAATCACAGACACACCACGAGAAATAAAATCGAAGGAATTTGCTTCCAAACATCCTTGGAAGACTGGTGCTTTTACAACAGAAACCAAACGTTTGTAGATGAGCAGCATCTTTGCAATTGATGCAAGAATTCCCTCCCCATTAAGCTGTTTCTTAGGCTGACCCTTCAGACCTGGTTATTGGCTTGTTCGTCCCTGAGTCAATTTGGCTTGCTGTGTATTACTAAATAATTCAAGCCAGCAACTCTCCTCCAGCTCTGAGGCCAAGTGGTACAGCACGCCTCCCGTCCCCAAGGTTAAATCACTTTCCCAAAGAGAATGGCCATATCCAAACCACTTATTGGTAGCGGTGCATGTTAATCTCCTGGACTGTGTCTGGAGGAGAACTAATCAATACAGGACAAAACCATGAAGTGCGTCAGTATGGACATCTGTAGTCATGCACTAATATCCCGGTCCTGTTCTTTTCAGGTTTATATCTATAACCTCGTGTGACTTTCTTTTTCCTGAGCTTGTCACTTACAGGCTAGGCTGAATCACTGGCAGCCAGCAGTGACTGCCTGAAGCAGCAGGAAGGGTAGCAGCACCATGATGTTCCCTCAGAAGCCTTTCTCAGCTTTCTTCACTTGGTAGAAAAAACAGGGATAAAGGTTTGCAATCAGCAGAAGAACACAGCCACGTACTCTTAAGACATCCCAAAGAGGTGAATCTTCAAAAGAACCTAAAGGGTGTCGCTGAAGACCATTAAGAACCTACTAGCTCCAAAGCCATTCACACCTATCCAATGAGCTGCTCATCTACTTCATGGGCTTTGGCAACACAAAAAAAGAAATTCTGTAAAACGTAAAATTCTGTAAAACTTAATCTTTACCATAGTCTAGTGCTCCCAGGTTCAAAACCAACTGAAAATGATCTAGTTCTGCTGGAAGCCATCTTCAGCACTGAAATCCAGGTGAGATTCAGACCAGGAACTAAACTATGTGGCACCTAAAACCCCAAATCCTAACAGTAAATCCAACATTAATTCTGGCATTCATCTCACCTGGCAAACACCACTTGCCTTCACGCAAGTATTCAGCTTTCATCTTGCCCTGCAGGCTTTGCAGAATCCATCTGTAAATGGAATCCCAAATTCACACTTCCCTGAAACTCTATACCCGGCAACAACCCTACAACCCATGCTGACAAAAGCAATTTGCTCCTCTCAACTCCAACCTTTGTTCATGGTGTTGCAGTACCCAGGGTTATGTCCAGCTGTAGGTCTCCCTAGCTGCTCCTTTTCCCTCTTTGGGACAATTCTAGGCTGTTTTCCAAATATAAGGTGCAGCTCTTCTCCCAGCCCTCAGACTTGCCAGGCAGTTTCTGTGATAGCTCTAGGGGTAATGGGGTTCAGCTTTCTCTCCCTGGGTGAGCTCCAAAGCCCACACATAGGAATAAGCAGGCAACAGGGCTGTCACACCATTGGATTAATTTGTTCATCTTTTTATTTTCAAGGAGGATTCCTGTCCTTCTCTTGTTAAAAGCACACTTATAATTAGGCTTTGCCATCCTTTTTAAAGAAACTGTGTTTTAAAATTTAATTTAATGAGATATCAGAGAGATCAGTAGCAAAAAGGCAAGTTTCTATCCTCATGTCTCAGACATGAATTATTTGTAAAATTTTTTCATAAGATTACTTCTTCAGCCCTGCTTGTGCCAGCTGATTGACAGGTCACCACCATCAGTACAGCCAGCAGGTGGAACCAGTAAGCACGTGAACTGCTCAGATGGAATTTCATCCAGGCAGTGGCATGACAGTTAAGGACCAACACAGCACCTCCTCTTAGGGGGTTTTAAAAAGAAAAAAA
>WBMW01004938.1:923910-934305 GCA_013396635.1 Penelope pileata
AAAAAAAAAAAAAAAAAAGATCAAGATCGGAGAGTCCTCTCTCTTAACAAGTCTGCAGCAAATACATCATGAAAACAGAATTGCAGGGTGTGTAGTGATAGAACAAGGGAAAATAGTTTTCAACTAAAGGTGGGGAGATTTAGGCTAGATGTAAGGAAAAAGGTGGTTTTACAGTAAGGGTGGTGAAGCACTGAAACAGGCTGCCCAGAGATTTGGTGGGTGCCCCATCCCTGGAAACGTTCAAGGCCAGGCTGGACCAGGCTCTGAGCATCCTGATCTAGCTGTAGGTGTCCCTGCTCATTGCAGGGCAGTCAGACCAGACGGCCTTCAGCCATTCCTTCCAACTCAAATGATTCTATGATTTTAAGATGTCTCCATATATTAGTTTAAATGCTTCCCCTCAATAAACTGATATTCCTTCAAACTTGATTGGTGATTTGTAAAAGGAAAAGTCATACTCAGCTCTCTGCATTCATGACATTGAAAAACATTGTATAGTGACTTCTACCTGAACCAGGAGAGTACAATGTTACATGTTATTAAACAAAATAAATCAAAACAGAGTCATTTTATGTCATATACTGTAGTTAATTACTACTTTCACCTATTAGGTTCCTGCTTACATACAGGTAGACACACATCAGATTTTCTCATGGCCGGAGAAAACCTCAGCTCCCCACTCACAGATCACAGCCTTTACAGAGGGCAAAGGCCTGGCAGGGCCACTGGGCCTCGTGCCCCAGTGGGGGAAACAGCTGAGTCCCTCTCAGCCCTCTGCTTTGTCTGGAGGGGCCTTCTGCCCATGTAACACCAAAGGTGGTTGCTGCACAAAGCCGTAATCTCTGCTCAAGTAGGTTCACTCTCTGTTTACCTTTCAAGAACTCTGTATCCAGATCCTCAGAAGCCACACACTGTGGCTCAGGAGCAATTGAACTCAGTCCCTTCTTGCCCACAAAAGCTGCAAGCACACACTTTTTCACATATGTTTTCCCAAAAGCAACCCTAGACTACCATTAACTCTACTGAAATCCTAATACAATTTTTTTCCCCTTATAAAAGTCCATTTAAAACTAGTTTGAGTTTAGTATCTCTGATTTAGGAGGTCATCTTATGGTTGGAGAAGAAAAAGAAAAAAACACCAAACTAACTCTAAAAAGTCTGTTGCTCTGCAATTTCATAAAAGTATCCAGTAAAAGTTTGTAGTTTAATTTGCGACCAACACGCCTGTGGAGAAAGGGAGAAAATATCCATGCACTATGCATTTTATTAGGCTTTTAGGTTCTCCTTGATCATTAAGTGACTTCAAAAGAGTATTACAACATAGAACTGATGGCAGTGATTGCAGCAATTATCTTCCGTTCTACTGTACAGATCAGGCTATACAAAAAGGTATCTCTGAGTCCATTCCTTTGTTGTCAAGTTAGGATTTTCAATAACTGACTAATGGCTACTGTTCATCATTACTCATTGGAAAAATGGCACAGGCAACATCAGCTTACAAGTAAATACTGGCATTTTTCCTTTCTGTGGCAAGCTGCCTGGAAACATCTGTTCTTGTCTTTGCAAACATTCTCTTAAGTCATGGTTTTGTCAATAGAAACCAAAGCAAGTCATGGCTATGAGGTAAATATAACCATTCGTAAATGCTAAAACAAACACATATGGCCTCCTGCAGTCTGACCCAGACCCATGCGAGCCAAAGCCATTCCATTCATTGGTGTAAACAAGAACAAAATTAAGTCCATACCTTCATCAGTTTGCATATAGGGGTCAGTTTGGGTATCTGGGGTCAAAGCAGCCAAAATAAAGTATTTACTGTTTATTAATTAGAAGGTTTGAAACCATGAACACATTCAGGTTGTACTAGAAAATTTCTGCTCTATACTCAGTTTCTGCTGTGCTGAGAAACAGTTTTTAAACACAATGTTTAAATCTACTTTCCAGCTGACGTAATAGGACTATTTAGTGTTGGATAAAGTCATAATATTATTAAAAGCCTCTCTGTTTATGCAGACTTTTCCTAGAGGAAAGGTTGAAGACCTAAAGTTTTCTTTTACAGATCATAAAGGTGAATTGGAATAAAACTAGCTCCCAATAACTTTTGCTGCAGTTATATTCCCATATTTCAACCATTAGCATACAAAGAAATTGCAGATGATGTTCACTGGAACTTGATAGGATCTTTATTATATAGAAACATCACATTCTATAATTTGCTCTTTCAGGGACATCTCTGCAGCACCCTTGGAGATCCTGAAGAATACTAAGAGAGATTTTAAATATTAACCAGTTTCCATTACCTGTCCTGTAGGCTGCTGACCCTTGTGCAATGTCTTGGGTCAGCAGTTAGGTACCTTAAAACTGGATGTACTAAAGCTGAGCACAGAGCTGTCCAAGCTGCCATGACAGCAATACAGGAAGAGTTCCACGCTTTTCCCAGGGCCTTGCCACCTCCCTCCTCATGGACATCATAACACAGTGTGGTCCAGAAGAGAGGCCAGTACAGTCATGATCAAGGATTACTCCCTTCCTTGGGCCTGAAAAGTGAGGAAGTCACAGTGGTGACTCCTTTCACACCAACACCGAGGGAACTCAACTCACAAACAGGATAAAAAGTTGTAATTCCCTTCTGTGAGTAAAGATAGGAAGAAAGGTAAAGAAATAAGAAAAATGAAGAAGGAATGAATCATCACAGAAGGGATACAGGCAAGGGGACGGTTGGGGAAGAAATACTCCAAAACCTTACTGTCCTTTCCAAGTAACAGTTAGGAGTGAACTGACACTGGAATTACAGCATTCACTTCCCTTGTTTCAGTCAGAGTTCTTCTCCAAGGTCTGTTTATACAAAAACTATCGTTAGATAAACGACTGATATTCTGCAGCGTATCCGAAACCCTGGCCTCTGCGATCAGCAATATTTTGTAGCAGTATCTGAAACCTTGGTCTCCCTGATTCAGATGGCTGCCCTATTAGGCTGAAGACATTCACTGACTTCTCTACTGTGGATGCCCAGGACTGCATGGAAAACAAGTGCATCTTCCCCAAGAGTTGCTAGGTAGGGCACTTCCTAGAGAGATGAGGTGAGTGCCTTGGCACGACTTCCAGCAGAGAAAAACATGAAAGCCTTTCTCTTGCACTCTGGGCAGCTTCCTTTGTCACTGGGGACTGCACAAAAGGGGCCCAGTGTCATCACTCTCTCTTGCAACTCAATGGAAGATGTTTACTGCTGCTACATCTTTTTCAGAGCCTGAACCACAGGCAGTTTCAAAGCATAACTGTGAGGTCCAGCTCCTCTTGATACATCACATTCACAGGTTGCCCAGGCTAGACACGAGATAGATCTCAAAGCTGCTAATCAGTTTGGCACCAAAGTGCTTCTGACCACAATCAGAAAAGGAATTGCAGGTGCCTGAGAAACGTCGGTGTTGAAATTGCCAGCCCCAATGGACTAAAGGCACTTCCAAGCATTATGTGTGGCTGAATGAGGGCTTTACGGATCTGCATTTTCAAAGCTCCTTAAATGGTAGTTAAATGCTTAAGACTTTCTGATTGCTACCAGAGCCAAGCTAGCCAGGTGGAGACCTACACCAATGGCTTACTTTAAAAATATGACTTGTACACAAAGCTTTTCTTCAGAGCAGAGTACATCTTAATGTCATTTTTTCATGTATTTTGAATTTTATTGTCAATTTTGGTTTGAATTCTTTCACTCAAAGGTTGTAATACAGAAATAAAATTATAAAGAATGCAGTCCAACTTAAAAATCTCTGAGCACTGAGAAACACTAAAAAAAAAAAAAAACGTGTAAGCAGTAAATTATGTCCAAAACCCGAGAGTCTTTTCTAAGTGTTACTGTCAGTAAGGGTTACTGTCAGTCTTCTAAATAGCATCTAGAAGTTGTTGCCTACTTTCACATTTCCTGTAAGACAACATCCTGATATACAAAATACACTTCAGTCTCATTTACTTAATGTGAAGCAGAGCATTTGGAGTCAGTTCTTCAGAACAAAGAGGTCTAGTACGTGCAAAACAAATCCAGAAAAAAGTATTTCACCTCCGTTTCCCCCTCAAAATGTCAAAATGAAAAATTGAAAACAATGTCAAACAAAGCAAATAAAAGGTTGCTTCTGAAGACACTTCATGGCTTTGAAAACGCAAATGGGTTCAAGATGCTACTTAAACCAAACTACTGGATGAAAAAGACTAGTAAAAACTAAAAACGTGGTTGCAACCTCCAGCTCAGCAAGTCCAAAAGCATTTGACAGTCAAAGTTTGTGGGCTGTACTAAAGGAAATACCACTCTGCACTTGCTGTGTTCTCGTGTTCTTTCTCCAAGCATCTGCTGCTAGTCAGAGACAGAGCACTCCCTGGCCCAATATGATTCTTTTTATGTTGGTTTTCCTTTGAAATGTTGTTCAGAAAGAAAACTCCAGGTCAGCTGCGATGGCAGCACGACAAGCTGTCAACAAATCACATTTGCAGTATCCACTTAACTGAAGAATTTGAATTCCCTGCCTGCTACTTCACAATTGTTTCTAATTACATTAAGTGAATATTTACACATCAGGGAAAAAAAAACAAACTTTGTATATTAAGATCTCCACATCTATCTGTCAAAATACTAATGTGTTTTCCTGATAGTAGTAGCTGCTTTAGTTCCTCGTTTATTTGTCCCTCAAGAAAAGCTAGGCTATAAAACTTTGTAAGTAGTTGCACAGCACACTTTCAGGATTTATTTTCCAAGATATCACATTTGTGATTATTTGTTTGGTTTCAATCAAGTGAAAAAAACAATCCTAATTTATCAAAGCATGTCAAAGCCTGCTGGTAGGAAATAGCATTTGTTCATTTGACACTTAAATTAATTTGAGAACATCAAGAATTAAGTGTTTGTCACAAGATAATTTCAACAATAATAAAGTCCTATTGTATACAGATAATAATACAGGACTTAGAGCATTATCATGAGTTCCCTGGAGCTCATGATTTCACAACAGCCTCACTTCACAACCAACCTGTAGCCAGACTGTTCTTCATATCATTCCTGTTGGATTTCTTCAAGGAGAGCAGCTAAAATGCTCCTCTGAGTATCTGCAAGTTATCAGTATCAGCTACATTCACATTCTCAAACATATTAGGCTGTAACAGCGAGCAGCACAGATTATGAAACATAAAACACATCACCATTATCTTACAATTTTAAGAGTTCTGGGACAAGGTAAAATGAAACAAATAAAACCCAAACCAACCAAACAAAAAACCCAACAGATTGGAGCCCCCACCGATCCATTTGCAGCAAAACAACCCATCTCCAGGTGATGCTGTGTTTTTTTTTTTGGGGGGGGGCCTCTTTCACTGCCGTATTAATTCAGTTTTACTGAATCCCCTCTGAGACACGAAACTAGAGAAGTGAGATAGATCCTGAACTCTCTTCTCCTTATGTTGACCTCATGGCAATTTACTTGTCCCAAAAAACAGTGCCAGTGATCCAGACTTGGATGAGCTGGAAGCTCAGCAAAACACACCACAGGACAGAAGAGCACCTGCAATTTAGATTCCCTTTTATCAGTCAAAACACTGAGAGTGAGCCACCTGCAACCTTTTGCTGAGCAGTAAGCCCAGAACAGCTCAGCATATGTATAAAGACAACGGGTAACTTGCATAGAGTTTGCCATAGTCCAGTCTGCTGACTGGACACATCACAAGAACTGATTCGTTATCAGCACAGCTGCTTCTCCCACATCTGAGGTGGGTGCTGAATCCCCCCACGCAGCATCCAACAGCTGGATGAATTAAAGGGATCTCAAAACTGAAAAAATAACCCTCTGCAACATGTCTGAAAACCTGGTAAAACTTCTCCTTAGTATAAATCTTAACTCTGTGAACGGCCTAAGATCATACAGCCAAAAATGACTGTGCCCTGCCAGCATAATAAAAAAGCCACCACGAGCGCCAGGGGAATCGCTGAAACAAGTGTGGAAATGAGAGCTGTCCCACTTGACCACTGAAGAGGGGAAAAAGCAAGGCTGTGCCATCCAGGAGCCAGGGCATCCAGAGAACGTACGACCTGCCATGGTCAAACACCACTGAGAGAGGGGAGCTTGCTCCAAAAACTCACATTAAACATTAAACAAAATAAAACCAGAGCTGCTTAGAGGAGCTTAAAGCTGCATGATCGAGAAAAACTCGAAATACTGCAAAATCAATTTGTTTTTCCAGGCTTTTTGGAAGAAAAATTGAAAGAAGTTCCAACAAAATATCTTGTTATATATGGTTTTGGAACAAGATAGCCTTACTCTGCAAACTGAAACAACTGTAACTTTTCATTAAAAGCTTTAACTATAACAAAATATTCCAACCAGCCTTTTATTTTTATTTCAGCTTCTGACTCTTCTAAATCAGCCACAACATGAAACTTTTATCTTCTACACATTACAGGTAACATAACACATGTTGATCCGAAAGTAATGCCTCCTATTTATTTCCATGGAAACTGCAACAGCTACAAAGAGCTGAATAACACTGTTTAACAGAGCAAATTCGCAGCTACAAAACACTTTTTTTCAACATAGTCACCACCATTAGCTATGCATTTTCACCAGCAATGAACAAGAGTCTGTATGCCATGCTTATAAAATCTGCATCAGCAGATAACCCACTGTTCCACAGCTGCTATGATGGCATCATTGCTAGGAAAATGCTGCCCATGCAGTACATCTTTTATCGGCCCTAACAGATGAAGTCAGCAGGCACCAAATCTGGGCTATACGGTGGGTGTGGTAGGACAGTCCAGCCAAGATCAGCAATGTGCTCCACGCTCTTCAGATTAGCACGGAGCCTGGCATTATCACGTTACAAGAGAAAGGATGTCTCCTTCTCTGGCCTGACTCCGGAAGTTTAAGCCTTTGGCTTAATCAGCATTGCAATGTAGCCGTCAGATGATGGTTTGTCCAGGTTCCAGGAAATCCAGAAGGATCACCCATTTCCTAACTCAAAAGACAGTGCACATCACTGTACTCTCTGTGGGCTGCGTCTTGAACTTTTTCTTCCATTCAGAATTCACTTGGCACCACTCCATGGACTGCTGTTTTGACTCCAGCTCGTAGTGATTATACCGCATTTCATCACCGGAAACGATGTGATCCGGGAAACTGTCACCTTCAGCCTCATATTGGTTCAATAGGTCCAGACAAACTCGCATACAGTGCTCTTTCTGTTCCTGTGTGAACACCTGTGGGACCTACCTGGCACAAACTTTGCAACATTCCAACATCGCCACCATTGTTTCCAATGCATTGAAGCCGATATTCAGCTCTGTACACAGGTCCCTAGTCATAATCTGCTGATTAATGCAGATGAGCTGATCAAGACGCTCTTCCCTTCGTGGTATGACAGCTGTGCATGGCCGTCTGGAACGTGGCTTGTCTTTCACATAACTGTTGTCACTGCTGAAACACACCACTCACAGCGCCACTGTGCTCACAGCCACTGTTTAGTCACCATCAACATTCAGCAAGCGTCAACGAATGTCAATGGGTGCCATTTTTTCTGCATGGAGGAATTCAATTCCACCCCTTTGCTCCATCCTCACTCTTATGTCAGACACCATTTGGTCAGAGTGCCCCTCTGCTGTCATCTGTCACATGGCAACAAAATGTAACAGGATATTGGTGGGAAGGTTCAGCCTCTACTGCCGTACCACCACCATCCGCCTCTGACGTCGTGGGCCAACATGATAAAGTAAGAGACATTACTCTCAAAGCAATTTTTTTTTTTTTTAAATTAACACTGGTAATATATCATGACATGTATTCAACCTGCAGTTGAGTAAGATTATATTAGAAGGAAATTAGAACAGCAAAATAAAGCATTAAAGCGCTTTAAAATCTTAGAGTCAATGCGGTCTCTGTATTCCAAAACACATGCAAAAACGGTCCCAATTCTAGCTATGCTATTTTTCCCCATGGGATCTCTATTTGATTTTGCAACTATGACAGTTAAGAAAAGATAAAGTTCTGACAGTTTTTAATGTTGCATATGAAAAAAATCTTATGTGAAATGAATCAGTCACAAGCTCAGGATACTCAGCCTTTAGACATCCAGCTCACATGACAACTTGTGGAAGTTAGTGATCTGTAGAGCCCTGTCACCAGAGAGCGATACATGCAAGTGAGTTTCCTCAGTCTTTAATAATTTTTATTGAGTCTATATTTACTGAGATTCTTCAGGGGCTTATAAACTTAAGCAGTTTGGTTAGATTTTCAAAGTGGTTTTTATACCCAGCCCTTACACCAGAGAGATCAAAGCCAAAGTCAAAGAAAAGGACATTGTGTTTATTTTCCCCCACAGCGGATAAATAGCCCTGTCTTTTCCCTAGGCTTCTGCTCTGAAATACCAAGACCATCTTGACTGAAAAATTCGAAATGGAAAAAATAATTGAAAGAGTTAAAGTTTGATAAACTACTGAAAGGTAAATATTGTAATGGAACACGGGGGACATTGTTAATTAAAGGTATCACCTCTGCCTCTCCTACAATACTGCTCTTTTGGAACCGATGCAATACAATTTAAGTCCTGGTGACATTAAAACGTGACTGAAGGTCAACGACTGGTTCAACTGGGATGCTTCTGAGCCACTGCTAAATTATTCCAAATTATTTTAGGAAAGCTACATAAAAAGTGCAAGAATGCAGTTTTAGCTTCATCTAAATGCGCATACTGAAAATGGAAAAGGAAATGGTGAAACTGTCCTTTACAATTGCCTTGAAAAGGAAAAAAAAAAAGTATTTCATGCATTTCACGCATTTCAAACTTACAACTAATCTGGCAAAGGAGAACAGTGCAAGATAGTTCCTGTTTTCACAACTTGTTTCCCCAAGTCTTTTGTGCAAGAGCAGGTGCGACAGGAAAAGAAGAAAAACGGCACGTTATTTTAGTAAAGAGAGCAATTATTTTACTATCTATTGCTTAACACTAGCGAGAGGAGACTGGCAGAAGCAAACACTTAGCAATGACTAAAATCCTTTTCTTTTGCTCCAGGATAGCTGTTTCCTGACCCATGTATGTATCTCTCGCTGCATGTGTGTCTGTGGGCCTAAATGAAGTCTCCCTCAGCCACCACGGAGCCTTCAGAAAGAGTGGAATCAACATGAAACCAGCCAGGAGTGCTCAAAGCAGCAAGCACTTGTTACACTGGAGAGCGGAGAGTGAGCCACACAGCGCTAACACTTGAATTTTACTCCCTTCCTCCTCTTTTCTTTTCCTTGTGGGAAATTTAAAGCTGATGAGAAGTCATGTGCCAGGACACAGCACTGGCAAGTGCCCTGTGACTTTCCTTAGTCCTGGTCAGGAGCACTGTGAGCTGCCCAGCGCTTCCCTGGCACCTGCACAAGGCACTGCTGCGTGTTCCCTTCTGAAGGTTCAGCCCAGCCAACTATTTGCTATCAACTATATTCAACAAAAGGTGCCAAGATATGTGGTTGCTATATAAACAAAGAATTCTCGCTAGAGACTAAAACAAGCCCTGCCAACTCATTTTTCACTTTTGATCCGTAAGATTCATAGCTGCAACACCTTGTCAGTTGCAAGGAGTGCATCGTCTCCGTACTTTCCCATGGAGGTTTTACTCTTGGGGAACATTACACAGAACATTAGGATCACAAACAAACAAGAACAACACAACAGTAAAAATCTTTTGCCTGGACCAAAGCTACTGGAGTTAATCACTAGGTAATTTTGTAAAGATCAGAAGAGAACTTTCCAGGCTATAGTGAGGGAACCACTGAGAAAAAACAGCTGCATCAACTTAGGACATCACTACCCCATCAGCTGTTTGCCACTCCCCATCTATAGGAGATTGTCATCATTCTATGATCACAATGGAGCTGGTAGAGAGCCTGTGCAAGCTCTCATCATCTGCCTCAGCGCCAAGTAGCCTGCGTGGTTTTGAAGTCTACACTGATACATAAACTAGGATGGATTAGCTTCTGGGCTGAACCAGATGAGGAATGCTCACATGATCCATTTTATAGGTCTTGCTGTGGGAATGGGAAATCCAGCTAAGATATGTTTAAAAAAAAAAAAGCATTAGCACCGTGCTAGATAAGAATACTACCACG
The DNA here is from genome assembly GCA_013396635.1 of Penelope pileata. Lineage (NCBI taxonomy): Eukaryota > Metazoa > Chordata > Aves > Galliformes > Cracidae > Penelope > Penelope pileata. The sequence continues at coordinate 934,029 of WBMW01004938.1, forward strand.
ATTTCAAAATAGCGAACAAAAAAAAACAAACAAAAATTTTATATGTTTAAGCTCAGCTATAAACGTAAAGGCAGGTAAATGGATTAAGCTACGTGAATGAAAGACTGAAGAGCAAACTATTCCCACTGTTTTTGAGACAAAGCTACTTTCAAAAGGCTTAAAATGAGAAGCAGAGACTTCCAAGGATCAGTACAGCAATGCCCAGCTGTGTCACATTAACTCTCACTGAACAGGAATGAACTTCACCTGCACACACAGACATCCTCCCCCCCCCCCC
>WBMW01004938.1:934321-1044940 GCA_013396635.1 Penelope pileata
CCCCCCAAATATAATTCCTATTATATTCTAAACAAAAGTTGATCTATGAAAAAAAGCCACCTGCTCACCTAATAGAAAGGGTTCAACAGTGGTGGTGGTGGGAAGCTGATTCGTAGCCAATAGACCCATTGGGGGAAATGTTGCCCAGATCCTCTGGCACTGGCAGTTACCACTGCACTTTTTGCTGGAGACAGGGCAGGAAAGCTAGACGGAAGACAACTGCCACTGTCTGCCTTGTTATTGTGCTAGTCTTATGGCTTCTGCTACTGGCCACCTTTGAGATGAGGGTGCTCAGTGAGGCTAAGCAGATCTATGGCACGATAAACAGGAGCCAAACTATCAGATACTGCCAGGTCACATCCGATCCAACACTCAGCGCTGAACTTTTTGGCTTCTGGGTAGGTACATGGAAATCAGTTCTCTGTGCTGTGAAAGGTCACTCGCAGAGACCTGAATGTGTTCCTCTATCATCTGAGGCCTTAAAGAGATTTTCTGTTGGTGAGCAGGTAAGTTATCTCCAAAACTGGATAAAGAAACAAAAACAGAGCAAAGTACTGGCTCCAAACTCTGACTGTTCAAACACATATGAAGTGTTTGATCAAACCTGAATGTTGCAATCAGAGCCTGTATGAATTATGGAAAAAACAAACTAATTACTCTTTTCCTAAAAAAGCAGACTGTGAAAGGCAAGAATTAAGGGACATGATGCTCTACTATACAACAAGAATAGGAAAAAAAGAGAAAAATGTAAAAAAAAAAAAAAAGAGCCAATCTGCTACTGGCAAATAATAGTGTCAGAGATGAGAGACTAAAACCAGTGCTATTAGACAGAATAAGTTTAAGGAAAGAAATCCCCACACAGTGTATGCCAAAAGAAGTAGGACAAGTTGAACTTCCCTTAAAATAAAATGAATAAATCATCACAAAGCAGAAGTGGTGACCATCAGAACAAGCACAAGCTGCATCCCCACACACACTACACAAACTCACAGCATCCAGGTAAGACAGGGTTAGCTAAGGAATCACAGAATGACTTAGGTTGGAAGAGACATGAAAGACCATCCAGTCCCAACCCCCTGCCATAGGCAGGGACAACTTCCACCAGAGCGGGCTGCCCAAACCAATACTGAATCTAACTGGGAAAATACATTAAGACTTCACATATTTTATCCAGCAATAAAATGTGTTCTTTAACTAAGGAACAGGGCCCTGGGAATAGATAGTCCCTTCCTGTCTGTAAGTGCTTGTCTTAGGACTTGCAGCACAAAAAACAGTGCTGCAAGACCGGTAAATAAATAGCCAATGTAAGTTTGATAAAAGATTGGCTCAGAAGACTGCTTTTGGCCTGAATAGAAAGATATGCTTTCATCCTGTTTTGACTATGCTCATACGTTTACCTAACATAATTGGACGTAGTTAATATTGCAGGAGCCTTCAAGCAGTGCACATTTCCCTCATTAGTGGGTTTAAAGCCTTAATGATATCTCCTGTGCTGCAGAAAAGCCCAATGTAGGCTTTAAAAGTGATTGGCAAGTTTCAACAGAAGGAAAACTGGGGGAAGGGAAAACCTAATCAAATTGGTCTTTGGTTTCTTCAGTCATTCAAACAAGGAAATTTGTAGAATGACAGGAGAAAACAAGGTGGGGGTAAATAAGCTGATAAAGAGGATTTCAAAAGCTGATCTTGCAGTAACTCGAAACATATGAAAGAACGAGGGAGTGGGTGGACGCAGTGAGGGACTCTCCCATCACATACCTGCAACATACTAAAGACATTAGCACTTACACAAATGCTTTCTGACATAAACAAGTGCATACACACTGGGTGTTGTCAAATCAGCATCTTCCTACACCTGCAGCAAAACCACCTTTTTGTAGTTTCATTATGCAGCATTTTTTTTTCCCCCTTTATGTCTCAATAGACTTGGCAGGGAAGCCTTGCATCTAAGAAGCAGAATGTCACAATATACCATTAACTAAGTACATGCAAAGGGTGCGGGTTTTTGTTGTTTGTTTTGTTTTGTTTTTGTTATTGACTAATTTTGACCATTTTCCAGGAACAGAAATTTCACAGGCTGGTTTAGTTTCAAAAGCAGCGTAATTATGTACAGCTGTATTCAGTATTTCTTAACTGCCTTCAACAATCAGTGAAAGGGAGATTTGCACACATTATCAGGCACTATCATTAGTGCTGTAAAGTACGTAATCCATCTGGTGTTCTGGTGTCTACCTAGGAGCAGGTATTGAACCAATGAAGGCTTTATTATAATAGCAGAAAGAAAGAACATTAAAAACAAAACAATGCAGCCACCCCAGCCATTTCTCTAAGCCGTATTGTGCTTGTGCTCCTTTTCCCCGATGATTTTGCAAAACATTTCTATACGTATAGGCATGGAGAAGGGAGAATTAAAAATGTAAATTTCATTAACATTCAGCTTTGCAGCCTTCTAAAAGGAAGAAGGTGTCAGGATACCATGGTGATAGGAGCACTGCAGTCCATTAATAAACCAGAGAAAGACTTGGGGATAGATTCAAATACTTAGACCATGCTGAAAAATAACTCACATCAGAACAAATCATGCAAAAGATAAGATGACTGTGCATCTCAATAGCAGTTGTGGTCTCAACCTACTGATTCACCATGTCTTGACAGAGGGAGAGGGAAGATGAAACTTGGTTTTAAGCCTTTTTGCCTCCTTACAGTCAATGGCATTGCTTTTATATTGCTGAGGTTTATGGTCCATAACATCTGAAAACAGACAACCTATGTTCTTTTTAATTCTGGAGAAGAGCTGCCACACACAGAAGTGGAAAATTTTTATTCTTGTATTCCATCTGCTTGTAACCTATCTGTTTCCACACCGCCATCGCTAGCCCTTCATACAGGAGGAATCAGCCATTTTTCTTTGCTATCTTACATAGAAATGTGACCAATATTAGTATTTGCTTCAGTCAGAAATTCATGAATCTTAAGCAAACAAATTCACGTGATCTACCTTAAATACTGAGTTATTCTTGTAGGTGTCTATAGGGAAATATAAGTTGCCGTTCCTGGAGCTATTAAAGAAATGCGTGGATGAGGCACTTAGGGACATGGATTAGTGGTGGACTTGGTAGTGTTAGGTTGCTGGTTGGGCTTCATAGAGTCTTTTCCAACCCAAATGATTCTATAACTCCACATTAGCCGGTTAAAACAACATCCTTATGAGAAGAGTGGCTTTCCCCAAGCCCCACTCCAATCTGACCACTGCTGCTGGGGACACACTGAGCTCTTGCAGGAAAGCTCTCTCCAGCCACAACTACACAGCCAGCTTTCTGGAAATACCAAACCACCAAGGCAACCGCTCAGACAAAGTTACATGTCAGTGAGAGGTTCTCCTACTTAGCAGGAGGTCTTTCCAAGTCAATCAGACCATCCTTCCAGGTTATAAAAAAAAATAATTGGACTTCATTACAGTCAGTGTTTTCACGCTGCTTGCTGTAAGCTGTTCTGTGAGACTCTGAACCATGCTTTTCAGGATCTTCCTGAAGCTTCAGGCACCCATCTTTACCAAACACTTAACCATGTGACAAGACACACTGTTTGGCCCACCAAGCAAGGTGCAGAAAGGATGCAGCATGAGGGAAAGGCTCCAGTTTAAGGGAACATCCTGACTCTGGACAGACTGTTATAATAAATGCACTTCTGTAAATAGACACTCGTGGCCCACTGAATTAAAAGAGACTTAAGAATATGCATAGACATATGTAAATGATAACATCTTTCTGTGATTAGTAATCACCATAGGCACATGCCAGGTGTTCAAGGTAAGTACAAATCAGCTTTCCCACCTTGCAGGACAGGTTTGCCTTGGTTTCTCATTCTGAATCAGAATTACAAACTAAAAGTGACAAACATGAAGAGAAAATAAAATACAGATCCACCAATTGAATCTGTTAATATATTCGCTACTTTTTAAAAACTACTTCCAAATGAAAAGATACTTAAAAAAAGCTTTCAACTAAAACTTTCCTCCACTTCTGAAGGTTTTTTTTTTTTTTAAATTTATGCTTTAAAAAAAAAAAGAAAAAATTTGAATTAAACTCTCCCCCCCTCAAAAAAAAAAAAAAAAAAAAACCCTTTCCATAATTTCTGAAAGCACTAACATTCACTAATGGTAGTGTTCAGCTGGAAATTTCCAATATACTCTTTTACATCTGTTAAGGTGACAAAGCACTTCCTAAATGATTTGCCCTTGTGAACACAAGAATTCTATAGCAAAGCCAAAAATCGAGCTCAGAGCCTTAATCACAAAACCAGACTTCACCCCACTGGGATTCAGAGGATCAGGTGGTTCCCAAAACATAGTCTACTACTATGCTATATTTTTCTTTAAGGCTAACTGAAGCCAAAGTCTGACAAATTTTGCAGTCAATAGCAGTGATCATTTGACAACATTAGTTTTGTGCTATTAGCTGCAGCAGATGGGGAGTAAGGGGTAATTTGTTGTGCATGCATAAAAAGACATACACAGTCTGAAAGAAATGACCCTCTCAATATTTATTATTTTAATTTTTTAAACGTCTATTGCAAGCATATGCAGTCCTACTTTTAAACATTTAAACAAAACCAGATTTAATCGCTTAGAAAGAAATTAACCAGCAAACTTTGAAAGCAAGAAGAGGAAAGAAAAAAGAAACCCAGAATCAAAAGCTATCTTACAAGTTAAAGCAGAGGACAAAATAGTTACGCATACACTGACCAACCTAGAAAGGTACACCAGTACCAGGAGATAGCCCCAGGGGCACGTTAGGAAAAGAAAGTGGATATTTCATTGCAGTTGCTGACCCCAGGAGTTCCTGCTCCAACAAACCCCCATGAGAACCATGAGGTCAAAACAGGGGTAAGAGCCCTTGCACAGCCCTGGCAGGCACTGATGCTGGAAAAATCTCTCAGGCATCTGGACTCACACGGCTGTTCGACAGCGCCCTCAGATACGCAGTCAAACAAATTAATATTGAACAGTTAAGTGCTATACAGCCAAACACATTCCCTCCCAGCGTAATTCCCTTTCTGCAACAATGCTCCACGAGCCAAGATTTCAAACCAGCAATGATCTAGCAGCTGTAGGAAACTGCTAGGCAAAAAGAGTAAGTCTTAATAAATTCATTGCTTGGACACCTTTTCACTTATCCTCGTACAGCACGGAGAGATTTTTGGAAGCAGTGAATATTCTCAGCTCAATGAGACTGAGCCCTATTGTACATGTGACAGGATCGACACTTGAATTTGTCCTACAAAGGAAAGGAGGCAGGAGAGAAAAATCACAGCTCTAGCACAAAGAGCTATGCATTCAAGGCATGGTCTGCCATCAGGTGCGATGGCTTTGCTGCATCATGAACTGAAATATCACTGTGGCATATGTGAGTTGGCACATTTTGTGTTCTCATAATTCCTCTAGTGGGGACTGAGTTTTCAGCCTTTCCTCAAATCTCAAAGAGGCCCCAAACCAACTGTGGGTGTGTCTGTATGCATCCATAAATATATACAAATACACACGTGAGTACACAGGCAGGAACAACAACTAATTCTGAGACATGTTGGGTCCAGAAGCCTTTACACATCACTTTACATGCCCTACACAAACACAGTAAAACCAAGATGAAACGATGAACAAATGGGAAAATGAAAAAAAAATCTCTCTTAAAAGATTGAGGTGTTAAATAAAGTTAAAGCACATTAATTCCTTCCCTCCAATGTCTCAAAAAGCAGCTTGTTCTTAAAGCTAAAAACTACAGTCAAATTATTAGCACACACCGGAACATCACCTGCATACAATACCATCCCACTGAACAGTCATTTCAAAGGGCAGAAAATTGAACTAAGAACAAATTCCAACAGTTTTTTTCTCTTCTTTAAATTGCTTGAATCATTTCCCAAATATTGGTTTGTCTGCTGTCATACTGTGTGTGTGTCACTGCTTCTGCAAACCAAGCACCCACGTGCAGGTGATCCCCTAACAAAGCATGCTCATCTGTTTACAAATGGAGTTTACTGTACTTTGCAACAAATATTTAGAAATAAATTAAGAAATTCACATGAGATGTTGACGATGACATTGACACAACAGGAAATAATCCTAGGATGTTTGAAGAAAATAAACATTTCTAAACCAAACAATCAAGGGTACAGGGTCAAGACAGCATGTATACATATTTTTGGCAACAGTACACAACTTTTCATTCCTTAACTATTTATGTATGACTCGTCTCCAAATGAGTATGTTAGTGGGTTTATTTTTAAACACAAAAACCATATTTGTCAGAGAGGTTGAAGGAGCAGCCCAGCCTCTAATCTGAATCAGGCTGTGTATTTGGATACACAACTGAATTACCAGTGCTTACTCACTGACAGCACATAGCTGGGCTGCTGTGTATCAGCAGCGCGTGTACTCTGAAAACCAAGGCAGAATGCACCCAGAAAGATCTTGCACCAGACACGCAAATGACCCCTTACTTGAAAAAGGCCAAGAATGCACACCAAAAGTCAGCTCCTGAGGTACCACACTGGGCTGTTCTAAGCCAGATGAGCATCCAGGCCCTGTTCTGGGAAGAATAATTCCTATCTGTCAGTGCAGGGTCATCTAAATTAATGGAACTATGCTGATTACTGCTGGCTGAGTCCCCGACCCAAAATTCACAGGTTCACAGAATAGCTGAGGTTGAAAAGGACTCCCGGAAGGTATCTTGTATCTAATTTGGATAAACCTTTTGACAGAGCAATATACACAGACACTTTCCTTTCTGGTACTCTGTCCTCAAGCAAGAGATGAGAAAGATCTGCTGACGCATGAGCGTGTCAGCCATCCTGGACCATACAACAAGATGCAGAAAATGGGCTCCTTCCTATTGGTGACTGTTTGTTGTTGTTGAATGCCCCAAGTAGCCTGGAGCTTTACAGATTTACAGATTTAACAAAATAAAGATGAGGCCCACAGCTCAGTGTAACAGACAAATTCTATATGTAAGAAGAACAACCATATCTCACATGGATGAATTAGAAAGGCAAAAGTTAAACAAAAGCAAAAAGAAAAGGAGGTTGGGCAACTCCTTTCCTTCAAGAAGGATACAATGAGTTTGTACTGCCATGTAACATCAACTTCCTTGCCAGCTTTTTCTATTTTCACTACTTCATTATCATTTGCTATTATTTCATTGATACCTTTTTCACAGTAACAGCAAAGCTTCTGATGAAAAAAACAGGTATGTTCTCTATTGGAACTGGTGCAGATCTGTACGTTTAAAAACATCACCCTCCTCCAGTGGGTTGGCACACAGATTTAAGGATTTGGTCTGGATCAACTACTGTTTTCCACCTGTGATAGCCACATGAATTCTGGGAGAAAATTGACTCCAGCAGCCTGACAAACCTCAAAAGGCCAGTGATTACCTTTGCCTTAGGGATTATTGATCTGCATTTTTGGCAAGAATTTGGCCTGAAACTCTGAGACAATTTTGTCATTTATATGAGATACCAGGTAGTTTCTCTCCATCTTAATATTCTGCTCTCTCTCTACATTTTCAAATGTACACTAATGATTCTCAAGAACTAATTCAAAAACAAATTTTCAATACAGAAATTAAAAACAATCTGAAAACAGATTACGTATCATTATCCTGCCAGGCAGAATGCAATACATCATAAACTTGTCTCACACATAACACACTAATGCAGCTAAAAAAATTAAAGACCGGTCCTAGTACTCTTAAAATAAAACTTCTGTTCAAGAGACAGCTTACCATGGTTGTGAGAAGGTATCATTTACTGCAGCACAGCCCTGCCTAGGATTTTGGCCAAGGTTTCCATGGTTAACCTAAACTAAAATCAATGCCATATTTTTTGGCAGAAGGTCTACAAGCTAATTTTCATCATTTCTTCTTCAATTATAATTAAAAACATAGGGAAAGGGCTTCATATGCTTTAAGTAAGAAGGTACATTACAGCAGACATTTCTGTTTTTAAGTGCCTATAGCACTCGCCTTACTCAAGTCAAAATCACAAAATTAAGTGGGAAAATAGGATGTCATTATTGCCTTCTTGTGATTATATGGTTAACACTAAAATATACCCCATGCCTGCAGGTGAATAACACCCTGTGTGCAAGACCTGGTTGCTAGCTCTAAAATGAAGTGAGCCTTAATGCAGATTTGATCTGCAGTCACCGCACACCTCTGTCACAAGAGTTATTAATCAGTAGCCCAGAAACACAAAAAAGCAAGGGAACATAAACGGCTTTTTAAACCAATATTCAAAAGAATTCATAGCAAAGATGTGAAATGTATACTATCAAAGGGAAACATATTTGCATAAAAAGACCAATTATTTAACATCTGCTCACACGCAAAACCTATTTTATCCATATAATGAGTGAGCACTCAGGTTCGATGCAGAAGAAGAGTGCAAGTGTTCTAGTTCTCTCTGGATGTGGAAAGAGGACCAAAGATGCTGCCTTTTCCACAGCTGTCCTTTGAGCACAGCCACCCACATCCAGCATGGATGGGCCCAATTCACCCAGCGCCTATTGCTATTGCCTTGTTTTAGCCCATGGAGTTTTGCTCAGCATTTGGGAGCGTGGAGGAATCCTTATAGCACTCAGTCAATCCAAAACCAAAACCCAAAGTTACTGAAATTAAATTCCTGTATCAGCACCATTGCAACCAGCTCCCTTTGGACCCAATACAACACCATACCAGCTTCCTTCCAGCACACAAAAAGGGAGAAACATAACATTGCCATTATTTCAATTGGGATGGCAAACACTCCCTCCAGAAGAAAAATCAGGCAACGGTGACCATTCCTACTCCATGAGAATTGCTCTGGGTCAGGAATCTCCTTGTGTCATAACCTGGCACTCACAGCAGACCTGCACACTGCGTCTTCTTACACTTTAGATTCAGCCTCCAAGGCTGCAGGGAGCACAGCCCTTTACCTGATCTCTCATCCAGGTATTAAACTAAACAAACTCTTCCAACAGTCCTCTCAGAAGATTAAAACCACCCTGATTCCATAAAGATCTCCTGACTGCTTGCCAGCTAGTAGCCAGCAAGTGCACAATCTCAGATTAAGGTCATTCTTCTTACAAGCACTCAAAGACATGACGTTACTTTATGGATAGCTTTAATAAAAGCTCTGAGTTCACTGAATCATCATCAGATCTGCTCTTGTCTATCAAGTACATCCATTGTTTGCAACCCATCACAAGTTCAATTTCCCATAATCTCTTACTATAATATATTTAGATCAGTTGAAAGAGCAGAAAAATACACACAGAACAAACTACTTCTACTCTGTAATATGCCTAGATTTTAGAATTCATCCTCTGCACCCTGCAAGTTAGTGACACCTTGTTAACATGCAGTTAACATGGGAGGAGACACAGCCAGGACAGCTGACCTAAACTGGCCAAAGGGATTTCCCATACCACAGGCTGTCATGTGGAACAATAAACCTGGGGGAGCTGGCACAGGGAGGTGCTGCTTAGAGATTGGCTGGGCGCTGATCAGTGGCTAGCGAGCAATTGTGTTGTACATCACCTGTTTTGTTTGTTCTTCTTGTTGTTGTGCTTTAGTTTAATAAAAAAGAAAAAGGAAACAATCTTCATCTCAACCCACGAGCTCTTGCACTTTTCCTTTCAGTTCCTTGCTGGGTGGGGAGAGTGAGCAACAGCTGTATGGTGTTAGCTGCTTGCCAGGTTAAACCACAACATAAGTGAATGCCATGCCTGCACTGACATGCATTAGCCTAACTTTGTGAACAGCACTAACTCCAAAGCCAATTCTATAACTGCTCATCAGCACATCAGCTGGGGGAAGGACTGGGTAACATAAGGCATGAGCTTGTGTTCTGAATTTTTCCCTGGCAAGCAGACTCTCACTTGAAGCAGAGGAGCTTGCTTTGAGTAATTTTCTAAGTATAAACAGAGCATTATTAAAGCGTTAAAATGACATTTATCCAGTCAACATGAGAAGAATCTACTTCTTGAGAAGCGTTCTTACCACTCTCACCTTTCCATCATTATTCACATGCAACAAACATTACATCCAAATAAATTCTGCTGGCCTTTGCACACCACACAGCACTATTTATTAACATATAGTATACAACATAACAGAACTCTTCACCAAGAGACTTAATGGTGGATTAAAGAGGAGAGAAAGCTTCTGGTATGAAAATTCAAGGGAGGAAAAAGATTCCCAAGTCAGATGTGGAAGGACCCAAAATGGAAGGCTGCCTATCTTTCGCTAATGAAGAGCAATGGGTGGAAGAGGAGAAATGAAGTAGAAAGTTAGAGGTAACACCCAAAGACTGCAGCTGTGTGAGACCATGGGATCAACAGATAAAAGTATACAAGATGAAGCAAGTTCAGTTGAATTAGACTTATGGGCATTGAGCAAGTCAAATTTAGCAACAGTCCATAGCAGGGGCTCATTTTGTTAAAGAGAAAGGTAGGAGTTCTGTTTTCACATCTGCCACAGGCTTGCTGGATGGCGGAGGGGATATCAACTAGTCTGCGCCTCAGTTCCTCATGCATAAAAGAGGGTGTTGTGCAAAAAATCCACAGATGGTTCAGGGAACAGCTGAGTGATAAGGGCAAGATATGAATCTAACCACATCTAACTGATCTCCGATGAAGAAAATAAAAGATGAGAGAGACTGGCTACAGTGACCCGAATTTAGGGGGAACACATATTGCAGACCATGACAGATGGACTTACAACCAAACGAAAGAGAGATAAACCTCTCACCATGAAAGTCTGCAGTGAAAGTAAAATCCAGCCAATGTAAGAAGGATGATAATGCACAGACGTATGTTCAAATGATGAGGCTGACTGAAATTAAGAACAGAACAAGTATTTAAACATACCCTCAAAGGAATGCTCTCTAATTTCAGGAGGTGTTATTTGGGCAACAGTTACCACTATGAATAGTGCATACAACCTACTCATATCAAATATACAGGAGTAAAGCATGGGAAAGTTGTAGTCAGGAAGAAATAGGGCTCCTGCCTGGGTATGGAAGAAGGAAAGGCGCAGAAAATTCTTTTGAATACAGAGAAAACAGGGAAAAGGACCCCACAGCATGTAACAACTTCAGTCTAGAAAGCATGCACACTGATTGTTCCATTTAGATGCAAGTTACAGGCAGAATGAAGAGTGACTGGAACAAGTGGCTATTAAATAAGATACAAGTAGTCACAAGATGAACCTTGGGTACCAGAAGAAGCAAGCAAAGGAGACAAGCAATCTGCAAACAGACTGACTTGTTGCAGAGAGGATCAGAGGGGCACAGGAGACAAACAGCTGATCAGAGATGAAATTTTCCCTGAGGGCACAAACAACCCTTCTGAATACATGCAGGTTTATTTGAGCAGGTTTGAGCATACAAACAGGCCAGGAGGAAGAAAGGAATGGATGGCACTGAGGCAGTGTGTGGTCACAGTGACAATATTACTTACAAAATGGTGAGGAACTGATGAAAGTCTTACTACACCTCTGGCCATTCCCTCCCTCATTATCATTTGTTCTAAGCAACACTCAGAAAGGTGCTTTTTAATATATGGTTATATAAGTAAACTAAGTAATCAGCAGTATACGCATAAATCCTTGCTAATTTCAACTTCATTTTTTTATGTTCTGTATTTTCAGAGTGCTAAGCAACATATGTCAGTTGAGGGAAACACGCCCCTAGCCCCAGCAGCCCATTCCTGTCCTAGAAAATCTAAAAAGACAAAAGAGACCATGGGTAGGAGAAAGCAAATATAACTCTGTCCCCATATTACAGAGGCTAAGAACGAAGGAAAGGAACTAGTAAGGGATTTTCCCAGGAGATAAGTGGCAAAACTGGACATTGAAATCCTCTCTCTCCCGTGTCCACTCAATGCCTCAGTCACAAGGGCATTGCAGTTCTTTTAAGAACAGTCTCTTTCATCCTCAGTGTCCTGGTAACAGGAGCCTTTGACCAAAATGCATACAGCGAGCACATATACCTTTAAGTTTTATTGAACCGTGTCGTGCTTTCCCCCACTATGTTTCCAGCTGTCACTTCTGGTCTGAGCTGAAATTAAAAGTATTACCACCTCCGTTCACAAAGAGGACCTTTCTATCTACTTACAGTTCTGTTGGTGAAGTTACTGAACTCTGTCACTAAGATTTCCTTGATCACTTCTGGTGTGGAGACCACCACAAATGTCTGGCGACCAATGTAGTACCTACAAGAAAGAAGAGAGTCATTTTAGCAGATAACATCAACCAGAGAACCATCACATTCCCGAAATACCTCTCTCAGCTTCAAAATACTTGCCATGAACAAATATCAGAGAAACTACATTCTGTTGTGTAGATCTGCATCTTTCCCCATCTCTCTCAACTATTGAATTAAGATGTGTGGTCATGGAATTTAAAGGAAATAGCTTAAAGCATTCACTGATTAACACATGGCCAACATTTTAACATAATGGTTTACGCACTGTGCTCACTTCTGATTTCTGTGCAAAGTGATGCAGTATCACTAACCCATCTACAGAGAGACAGAACTTCAGCAACCAGCAACTCCAACCATCATGAAAGACCTACAAAATCAATTATTCTGCAGCTAATCATATAAAGTGTCTTTTTCCACGTCAAAGCCCTGTCTACAATGAACCTTTCCACACAGAGTGGCTGCAGTAAAAGCACACTTCCACCACTTCTACTGCAAGTACTGGAACTGAGTGCATTTCAGACTACAGGCTCATCGGTACCATCTAAGAGGTACCATCTGAACTTTAAGTGACACAACTTAAAAAAAAAAAAAAAAAAACCCAACCCCACAAACTATAACATCTGCCATGTATAGAAAAACCTAATTAAACTTTAAGACAAGATTGGGTGATAGGTGTCTCACCCTGCTCATACACCCTCTATCTCCCTGCCTCCAGTTTGATCCAACCTTGCAGTGTCAGGAGCTGTCTCTTGGGGGACTTGACGCCACGGTGGATGCTACAGAGGCAATGGGACCCGACCCACACTCCATAGCTCCTAGGGGCACAGACCTCCCTTCTCCAGCAGCATTCCCCTGTGGATGCTCAGTGCTTGGCTGCTCTGCAGGGCAAGAAGGAGCCCCACCAGCAAGCAGAGGTTGCCTGCAGCCCCTACCTTTGCCAGATGCTGGACCAGAAATGCTACACGGGAGATGCTGCCTCTGCTGTGCCACGAGAGAGGAAAAGGAGGCTGGAGCCAGGTGCAGGAAGGCTGGGCAGCTCAGAGCGCAGCACAAGAGCAGTACCACAGATGCTGCAACACCGTGGTTAATATCAATGCCTAATCATTTTGGTACGATACAGCTTAGTATCAATATGTTGCTTATCACCTGTCTACATTGCAGCAACAGAGCAGACGAGCAAACCCTGGGCTGAATTAAATTTAGTAACTGGAGGTTCCCATGGCAATGAAGCTGCAGCAGCACTGATTCCACCAGGGGCAAACAAGTCAGACAAATATCTTGATTCCAAAGCAAGGTTTCACAGTCCACTTTGACTCCATTCCACCAAAATTCATAACAAACGTCGGAGAAGAATAAGAAAAAAAATTCTTGAAGAAGGAAAAGATCATCTTTTCGTGTTTGCTGGGTTTCCAGAGGGGATAGTTGCTTCCCAAACCCAACCCACAGGCTCCACTTGCACCTTAGACACAGTTCTAATACTCTATTAGCGTAAACTTCTCATCTCTCCCAGTCGGTTAAACCGTAGCAAAGTATCTGCCTTTTAATGGTCAAAGTTTTCTTCAGAATCCTAACACATGCATAAAGAATAGCTGAGGTCTCATTTTAAATAGTGTTTTTATCAACCTTTGGCAAAAGACGGTAACACCCTACACCTCCCTTCCTTATGTGTTTTGTACAACATCTCTCATGTTAGGGAGGCAAAGCAAGTTCCCGAGGTGAAAATCTGTATCCTTCCAAACCTACCCAGGATGATCAGCTATGAATAATGATCTCTTGTGCTGACCTTTCTTCACGCTTATGTTCCTCTTCCCCTCCCCAACTTTACTTAGTATCATTTAATAGCTAAAGACTGGTGCTACAACAGACAGCGTTTCTTAGGGACTGAGACCCTAACACCAGACCCTAAACCTGAAGCAGAAGGCGATTACATCTAGCTAGATATTTTAACCCCAGGCACCAAGGGGCACCAGACTAGAAACCATGCAAAGCACGTATGTGTGTCCATAACACCTCCAGCTCACTTCGGCCTCAGGAAGCTGCAGAGGTGCAGCTCCACTCCACATCAGTAAGAGGACAGCACTCACAGCCAGAGCCCTGGCGTCACAGTACACCTTGTGCTTGTGTTCAGGACTGAAGTACAGGACAAGAGCATGTCCCGCTTAATCTGCTTTTACAAGAAAGTGACTCACAAGCCAAAACTTACGCAAACAAATCTATTCATCATCCTCCAGATCAGACCAGTTATCCAAACTCCCAGTTCTGCTTCCATAGCTAAGGTCATTCTTTTTTATTTACTCTTCTCTAACTTTCTATCCATCTGGGCATTTGCCTTCCTCTTTCATATCCAGATATAAATAAGGGCAGGGAAGGAAAAAGAACAGAAAGAAAAAAAAAATTACCCTAAAATTAATAAATTGAAAATTCTGATTTTTTTTTTTTTTTTTTTAAATCAAAGTTCTGATTTTAGGAAACAACTACTGGAAAATGCACTCAGGCTATCATCTTCTATCGTACCCCAATCAGTAAAACTCTTACTGGCTTTTTTCCATTCTACTACTTTTGGAGTATAATCTTTCTAACTTCTCCTATGACACAGAAAGAAGAGGGCATGCATGGACTTATTTTGGAAGTCACAATCCACAAGCTAGTTGCACGACTTCCATGAAGTATGAAACAAGATTGTATGAGATTACATTTAGCAAACACAGGCCCAGGACCTGCAAAACCACCAGAAGAATGTTTGACTGGGTTTTAATACACTTAAAATCCTTTGCATCATCAATGCCGCAGTCTCAAACCAAAAGGATATCTCAACTATGGATTTTTTTTTTTTTTAAAAGTTGTTTTAAAATGGCAAGATAAAATCCTCCTGAACAATAATCTATTCTTTCAAAGTAAATAACATATTCACCCTTGCCATGTAACTTCATTTTGATTCTGTATTACTACACGAGGATATCACCAGCTTCAGATAGACTTAGATTTATTATTGAACAAAACCCGATATTCTTGTCAGATTTTAATAAATAAGAGTTTGAGAAAAACAAAAGCCTCCCAGCAAGTGCATTACAAATGGATTCATGAATAATTTAGGACACCACTTTTTATTAACTTTCTCTATCTTAATATTTCCACGGGGTTTGTCCACACGCCCAAGTCCTGCCTTTAACTCCAGCGACACAGTACCACTGCACCGCTCGGCCCAACCCTTTGTAATAGCTTCATGTAGGGCACTCGGTGTGCTATAGAAATGCTCATGACTATCTAGCTCACTCCTGCACAGAAACAAGAACATGCGAACGTAGTATGGTGTCCTCACAGTAACGCAACTCTGTCCACAGGGAAATCTGTTGTAACACACCTGTGAAAACAAAAATTCAGGACACAAGTGTAATTTTCATGTGTAGATGAGGTCTCAGTTATTTAAGCCACACTGCTAGGGCAATTTCTATCAAATTTCAGTTGAAAACGCAGCCCTCCAAACTAGAGAAAAACATCTGCGTTTTTAGAGCAGCAGCTTCAGACCTACCAGACGGTGAGACAGAGCACACATGGTACATCACCAGCACAAAGACAGCATGGGCTTCCTCCAGGGGCTGGGAGGTGGATGAGGCACCGTGGCCACAGAAGCCGCTGGTGCCAGGGGCAAGGAGCTTGCACTGCACTGTCCCTGGGAGGACTGCATGAAATGTTGTTCTGAGACATTCAACGGAGGGCATAGATTTACTCAGAGAAGTTATGGAGAAGCCAGGCTGCCCTCCAGCATGTTTACCAAAGGTCAAGGGGGTGGTTACACTGTAGTGTGCCAGGCAAGGGAAGTTAATCTGCATTCAGAGTGCTTTAATAACTTCATAGGCTACAAATACCAGCCAACTGCAGCAGCTTGGTTTGTGGGAGCAGGCAATCATCATTCTTGTAGCAGTTAATGAAAGGGACACAGGCTCCCACTTGGCTCAGGCTTCACCCAGGATGCTGCAGTCCTCTTTGCAACTACTTAATCGTTTAGTAGCTACATCATCTATTTCATCTTCAAGCACAGGCAGCAATCTAGCAAGGACTTCTGCTGCTTTGTGTGTGCTCCATGGTTGCTTTCTGCAGAGCTATGACCCAAGCGTCTCACCCCACACCTAGCACGCGGTGGGGCCGTGGCCACAGAGGTCACCCTACGGGAGCACAAGACCCTGAGAGAAGACCCACAGCGTCCAGCCACAAACCAAGGCAGGAGCCATGGGACAAGAGGCTCGTGGTGTGGCCCAGCCCTCCTGCAGCACCCCAGCAGACTGTCTCCCTTTCCAACGCTTGCCACGGATGTGCTGCAGAAGCCTTGCCTCACCGTGTGGGGACAGAGAGCACGCACGGTGCATCGTGGCAGAAGGCCGTATGTTTTTGTACACCACCTGCATGGGAAACACCTGCAACCCTTTCACCTTGTTTACAGCTGCTGTCAATCCACAAAAGACTTTGATCTCCCTATCTGTTATCAGTCCTGTGTATAACAAACACAGCACATTAATCACAAAACACATATACGCTGCTAGGCAATAAACACGGCTTGGTTTTCTATGCTGCAGTCTGGTAAAGTACACAGAGATCATCTGGAAAGCTAAAAGAAAAAACACAACAATTTTATCTTGGCCTTTGTCAGGGAAGAGTAAAGAAAAATGTATGCAAACAGTTATACAGGGGAAAGGGCTAATTTTCTTAGGAGACACTGCTAAAAAAAGACACACTTCCTTGACCACTCTGCTTCTATTATTGAGAGATACCCATTCCCTGCAGGCAGAAAAATGCAAAAAATGAATAGCACATTGCTTGTGTAAAATAGGACTCAAGGCTGGCGTTACTTGCCTAATTATTTCAGAGGTCAGCAAATTGATTTGTCATGAGCACCATCCCCTCTGTGCTCTTGCAGGCAGCTCAGGCCCTACAGGACTCAGCGATACATAACTAACAGCTGCAAAGCCCAAGCACAGTCTTCACCGAAATGGTTCCTTCAGTCCAAGAGGAAAGGAAAGGAAGGGACAAAAAATTGCCAGGTACCGGTGAGTCCAATTATTATTTGTGTTATATTAGCAGCCAGAGGCCACAAAGGTCCCTGGGCCCTAATTTGGTAGGAGTTATACATAGGTAAGAGGCCTGGAGAGCCCACTACTTAAATAACCACAAGCAACAAACAGTGGGGAAACAAATAACATCCTCTGCTTCCCAGGTGTGGGCCCACGGCCCAGGCAGGAACAGCGGAGCCGGGAATTGCCAGCCATTGCCTTTTTCTGTGTTGACTCCACGTGGGACCAGGGCTCCTCAGCTGCCATTCGCCTCCAAAAGACTTGGGCTGGTTTTCTTGGGGCTTCTTTGGGAAGTGTGGTAGCAAGCAAAGTCGCTCCACATAAAGAACTGAGAAATGCACACTACCTCTGTGTAAAGAAAAGAACCCACCCTAGACAGAGGTGATGTCATCACACATGGAAAGGGAGCACGGGTAGCACTGAGCAGTCTCAGGCACAGCACAGCTCTGCCAGCACACATATGCCTTAGCCTAAGAATAATCCAACCCATTGTATAAATTCATGAAGAAGATACGGCCACAGTGATTTCTATTTAAGAATAAATAGTTCCTCATTTCCTTTTTCAATGAGCTGTACACTTCTTTTCATGTCATGAAAGCTTCAAAGTAAGCACACAGAACTATTAATTTAATTCCTGACTGCATTAAAAATACGCCGTAACAAGATGCCCAGAGTCTCGTGGATGCTTTCTGTGCTGCCCTGTATTGCTCTCCACCACCTCTTTGTCCACATACCCAGGATTACAAACGCTATCTGCTACACACCAAGGACCTCCGCGCTATCTCAGCCTTGCACCTTGCCAAAAGACCTCTGCTTTCCCACGTGCTTAAGGAAGTATCAGAAAGGAGGAAAATGCTGGCATTATTCATATTCTCCCCACCATTAAAAGCAGAGCTGTATTTACAGGAGCTCCTTCCTCATCGGGTGTGAGACTGGTGGTATAAGAACAGTATGGTCAGGGTTAGCAGTAAGGAGAAGGGGTACTGATTGCAGCCACTGCATGGTATAGAGCTGGGAGAGCCCTTCTAGACCCTGCGTGGCATCTCTGCTTGGGCTGGGGTTTAGCAACCTGAGCATCTCCCCCCCCCGCCATTTGCCAGCCCCTTTCCCTTCTAAGGGCAGTACAGAAGATGCAGACTTCACGTGGCTGTGCTACTTCATTTTGTGAATGAATTGGATGACATTTCCCCATACATAGGGAATGACAAGGGATTAAATTAAGCTCACAAAGTGCCACAGAGAGGGGAAAAATCTACCCTTTGAATTATAGAAGCCTATTGGGCTGTGTCCATTTGGTTTTCTGAGGAAATTCTAGTCCAGATCCAAGCATGAGGTCCAGCCATGATCAGCACAAAAACTCACATCCGTGTTCAGGGATGGGGAAAAGCAGCAGCAAAGGGGACAGATGCAGACAGGAGGACTGCTTCTTTCCTCGTTCCAGGCACATGGTGGGAGAAGCACGGAGCCTGGCGGGGCACAGGCTGTGCCCCCCTGCAGCTGGAGCTTCCCTTGCCAAGGCTCTGGGGTTATTTTTATCCCAGCAACCAGGCTGAACCGACTGCCACCACCACAGCTCCTCCACTCTGCGTCACATCGCTGCTGCTGATTAGCTGCATCAGTATGCTACTTCATTAATGCGAAATGAAAGCTGTAAATAAGAGATCCTTTTTATAGGATGCTACTGGAAATGAGAAGTGCTATGACATTGTTAAGAGATCAGCCTCTCCCACCTGGAAGTACAGTGCCATTGCTACCAGGGTTGCTCAAAGTGCTCGTAGCTCTTAACTTGGCAAGCTTGCCAGAAGAAGGTTGCTAAAATCTTTTCCCATCATGTTTCCCACCAAGCTTGGATTGTATTAGTCTGTGTTTTGTTACCCGTGTTTAGACTGTGACATTTTCACCAAAGCTTGTTTTGTCTGCGCTCGTTAAAGCGCAGTATGCCCGATTGACCTCATGTGATGCTGCAGCCAACGTTTCCTGTGTGTTTCAGCATATTTCTGTGCCTAGCCTTTCTGTGGGCTTGCGAGACACAGCGTGAGAGCAGCCTCCTCTTGGGCTCCTTGCACCTCATTCAATACCAAACTGCTCCTTTTCCATACGCCGCAAGAAAACCCACCCGGTTCCTTTTTCCAGAGAAAGATACATCTGGGAGCGAGCAAACTTTGTCTCTCCAAACTTCACTTGCAGCTGACTACAGAGTTCATTTATATGAATTTGAGAGAGTCTATTATTTATATTCAACGGCACTACCTATTTTTATCAGTGCAGCGTAAAAAAAAAAAAAGGTAGGGCTACAAGATGGCTGAGGATAAGCAAACAATGTTACTCCAGCTGTACAAGGGACAGCCTTTACTCTGTCTTTTAGTTAAAAAAAGGGAGGAAGAAAGATGTGCTCAGCACATATCCTGATTTCTGGTGAGGAGCTGAAAGCAGCTTCCCTTGACAGACAGGCAAGCAATTTCTAGGAAACAACAGGAAGTTTAAGCGTGGCAGGGCTGCAGCCATTTCATACAAGATAAATGGAGATAGCGCAGCATACCTGAAGATGAGGGACACAACTGGGAAGCTACACAGAAAAATATGGCTCAGAACATGCAGGAGCGCTGCGAGAAGCACATCACTGCTCTCTAGCAAAGCAGGGGGACCAACCTGAGTAGTGAAGCCAGGGAGGATGCTCCGTGTGCTAGGAAGCAGGAGAGCATGTGTGCATCGTGGTGTAGGCTCCAGGGAAAATTTGGCGACGGGGGGACAAAAACATATGTGCAGCCATGCGGAGAAAATGAAACTGGGAGATGTCGAAGGATTCAGATATAATTTGTGATACAACGACATGGCAAGATACAGCCATCTATAAAGCAGGTTGACTGTAATAAAACCTCAAGTGTAATAAAGTTGCTAGTTACATGCCCATCCCTGAACCTCATAAGAAAATACTCTTCTAGAAAACTAAAGCAAAACCCGTGTGATCCAACTTCCGCCTCACATAAAGCATTTCTGACCACGATAAAACAGAGACTTCTATTGTTTTTCCTCTCTGAGATCTGACATCAGGGTACAAACAAAAGCCATCCATGAGACTGCATTGCTGCAACCTTCATCTCACCTATGCTTTGCTGTCATGGCCAGGACTCAAGCCTGACTAGAGATTTTCACATCTCCTGTTTGGGTTAGCTATTTCAGCCCTAAAGGAAAGGAACAGCTTTCAGAAAACACTGAGCATCTCTATCTGCTGAAAAGCCATGTCCTGATGCATATCTTCAAAAGAGGCAATGAAAACAGAGGCATTCAAAATCAGTAGGCTGTTTCTGTTTGTTTTAATTCTGTACTTTATCTTTGATTCCTTCCTAGGCACGACAGCTCATCTGCCTCCTGTAAATACCATCAGCAGCAGTGGACGATACAATGTTTTATTTTTGCATGTGTTTGAAATAAACATACACATAATTTTCTTTCAGTCTACCCCTTCCCAGTGGCATTTTGATCTTAAATCAATGAGAGTGCCACAATATATTGCACACCATCACTTTTTATTCCTTTGCTCTGCTTACGTTAATGCAGATCCATGCACTTCTGGAATCATACTGCCTTAATATTATAATATTTTAATTCCTTCAAGATAGATAGGACTCAATATACTGATTTTCTGCATTGTAAACATAACAACACAATGAAATGAGTGAGCCAAATTGAGTTTTGCATAACAAACCACACAGGCGCACACTGTTTTCTTAAATAAGGAAGACATTTCAGCTTGGCCATGAGTACCAGCCTGAAGATATCTGAAGTGTAAGCAAATGAAAGCAGGGTTTGATGGGTGGGAAGCCATGGGCATGCCATACCGCTGGTTCACGTGCTATGAACCCACAGCTGCCAGCCAGCCCTGGACAGCCTTACTCAGGCAGAGGAGGGCTTGCCAGGCTGGCCTCGAGGTGGGGGACAGGCAATGGCATTCGTTATTCTTTCCTGATGTGCCTTAAAAATACATTGGAGCAAGGGAAAGAAGGAGAGTAACCACCTACTGAGCTCCTGGGAATGTACTTTTGTATGCTACAGCATACAAAATGCATTCAGGCGAGATTCATTTGTTTTAAATCCTTGCATACCTATGGTAGTGTACATTTTTTCTATACATTTTTTAAGACCTACACATACACAAAATCGTTTAATTTTGTTAATGCATTATTAAATGCACACTAAGCCCAATAAAAGTCATTTCCCAACGCTTTCTGCATTTATCATGAAACCACTAGCAGAATTCCTTACAATAAAAATGCTAGCCGTACACATGACCAAACTAAATTATCTCGGGAAATGGCTAATATCTGACCATGTGGAAACATTAGAAAGCAGGGCTTTGTTACAGGTCTAGAAGGAAAAACTATAGCTTTTTTCCTTTAAACATAAAAATTCTAAAAGATAAAAATATTTTTAATAGNTCCAGGAAATTTTCCTCAATCAATTCAATCTGTGTCATGCTGGACCTTAAAAACCCATTAAAAACAACCATGATAAATTTCCCAGCCTCTTTCAGTGCACCAGGCAGAAGACAAAGGAAACTGCAATTCAACAGAGAAAAGAAAGAAGAGAATGGAAAAAGCTGATAGATTGTGTATCAGTGGTAACATCCTCGCTTACAACAGGCAAATCTGCACCACAAAGGACGGTAGGAGCAGAAGGGATGTGTCCAGCTGACAATGGCACTCCAAAGTAACGACTTCCAGGAAAATCTGCTCTTACAAATGGACAGCACGCTGCTGGGAAGCGGTTGAGTCATGACTTTCATAACATCAGAAATTATTTCAGCCTAAAATGTGAAGTACAGAAGAACAGGACATACAGCCCTGGTAAGACAACCATGGGGATAATATCCAATACAAACCGCTAATGTGAACACCTGGTTTACATTATTAAACCTCACTGACTCTGTGCGAGTTCGAGGATTCGACCCAATACTTAATGCGTAGTCATACACCACAGATCGTATTTCAAATAGTAATATTAGTAACAGCACTGCCTAGTTGACCTATTTTTCCATTGAACTCCTTGTACATATTATCGATTGTAACAAATACGCTTCATTTACTGCTGCCTTTTTTTTCCCTGAGCAGGATTAAGGGGTGGATTTTATGACAAGTTACACATACGTTATCTTATCCTGAAGCAATCTGAATCCCTAAGGATGGTGGGGCTCATTTGCTCCTCTTCCACGGACCTGCTCTCCCACCCTGGAGCAGCAGGACCTGCTCACCCACCTCCTCCTGAAGGCGGAAGGACAACCCCAGCACAGCTCGTCACACCGGCGCTGGGACCCCAAGCACATGCTGCACACATTCAAGCTCTGCTCATGGCTGCTTTAGACAGCTGTCCTGAGCCCACATTTGGCCACCCTGGGATGTTAGCGAGATGTAGGCTGAAGAATTTCTCTTCCTTGGCTCGGTCGCAGCTGCTTGGCTAAAGGCCTCGGGACTCCTGGGGACCTGCCTCATTTCTGAGCTGTCTGAGTAAATGTTATCATCCAACGTTGCTTTGCTATATTACTTCCAAAACCCATCAGGTCTCTGATGCCTGCTGGAACTGTTTCCTAGAGCCCTTCCCACCAGACAGGAGAGTACACACAAAACACGAGCGTTTGTACTTAATATTTTTTGGGGAAAATTTCTGAACCAAAGCTGGCATTTTTAATTGCTTAAAGTCTACCTAGGAAAAAGGTAAAACAAGTGGAAAGCAGATCGATGCAAACAATACATATTCCGTCTAAACATAGAGTTATCAGGGCAAGATCAAGTGGCTTGACCCTCATGTAGCAACAGAGGTATAGCAGAGATGCAACCCACTGAATCTATCCACAGCCCCTGTAAACAGAGCAAAAAAAATACAGACACAACCGTGGGATGAACCATCACTGAAGTAAATATATTGATCTATCAAAAATGATTGAAGACTGACAATAAAACGGTTATAAATGCTTAGAAGAAAGAGAAGGCAAAACCAAAAATCCAACCCACTGAAAAACTCCCACCTGTATTCAAAGAGAAAAATGGACTGAAACAATAAAACACAATGGCAGTGCCTGCACATCTTTGATAGCTGCCCCTCCCAAAAGCTGGAACAATCTTGCCATAAACCCAGCAAATGAAAACGTAAATGCATGAGCAATTGTCTGGGGGATTCAGATACCTCGTGTCCTGTAGGCAAAGAAGAAAGGGGAAAGAAAGAAGGGAGAAGGCACCATTTGTAATATCTGTAATTGTTGATTATGCTCTCCTCGCCTGGAACCTTTTCAGTCCAGCAGAGACCCTACAGTTCAGCACGCAATGCTGCCTTCATGGTAGCTTCAGCGCTGCTAGCAAAAGCCCCTTCTCCTCTGACCCCAGCACAATGCGCTGCTTTGACTCCCCCAGAAGAAGAGGGCAAGCAGGGAGAGCCTGCAGATTTTGGGGAGTGCCAGCCTAAGTAAATCACGTGAACAGACACCTGCAGAAACGCAGTATTCAAAATGGCAAGTTCAAAAGAAACACGGAAAATTATTCTGAATGCAGCACCCACAGCAGTGGTGTGTATGTATAGACACAACAGGGTATCTGTGGAGCATGAGGGGATACTTGAAGGCTTAAAAACTGTGTATTTAAGTATTTTGCTACGGAAATCAACAGTTACTGTTGTTTCACAAGCTCAGTTCTGTTTGTCACTACTGAAAATGCAGTTATGCTACTTACTGGACAAAAGCAAACAAAATGCCGCTGACTCGAGAAATTTAGGTCTGCTGCAAGAATAAGTTAAGTTACTTCAAGTATAAATCTTGCAGTTCTACAATACACTTCTCTGCCTCAAAAAAAGAAATCAGAATTTAAATTATTGTAATAGAAAATAATTCAATACTTAAAGGCCAACACTTTTCCATGCGATGTTACACTACTGTTTGACGTGCTTTAATCCTTGTCTCCGTGCTGCGCTTCTAGACTGACTTTCTCGTTCCCCTGCCCCATACACAGCTTATGATTACCCGTTGGGCCAAATGGACAGCTAGTGGACACAGAACATCATTAGGCTGCTTTCACAATATTTTGCTTTGGTCCTTCACAGAGTATTATTTTACGTGTTTCATGTGATAAAAGGTCCCAATGAACCAAGATCCTTTTATAATGTTATTTTTGAAAGATACTGCGGCAATTCACCGTGTCCTTGCCAAAACCCTTTTCCACTAAAATAGATTCCAGCATCAAAAGAAAAGCTTGGATTATTGCTCAGTGATAAGATGTCTACTGCTAGCCCTCGCGGAGTCAGAACATTGCTCCCAACTCACTTCTTTTACTGTAAACTACTTTAAGATGTCTGGATACATCTTAACATCTGCTGTAACAAACCTGATTTTATTCAATAGGTACCATCATTCAAAAATCAAAGTTATATAACATGACAGAAACCTAAAAACATTGGGTCAAGATCCTCAGATAGTCATGGCTCTATGCCTTTAATGGAGCTACAGTGAAGTAAACAACAGCTTGAATGTCCAGGCCACTATT
Organism: Penelope pileata; assembly: GCA_013396635.1. Classification (NCBI taxonomy): domain Eukaryota; kingdom Metazoa; phylum Chordata; class Aves; order Galliformes; family Cracidae; genus Penelope; species Penelope pileata. Next base: position 959,151 of record WBMW01004938.1, read on the forward strand.
TTCAGGCTTGTTTACATGGGGAAAGAGAAGAGATTCTGGGACAAGATGTGGTTTGAATCTTAATACAGTTGGACAAGAAAAAACTCCCATCGGAGCACACCCATATCAACATTATAATTGCTGGGGGAATTGGTCACTTCTTTCCCTGATTTAGTTCGTGCCATTCCAGAACTGCTGTGTTTATGCATGGGATGGGTGGGTTTTTTTTGTTTTTCTTTTTTTTTGACATTACTGTAGCTGTTTAATTATACCAGCGCAATTTTATCAGTATGACTAAAATAAATCCTTCTCCAAGACAAGCCTTCAGGTTTAGCTACCAAGTTTAATGGAAGGAAAGAAAAATTCACAATCCCCAGGGTAATGGTGGCTCAGCTCATTCCATGGATCCCAAGCCAGAACAAAAAAAAGAACAACATAACAGCTGAAAACAACTTTCCCTGTAGTGGGCTGTACCTTTGCCTATTGCTTGATGAAATCATACCCAGCTCACTACCAGCAGAAGGTCTGACATAAAGCAGACTCTCTAGGGAAGGAAGAGAGGTAGTCAAACAGAGAAAAAGGGTAATTTGAAGATGGTGCCAAACCAAAAAGAAAAAGGAGATATTTTGTTCCCTTTAGTACTAATAAAACATAGTAGACTAAAATTGATCCCCAGACTAATAAGTTAGAGGAAAAACTAAAACCTATATATGACAAAACAATAAAAGAGTAATGAAGAGATTTATGGAAGTACATAAAAATCTTGGAATGACGTAAAAGTTTTCAGGTCATATTACTGTTTTCAGCTCAACGTGGATAAGAAAATAAGAGAGGAACAAAAATTAGAGCATGGCGGGGAGACAGCATAGGGTGGAAAGGGATGGGGAGAAGGAAGAGAAAGAAAGCAAAGCTGGAGCAAATACCTACGGAAAAAAATTACAGCCAGAAGCATGAAAACAATGACCACAAGACAAACCTATCGATGTAAAATTAAAACAAACCCCAGAGTCAAAGTGGTGGAACCATCCATCCAAGGACAAGAGGTAGTAATAGAACAGGAAGTGCCTCTGTAGATACCTGGGCAAAGCAGCTGTGGTAGTCCTCAAAGAGGAAAACATGACAATTTCCAAGAAACTAATGGACAGTCACTCCCAAACCCACGCCCTCACAACACCTGGGTGCCCTTGCAGGCAGAGAGATCCCCCAAGGTCTTTGCTAAGGACTCCCCAGCACATGGAGAGAGGTCTGGCCAGTGGCAGCACACCTGCCTCCTGCAGCTCCAGGCAGAGAACCAGGATGCACAGTGGGCTGCTGGTTTCCGGCTTCTTCTCTGCACCCTTTTCCTTGATAGGGATATGTGGGGAAGGGAAATCCCTTTTGCATGATGTTTCTCATAGCACATGAGAAGGCAGTCACAAGTTGTTCTGGATTTCTTTCAGCTGCCACAAGGAAGGGTAAACTGGCAGCAGGGAGCAATGTCAGGAGAGGGAAGGGGCTGTGGGGGAATGGTGCATTTTCCTCCTGCATAAAGAAGAGGGAAATGATTCAAGAGCTTCCTTTGAAAATTGCTGTGTGTGGCACTGGGAACACCAGTTTGTAATCAGATACATAGCTGGTGAAGTCAGAGACCATTAATAGCTACTGGACATTAAGTATTGTATGCACCCACTTCAGGTTTGCAGCAGTACTTCTGGGTGCTATAGAAAATTCTAATAGAAGCACTGATTCTGCTATTCATACTATATAATACTGCTGCTTTCTTGTACTTTCAAATAGGATTGGTATACTAAAACAATGTCCCAGATTTTTCAGACTTTAAAGCCCTCAACACATTTCTTTCCAAATGGTGGAAAAGGGAAAAAATTACAAGGTGGACTTAAGAGTCTGTTAAGAAAATTAAGAAAAGCAGACTCTTGTAGATGGTGAAGAGGATAGATTCAAGGTGAAATTAAGTCTAGGAAACTAGTTTTTATAACTACGGTGTTTACTCAGAATATTCCCTCCTCCTCCCTTAAATTAAGATGACACAGCCTGGTTTGCAGGTGCTGATTGTAAGTAAGTGTCACACAATGAGAGGAGGCAATCTGTTCAGCAGTGCCATCCCAAACCCTTTAAAAGGATGATTTTAAGCATTAATTAGCTGAGAAGCAGGCGGTACAGATCAAAGATCACCTGTATCGTATAGTAGGTGTAAAATGCTACTCAGGCAGCACGCTTTCAAAAGAAACAGTTTTCAAATAAATCTGAACCTGGAGATCACATGGACTATGCTTTAAAAGCTGAGCACTGCACTACTGATGTGCAAGGGAACATGGGCACTAAGAAGTACCTCCCTGGGAGCAAACAGAGGTGAAACTCATACTCAGCCAAAGCTGGTACCTCCAGATGCAGACCATGATTCAGTCAGGTTCCTCAGACACTAAGGTATGTTAAAAGGGCCTGCGCTACTGCTTCAGAGCTGATGTAGCTCTTGTCAACCTCACAGAGCCCTTCCACATCTAGCCAACGCCAAATCCATAGAGATGTCCCGACCAGGCAATTTCCCCTCTGTGCAAACACTAATTCACTGAAGCTACAACCACATCAGATTGCACAGAAAGGGCATCAGGAACATGGGGCAGCTGACAGACACTCTCCTTTGTTACCTTGCCAAGCCTGTATGAAGTATCTGCCTGCTTTGGTTGTATTTCACACTCCCTTTTCGGAGGTGTAAAAGATTACATCAGGCCTTTGATTTATGTCAGTTTGGACACCTGCAGTAAAGTCATGGAGCAGTCATAGATGGAGGAAAGAAACTCAGACAAGATGCAGCAGGGAGCATGTGCCTGCACTGCAGTCATCCCAGGGAAATACCTTGGGACTCAGAGAAGGAGATGGAAGGTTTTGCACCCAGAACAGTTCATCACTTGCATCAAACATTCCCATCCAAATGGCTTTGCCTACACTGAGGGCTGGGACCATGACATTTCAGTAGGCCTTTGAGACCTGTGTTTGAGAATACCCAGAAAAAAAGGGTCCCTGGAGCTGTCTGGGACTGCAAGAGGCTGCAGTGACAAAATAGAAAACAGTCTTCATAGAGTAGACAAGCTCAAGTTGTATAGCTCTTGTGGGAGGTCATAGTTCACACGCAAGATTTTGTCCATGGCTAAGAGCAGCTCATTAGTTAATGCCTTCAATATTACTAGTACACTGAGCACCAATTTGCAATGTCCCAGAAACCAAAGTACATTTGAAATATGCCAGAATTAACTAGTCAACTAATTTACCATAACTTCTGCCTGTAAACTGCATCCCGCAGGCCTCCACACACAGAACTTAAACTCTCCATAATGAACAGGCAGCCCACAAACCCTATTACAATGGCAACAATAACACTAGGCTCCAATTCTCCAGCCAGTGTGGCATGCCACTTCTTGGGTAAACCTCTAGGCACCAGTCTCATAACAGGCTGTTTCTAAGACCAATTAGCTCTAGAGAGAAGAAGAGACACTGGTGATGATATCCCCCTACGTAACTCCCAGGAGTTGTTCCAGCAGCTTGATTTAGCTATTGGAACTAAGTGTAACCAATTCCTAATTATGGTTAAGCGTGGGGAGTTGGGTGGAAACGTAGCATTGCACTGTGGCACTGAATTTTAGCCAGGAATATTATCAGATTTGGGTTCTTTTTTTTTAAAAAAAGGCTTCAACAAATAAGTTACTATTAACAAATTCTAAAAGTGTTAATTAAAAACAAAAGAGGGGGTGGTGCTCTGAGGGTTTAACATAAGAATATTAAGATTCCCCTATTGTTCAGTCAATTTTTGAGATAATCTTTTCCATCTCAGAGAGAACGGCTAGCACATTACACAGAGGAACAATAAAATTGTCTACATGCAAAGTGCTGTCAAAAGAGAGGGTGGAGAGGGGGAAGAAATATTTTTCTCCCCATTAAGTTCTTTCAGCTATAATAAACCTAGGTGTTTATGTGTACCAACAGCAGTTAAAATATTTTTCAGGCAGAAACGCAATTGTTTCTTTTACAGTGCTGATTTATCAGGGTAGATAAACTTCTGCCTAACTTGAAGCACATTGAGTAGCACCATTGACTTTAATGGGATCACTCCCGTGCACAAAGTTAGGCACATGTTTAAGAGTTTTCCTGTATGGTCTGCACAGTTCACAGGTATTTAAAGGAAAAAGAGAATTATTTCACAACAGCAGTTGTAGGTGTTCAACAATCCTACAGAGCCAGAGCCTTATCAAAATGAAGAGATACTGTGAAGAAAGAAATCTTGACAGATTATGAGAGACTTGACTATGGCCAAAAAAAAGCGTATTGCTCTAAGAAAATGAAAACCCAAGCAAGCGATGCTACCAAAAATCTTTATCAGGTTAAGTGTGAGACAGAGATTATGAGGAGCTATAGATCAGAAATAGGAAGCCTGTTTTAATTCCCTCCCCTGTGCTTGCCCAGGAATGATTTTCTCTATCTGAAATATGAAACGTGAATTGCTTAAAATATCAAAATAAAGAAAGATCCATGGGAAAGGTAGTAAGTCCATTAGACCCCTGGTGTAAAGGAGGAAACCAAACAGGATAAGATTGTTTCATATAACTAAATTATTTCTTCACATGAGCCTTCAGAGACAAAGATGAGAATACCTGTCCTGGGATTACTCTTTCCACATATAGCTGAATAAGGCTAGAAACAAATAGGTAAAAAGCAACAACAAAAAAACAAGCTTATGAAATTAATATGGCAGTAAAAACATTGCTTCCTCAGGTAAATTAAGCGCATGATGAAGACACCAGTTGTTCCCTGCAGGATAAAGTCCTGCCCCTGTCCACTTTAGGTTCTCAGTGGGGTGTTTGAGGAGGGATAATGATTCATGAGAAGTTCCAGATTTCCAAATCCCGGAAAAGCATGGTCCCTCTTCTGTACACAGAAGGGAAAAGCCCCAGACCTCTGCAGGGACCAACCAATGTGCCTCAGCCCTGATGCAGAGGCCAGGAACCGTGGCAAGAAAAGCCTGTTTCTTGTCCACAGCCATTTGACTCTGGACTCATCTGCAGGAATGCTAACTACTGCCATCTGCAGCAACCATTTTTTTTGGAAAGGAGAAGTCAAGCATTAAGACAGAACAAACTCCAGCTGCATAGACTTCTGAAAAGCTGTCAGCTGCCAGGGTAGCTTACAATCACAACTAAGCCCTGGACACATTTCAAGTTAGTGACTGGCTGCATGATCTATCCTAATCCTTTAAATCACCCAACCATTTAAGTGACCAGACTCAGTCTTGGTTCCAATAATGACCTATTAGGAAATCATTCAAGAAATATTAGGAAGTCTTTAAGTGAAAAAAAAAAAAAAAAGGAAAAAACCAAAAACACCCCAAGATGAGACAATGTATAATTCCATAAACACCTTAAGAAAATTGTCTGCCCTATTTTAAGTTGCTTTCTGTACATTACTTCAAAATGTGAAGTAACCTGTAGGAAAACAAGACGCCCTTTCTATGGGAAAAGAGCTCCATCCACATCTGTGTATTCACAGATGTGCTCCAGGAGCACATGCATGCACCTATTTTTCTACCCACACCTTGGTATGTTTTCTGTGATACTGTGCTGATCATGGGATGCTAATGCAGGAGACTAGCAGAAGCTCAGCATGGATAGGTGCTGATGGTTTTACTGAGGACCGAAAATTATTTACAACTGGGTCTCATCAGAAATGTTCTCATTGATTCCTCCTTGCCATCAGAAAATACTTATTTTGAGCTTGTTAACTTCCTTGAGTGGACATACATAAGAAGTTCAAACTGACACAACCAGCGATGGTGATCTCCCACCCAAACAACATACCTGTTTGTATGCATACCTGATGAGCTGCAGGTCTCAGAGAGAGATATGCTATCCTTTGTTTCTGGCCCTTAAACGAGCCCAGGGCGACCCCACTGTGGGTCCACTCCTTCAGGTCTCAGGGGAGCACAGATGCAATCAATCTGCCTAAGCTCCCCGGGCAGCCACACCCCTCCTCCAGGTGCTCAATCACCAGTTCGGGCCATGATCAACAGTTCCCCTAAGCCAGACTTCTCACAGCAAGTGAAGGAAGTAGGGTTTGATGTGGTACAAGTTGTTTCAGATGCAAAAGAACAAGAAAGAGTATCACCCCACAAATTGCATTACATTTAAATGTTTCATTTTTACTCTTTGACTATACACAGTGAGGTCTATGTTATGACTTCTTATATTCTTCCTCACATCCAAATGGTCGAAGGCAGAATAGATTCATCCATCCCAGAGGCAGTCACCTGCCTTGTAGCTGTGCTCTATTTTCTGATCATTCCCAGGTGGGATGGTGTTGGGCCAAGAATATGTTACATACTTTGGCACTATTCTCCCCTCCACATCACCAATACTCACAGTACTGTGAAGTCATATTGATACAATTGCAGTAAGTAGTCACATGCATACAAAGGGTATATATAAAGCAAAATTAAGTCACCCTCTCTACAGCTCTGGTAACATATTAGCAATTGCCTTTCTGACTCTATCAAGCACACTCCCCTTTGATTTCTCCTCCTCACCCCAGAAGTCATGTTTCTTTGTCTCCTCTTAGCACCCATTTCTTACCAGCAGTCATGGTCTGCAACGGAAATAGAAGAGTTGGATTTTGTGGGGTGAAAATAAAACATGAAAACAAGAGTACATCCTAAAAATAAGTGAGACGAGACACTAATTTCCACAGAAACCAAGACTACATTGCTTTCCAAACAGGATATTTTTCACATTTTATTTTTGGTATGGAGAACCAGCACATATATTTTAGAGGACAGATCTTTTTTTTTTTTTTTTGGAAGATGCTCCAAAATATAGCTAAAGCAAAGCCTATCACTCTGATGCACGATCTCATCAGAAGTTGTGTCAGTGGCTTGAATTTCCCTCACTAAGCAGAAATACTCCGCCTCTACTTTTGCATTGAACCAGGGCTGTTCATTTCCCCTTTGGCCTCCATCTTGGGCCACCTCTGTATGAAAACAGACAGTTTTCACAGCACACACTCACATCCAAAGACAATTTGCATTGTCTCTCTATATAAAAGAATAATACCATCACCTCTTCTTTGGATCAGCACACGGGAGCGAAGAAAAAAATGCTTTTGTGACCTACAAAAGCCTTACTTGAAATAATTCTCTACGACTTGAGGCCTTTTGGAATGGAAGGGATATATTGTTTTGACTTGATTAAAGCTGAAAAGTTGATTTGACATCCTGTTGTCAAGGAAACCAATTCACACACAAAAGAAAACAGTTGTGATGGTATCATTCAGACTATTCAAGTGACCTTAGAAAGAAAAAAAGCCTTCAGTTCCAAAGATTTATATTCAACTCACTTCACCACTGTAGAAATAAAGATCATTGCTCTTTATGCTTATTGGAAAGCAGTTTTCAATCTGGAAAAAGCAAAATGCCACATCTTCTTCCAACTGCCAGATCCAATACTTTGCTGGGGCCGTGCACATAAACACACCTACCATTTACTGCCTGTTTCAAAGAACCACAAAAAGAATCAAACAGATGTACAGGGAAGGAGAAAGAATTTCTTTAATTGACAGAACCATGATAAATATTCCCTGACACATACCACACACCTATTGAACACCATCTTGGCAAGCCAGGTTTTAAAATGCCTTCCTTCAACTACAAATCAATCTTACCTCGAGCACAGCAATGTATGAGCCCAGCTTTGTTTTCCTGGGAGATATCAAAAGCAGCATTTATTCTCTGCCAGCATCCCAGATCTCTCACAAATTAAGTTTTTCAAGCACACAATAAATGGTATGCAGTTACGCTCAATCTGATCACCTACTGGATCCCAAGGAGGCAGAGCTGCCCTTGCTGACCACCACCACCACCATCCAGCTTTGCGGCCAATGCAAAGAGGTTTCATTCTTTGACAGGTATGAGTAGATTGGAAAAAGGAAACTTTCTGTCTATCTGCTCATATTCTGTAATTATACATTTCTTTCTCCCAGGACACAGCCTCTGCCTGGTCAAGTGAACAGACAGACAGCTAAATAGCGACTTGTTTCAAATTCAGCTTAGAAAAAATAGGTATGATATTAATAAGGAGGGAAATACACCGAGGAATGAATGCCCCTGTTCGTACATTATTGTTATTTAAGGTCATCACACCAAAGGTCACAGAGATAACAAGCTTCAGTCATTTTCCATTTGTTACACAACATACAAATTGCTACAGTGTTAATGAAAACACTTCTCCATTCCTGGCCAGCCAAGACAATGTATTATTTCCTTGGACAAGTACCTTACCCTTGGAATTCATTATTTCCACTACTTCTTTCAGGACTTTGTCATAGGGATGAGTACAAATGCCACAAGAAGGCTGTGACTGGAGCACCAAATGCTTTCTATGGCTGAGTCTGAATTCCTTCCAACAGAGCTTTTTCTTTACTGGAAGACCATCCAAAGCATATTTATATTATTTATGAACAAATACACAAACACATTCAGATATGCTCCCTTACAAGTGTCTTAAAACCCCTGGAGAATGTTAGAAATAAATTTGATACTGTCTAAACTTCGTGGAAATTGCTTGTTATTTAAATATTGGAATAATAATTATGCTAGAAGCACCAACTGACCACAGCAATAGAATCTACTGTGAAATAACTGCATTTCCAGTTAAAATCATGGAAACTGGAAAGTAAGTCTCAGAAAAGAAAAGATATTCACAGAAACATGGAAGTGCTGGTATGAAGAAATATACTGCTTAAGCCCTCTTCACTTCTAATAACTTGTTAAGGGAGCACAACTGAGCTATAGGGAGAGGGGTGCCTCATTTCTAAACCATATTTCATTGTATTTTAAGATTACTATTTTTGCATAAATATAGCTAGCAACAGCTGAGCCAAATTCACACTATTTCATAAACTGGGTGGGTTTTGTTTGTTTCTTAAGACATTAAATTATTATTTCTCTCTTTACTATAAATATAAAGAATGTGCAGATGAAAAGAGAATATTGATGTTGGTAGCTTTGTATAGTTCTGAAAAAAAAAAACAACTTTCTGTGCATAATTAACATTAGAAAGAGAAGAATGAAGTCCAACACCAATTGTTGAAATAAAATAAGCCAAGGCTACTTTCTGCATGTGATCAAATAACCTCTACCTCTATCACCCAGACTGAAATACAGCACTCTGCATTTTAATGAGCATTTTGTCGTTGTATATTCTCCTTTCCCAACCACCAAACCCAAACCAAAGCAAACAAGCAAGACCCACAAGAGCAGAAAGCTGATGGTACAGCTAAGCTTACCCACAAACAGGTCCATATTCCGTTATGAGTTTTGTGTGGTTTTCCCAAAAGCCCTGGGTGAAAGAAAAATATCACAGTATTTTAGAACAGTGCTTAACAGAAACCCTATTACACAGTGTTGCTAACACTCACACCAACGCTCTGATCCTCAACTAGGAGAGCATGGCATTAACTCAATCTCATCTTGCTCTCATGGCCCTTTTCTGAAAGGAGAGTCTAGAAATGATGAGTGAAGGAAAAAAATTTAGAAAGCCATTAAACATGTTTTCATTGGAAATTCACACTCCAAAATATGTTTCCAGACCACAATATTTTTTGACTAACTTCATGATCAGGGTCTTGACTCATAGTTTTATTCCAATATGTGTGTAAATGGAAAACCTGACAGAGAAATTAATAATAAAATAAGCATATGACTTACTACACACTGCAGAAATATAACGTAGGTAACATAGGTAATATAATATAGGAAAGGTTGTTTGGGGTTTTTGTCTTTTTTTTTTTTTTGTAAATAATATAACTAAAACCAAAACAACTCTGCAAACTTAAATTTTAGCACAAGGCATTCCCCTGGGAGATTCTGTAGAATAGCAAGCAGATTTCTTTTAACAAACTTTTAGAATTTTCACTATGTTTGATTTTCATAATTGATGAAAATTGGTATCCATTTATATAAATCTGTCTGCCACTGAACTGAACTGTTAGCATCCTAAATGAATTCAAATTGATTAAGCTGAAAGAAGGTGTGTAGAATTTATTCCCAAAAGTGAATATAGAGAAATCTGTTTTTAACAAAACTACAATATTTGAAAGTCATACTATATTGTGTTTGTAGCTTGTCTATGGAAATATAACACATTTGACTGCATTAATCTGCATTTATATTAATTCAAGAAAGACTGTTGCAATCTATCTTCATTCTTCAGAGAAAACTCACTAACAAAGTAGAACACTTGCATCTCATATTGAAGCTTTCTTATTTTTTAGACATGCTGCAAAATATTAGCTAGAACAATACGAGCTATTGTAAGTACATAAAGCAGAGATAAAAATAAGCAAGACCTCATAACATGCATATACACTAATAAGAAAATCTGGTAATCAGTAGTAGTTACCCCATTTGCCACCCCTGGGTGCTAACTCAGCACCCAAATTAGCAAAGTACTTGCCTCCACCTTCATTTCTCCTCTTACAGAGCCATTCAATTTTTTATTTTATTTTTAATAGAGGTGTGCTTTTTTATTTCACTGCTTTTTGTTTGTTTTGCTTTTTAATCCTGGAGTGGTATGCGTTTATTTTATGGGACAAAAGGTCTTCAGGTTAAGGTAAGACCTTTAGGTTTTCATTAAGCAATAAAGAGGTAAAGCACTGTGTGGCATGTTAGAAAACAGACCAAAGGAAAAGATAGAATTAAGGAAGAGGTGGTTTAGAGAATTGTTAGAAAAAATGTGTATTCCTACCTGAAAAATACCTTGCTACTGAGGCAAGCAGAAAAGCCTCCTCTCTTATCACACCAGAGCTAAGGTGGACAAAGCCTTTGTGGTGTGGCAGCTGTACACAGCCAGCTCTGACAGGCTTTTGTTGGCAGAGACAGGTGCACGTCTACCCCAACCTACGCTTCACCCCAGCCACACTCAGGCTGCAGCAGGACCTCAGCCTGTGGCTCTATGACTTCAGAATTCCAAAGGCCGCCCCTAAACTTCCCCCACTGCAGCCAGGGGATCCTGAGGCAGATTCCCCCGAGTGCTGTTCTGCCAGCAGCCACCTAACAGCAGGTAACGTGGGCTCGGCCCACACTGGCCCTTTTGCTCAGCAGAGCATCCCCAGCTCATGTAAACACAGCTGAAGGACACGCAGCCACACTGACACACCAGGTGATGTGTGAGGTAAAGCACTGTTGTGTCATGGCGGTGGCATGCCGGAATCTGGCTTGCACTCAGCTTGCTTTCCTCCCAGCCTGGGCCTTCCACAGGGACACCCCAAATCACAGCCCAATCGCCTGGCTAAGGTTCGCTCTGGACCGTGAGCACAGGTGTACATACCAGCGGTGCTCCAGTGAGCCAGCAGGACATCAACATTTACAAGAAACCTGTGCTTTAAATGATTCAGTGAAGAAGCCTTCCAGAAAGCCAGCTTCTTGGAAGCACTTCTGGCTCAGTACCATAGCAGGGTCAGGCAGAACACATTTCAGATCAGGCCTGTTAACCGATAACTGGTTTTCCACCTCCAGGTCTCCTAACCAACCGCACTGGCTTAAAATTAACTACACTTCTCCCACCTCGAAGTAAGATGGGGGAGGGAGGGAGTTGTAAAGTAACCAGAAGAGATCAGGAGAAGCATCCTTGGGAGCAGAGGCAGCCCTTGTTTGCTGCACCCCAGGACATTCCGACATCCCGCTCTGCTGCACACACCCACCATGGCCTGTCCCCACCAGCCAACCCGGGCCCGCTGCTGTCCTGGTCCCATTCTGAGGGTCTGTGTGGTGTGATGAGCACCCTGCAGCATGTCTCAGCAGGCTGCTGGTGAAACACCAGCATACCGCACGTGTGGGGCCCTGAGAGGCAGCAGTGGCCAAAGCACAGTCAAGGGAAGGTGAGAGTGCATCTCTGTCCGTAGCAGAGCTATTCACAGCCAGGGATGTAGTCAGGAGACAGGGCTGAGAAGGAAAGGGAGGGTAGAAGAGAAACCTGGAGAGAGAAGAAAGTAGCCATGAAGAAAGCATTACTACAGTTGGAAAAAAAAATGTTTTTTTGGTGTTTCTTTTTTATTTACTTATCATTTGCAATTATAAATCAGAATCAGCAGCCCTATCCAGTCCCTGGCAGATTTTCAGCTGGCTTCTACAGGTGTAACCTTTCAACTGGATGGAGATGAGGATGCAGGAAGGCACTTGCATTTCTCCCAGATATCCATGGGGAAGGCCAATGGGCCAGAGATCATCTCAGGTACACAGTCAGGGGATATGTCACATTCACGTAGCCCTGCCAGATCTGCACCAGCATCCCTGAACACAGCTTCTAGCAGACAGGTATCTTGAGAACCTCCTCCTTCTTCTCCTATGAGTCATCACTGAAGCACAGCAAGCCTCATAAGTGCTGCTGACAACTTTTTTATTTTTATTTTTACACTACCCAACGTCAATCTGCTCCAAGAGTCATTACTGCAGGTTTGTCCAAGTTTATAATCGTAACTATTTTACACAAACGGAGACAGAAACTTCTCCTCAACTCCCAAAGACCACCCTGAAGAAGCAAACTCAGAAATTGTGCCTGCTGGACACGTACTCAGTGGTTTAAACAGCCTTAAGTCAGGAGCTATAACGATGCAAAGTGGGGGGGTTAGGAAGCAGGGAATAGGGAAAAATGTACTCTAGTTTTTAGGGAAAAATGTATTCTAATTTCATGTTTATATAAGTAATATATTTTATATATTATGTATATATTTAAAGGAAAACAGAAGGAAACTGAGAAGCAAAACTATGCAAGATATTATGAGATGATACCATGCACATCAGGAGGAACTGCAGCACATTAAGCAGTAACAACAAAGTGTAAAAACATAGTAAGTAATGCCGTTTCAAGACAGAAAAATCACTTAGCCTTCTCTCTGTCTGGAAGCTGCAGAATATGAATTATCATCAAGAACAAGAAAAGGGTTGGGGTGAGGTTAGGAGGAGGAATGTCTTACTGCCTGTGGCCCCTACAGTGAGGTACCAGCCTGATGACAGTCCATTATCAAACAAGACAATACAGGAGTATGAAAAGCTTCTTTCCCTGAAGAAAGCATATTTTACAGCATCTGGTACACCATGGAAACAGCAGCTCAAGTGGGCTGACTGCTGCACACCCAGAAGGCTTCTTTGTTTACATGGCTGGCGGTTGCTTCTCTACAGGGAATTTGCATTCTCCTCTTCCTTTGAGCATGCATCATCAGCTGCATCTGTGGGCAGAACCACTCTCAAAGCCAAATCCTTGTCTCAGGGATACAGGTAAAACCCCCTATTGCACAGGACAGTATTCGGGTCTGCATCAGCCAGAGCAAAATTTGGCCCCTGCCAACCATCTCTCTTGAAACATCAAATATTGAGACTTCAGCCTGAGCAGCAGTCAATCAAAGGGTTTCGGAAAGGGACTGGATGGGCTCAAGTACCCCCTTCCCTTTTTTCAGTAGATTCTGCCACTCCAGGATGGATCCTTCAGCAATTTCCTCCTTACTGCATATTCACCTTGCTAGCCACAGAATCACACAATTGTAGGGCTGGAAGGGACGTCAGTCCCTCACAGTTTCAAAACTCTGCAGCAATGTCGTCTTCTCTTTTTACTGAAAATGGGTGTAGGTAGTAAGCCAAAGTTTTTAGAAGTATCTAGTAGTATTATGTGTTTTGATTTTTAGTATTTTAGAGTATCTAACATGAGGCATATCTGACCTATTCTCATTAATTGCTCAATAACTACAGATCTTCTGAGCTGAAAATAGGGACTGAAGTGGCTTTAAGCTTAAACTCAAGCTTAAGGTGACCCAAATTCCAAGGAAGACATTTTGTAAAATTTCAACTTGCTGAAGCTGGAAAATGAGGATTATGAAGTTAGCTAGAGTTTGTAAGGGTCACCAGATTTTTTTTTTTGTTCAAGGGGACTATTTAATGCTCCTGACAATAGCTTAAAATCTGGATTCCAGAAAAGTGACTTTCAGAATGCAGGAAGGAGATCAATGTGGTGTGCCCATCAAATTCATTACATGTGGGAAGCATTACCCATGCAAGAACAGCCAAGGGAAAAAAGCTTCTTTTGTTATCCCTTTCTCAAAAGCATCAGAGTGACAAGACTGGATCAAGAGATTCCCTAATCTCTGAACATATGAGATATGGACAAAAATAAATCAATTTTAATTTATTTTATTTATTTTCCCTTTGCAGCTCTGTGTGGTCTCAACCCTGATGTGAAAAAGCACACCTGGTGCTGGGGGCAAAGGGATATTTGCACACACGAGAACCTCCTGGCTGGAGGATGCCAGTGGTGCTGTAACCTGATGCCAGTAACTGTTCACGGGGAGCTAGACTGGCAGCACCAAGGTTCCTGCATTTCACCTAGGTTTCCACAAAGGTCACTTGTCAAGACAGCCTGGATTCAAACATGAGACTCAAAAGCCAAAGACGCCACATCCCATTACTAGTCCCATAGACGCTCCACCCTCCCCCTCATCACCCTGTAGTCAGATGTGATTCTGTTTCACTGTGATATTAACTGAGACATCATTGTTTGAGCACACACCTCATGTCAAGAGACAAAAATCTATACAATTACTTACAGTACAGAATGACAATGAATGATTGCATTTACGGTGGGATTTTCACTGTTCAGTAGGCTTCATGGGTCTTTTTTTCCTTGGACCACTCAAAAGTGCTAACAGCCTAGCAACCTCATCAACATATAGATATACGTATTTCAAAATATGAGCTAGAATTTAATTGGAGCAAACTGGTATCTGACTGCAGCCTACTTTGAAGGAATGACCCCTAGATTGTACATTAGCTCCAGTAATAACCCTAGTGAAAACACTAGGATGCCAGCAGACGAGGATGAAAACAGCATGAACTTCTAACCAGCCTGATTGCAAGCCATGTACATAGTTTGTTTCCTTTGATCGTTGCCCTTAATAGCTGTCCTCTGTGTAATTTGGTTTAATTTATGTGTATGCCATTTTAGATTTTAAAAAACACATACAGCTCTTCCAAATTTATTAAAAGCAGCCTTCCTACCCTTAATAGTTATTAAGAGAGGTTAGTGTTATGTAATTAAGTCAATCCTCATCTGTAAAGGCTAATTAACTGAACGCTAATTGAATCTGCATATGAAAATGTGGACAATGTGTTCTCATTATACAATTAAAAAAAATTACCTGAACTAAATACCAAACAAATTATATGTTATCTTCTTTTGCCTTTTCAGGTCTTAAAGAAAACCTATGCTGGCAGGTTCCCGTTTGTGTGCTGTACTAGCTCTTGCCATCTTCCACCAGCAGCTCTCATAACACTGCTCACAAAACCTGTTCCAGCTCCTTGGCCTGAGAGGCCAGAGGCTCTTCGGTTTGAGTCATCTCACCCAAAGGGTCAGATAGCACAATAAGCTTCAGTCATGCCAATTCACCATCCCAAAGGCTGCACACGCAGCCATCTCAAAGCCATCAGGGCAGCTTTGGCAGGGCACTACCCTTTTGGCCCCAAAGATCATTTCCCAGTTAAGTCCCAAGGAGAAGACAGCCTCATCTCGTTTTCCTCTGCCTGGGTGTGCCTGCATTACAAAAGCAAGATATATTTTGGATTCTTTTCAGCTCTTGCTTTAGACGTTTACAGTTCAAAACAGCCAGGTTTCCAAGAGGGAATTAAGAAATGCACATCATCCTTTCTGGTATTTGCTGTCTCTCCCCATTAACCAGGTTAATGGCTGATTCAAATAGGCTGGTAACTGAAGAGATGGTGGGAGGGAGGGGAAGCCAAGCAAGCAAATGCACAATTGCAAGCCTGACCTCAACAGCATGCAAGATTTCTCAGTGCGTGGAACACACGCAGTCCTCACATTTTCTCACAAGCTTCATCATGTGTTTTTAACATCTACATTGTAAGCCCCAGCACCACCTAAGTGGCATGGCTGCATAGAGCAGCTGCAGTTCGTTGCATCCCCTCGTGTAACAAGCTGGCACCCTAGCTGCAAGAAGTATCTAACAGAAAGATCATCAGAAAAAGGAATGGGAAATGGGATATAACCCATTTATCCTTCTTTGGGAAGGCAACATATTTTCCAGGTAAGAAAACTATGGAAAATGCACACATAACTTGGTTGCATACAGAGAAATTAGTATGGACCTTGCTCAAAAAAAAGTACAGCTATGAAAGGAGGAAACACACAAACGTCTTAAGGGTCACTGTTAGGACAAACTTTCCTCGATGTTTTGAGGACTGACTTTAGCACGAAAAGCAGAGAGATTTTTGCAAGAATGCTCACGATTCTGGGTTGAAAGGCATCCTCAGCAAGCAGAAAGGTTAAGGCTGTCCTATCAGGAGAACCTGATGACGTGAAGAACCTGAACAACAGCAACAAATGAGTCTTCGCTTCAAAACAAGGCTTCATGCCCTTAGAGGGACTACGTTAACTCCAAGATTTTCTATTATAAGAGATTGTTTGAAAATGATGGAGAAGGAAAAACTTGGATAGTCATATCAACCACAGGATAACAATGAACAACAAGTAACAATGAAAGCTACAAATGCAGTTAATCTGGGATATGTTTTCTCTGGAATGCTGCATGCAAATCTGATGAGCCACATTCAAAAGGAATGAATTAAAAACGGAACAAGTCGAGAGAAGGGTTACAAGAATCCTCAGGGAACAGAAAGCCTGTCTTACAAGTAGTAATTAGGAGAGTTCATTTTAGCAAACCAAAGGTTCATTTTAGCAGACCAAAGGAGGGAGATATGCTTGCTGTCTATAAATGTAGTGGGAGTAATCATCAGGGAGGGAAAATATCTATTTAATATAAGGGCCTACATTACTAAAAGATCAAATGAGTATAAACTGGCCATGGATAAATGTTGTTAGGAATTAGATGAAAGTTATAGGCTATCAAAGTAATAAGATTTTAGCCTCCCAGACAGAACAGCAGAGGCAGGAACCTCAAGAAGGGTTTTGATGCAGAGGACATGATTGAATGCGAATACTTAGAAAAATGGAGTGTAGAATCAACAACCCAGCACATCTGTCCCAGTGCTATGCTCCTTAAGGTGTCGTACAGATGCTTCCAGAATAAAAGAGACTCTTCTCTAGTGAAAATGTCATATATGCACAGCATATTCACATTTTGAGTTCATTTTTCCTTAGCTTTCCAAAGCATTCCCATGTAGATATGGCCTTAGATATTAATTTGGCATGCTGCAATGAGATTTCAGCTTTCCTTTTGTCTTTCTACTTTCAATCTCATTTCACTTTACAAACTCCATTTCCACAACATCTCTGGGATGGTAAGTGCCCATCTGTCACAGGTGGGGAATTGGAAGTATACAAGATTAAGCAATTTGCCAAATGCCAAACAAGAAGACAATGGCAGAGCCAGAGACGAGCTGCAGGTTTCTCAGTCCTTCCTCTTGGTGTCTTACAAAATCATTCCTCCTCTGCCACCGAAACACAGACAGTACGTGAGATAGGAATATCAACACATTTGATCTGTTTATGAGCTTTCAAACACGCTCGAGGCTTCAGAGAAAGGCAAGGGGGAAAAAAACAAACCACATACATGATTAACTCTAAAATGCTTTAAATAGAGGGAGGTTTCTTCCTCACCCAACTGTTAGCTTAAGATTCAATTACTCTTATCATAATATGCATAGCTACAAACATAATTAGTCATAAAATTACCCAGGCCCCCAAATTATTCCAGCTGCTGTATTTGACCTCCTGATTCTTGCAATGATGAATTCTCCAGACTGATTACACTAGCAAAAATAATATTTCTTTTAATCTATTTGAAAGTTGCCTGCCATTAGCTTAGACCTTGTTTATATCTGCTGTGGAGCTATAATTGCAACCTTACTATTTTTATTAGGACTATTGTCTAGGTAACACAAACCTGCTAGGCCTTTATTTTACTTAATAGTAAATGTCACAGAAGACACCTATTCAGGCCTCTAGGAATCTTTATAAAAAACAGAAAACATGTTATTATGAAGATATGTAAAAAGAGAAATACAATTTGTGCAATGTATGGTTATGAAAGGCTCCATATGAGGTCTCACAGACTCACTGCAGTTTCTGAGCCTATGATAAATACATATTTACAGGAAGTCAAGAATGTGGGAAAAAAGAGAGAAATGATGGATCTTGTTTTTAACTCGACTATGTAATTTCCACTAAATCTCTTCTAAGTTGTTGTCTTTCCAAACTGAGCGCAATTCTCTCCTACACAATCTCTTCTTGTACCTAATTCCACTGGATCACTAACCATCTTTCTTGCCTTTCTTAATATTACCACTTCCTCAAATTACAACAGGAAAATGGAGAATTACAGTGCTCTCTATAGGAGGGAATTCACAGTGCAATGGAAGACCATCGCAATGTGTACTTTTACTGCGTACTCAATGTCTCAGATGGATTAGCAGAAGCATTCAGCACATCACTAATAGTGAATGAGTTCTATTAGTTTTCTTTGCTGGCCTCCCTTAAGAGGAGCAAAGCAGCAATTGCATGATCTAAATAAATGAAAACGTCTTATTGTAGGACAGACAGGCAGACATGCTAGCTAAATCTAAGGAAAACAAACATTTTGGGAGTACTCTGGCAATGCAGTACTGTTTTAGGGGGCAACAAGCTGGCATCTGGAGAAATAAAAGTTGATATCTTCCCCAAGAAAGGGGAGAGGGAATTTCTTTTCCTCCAAGGAGTTTCTCTGCTTCTGAAGAGTACCACCCTTCTTCTCAGATCCAGCAACAGCAGATTTTGTTCTATTACCAAAGTGTCATTTTTCAGGATAAAAACATAGTAATCAATCCCACTGTGCAACAGTCTCTCTGTGGCACCACAGAGTGCAAACAAACTTTGAAATAAATACTGGAACAGTTACCTGTCCCTGTGCAAATCCTGTATCTTTAAGGACAAAACTAGAGTGACACTGTTTAACTCTCTTTTCTGATGAAGACTCTGGGCTATCTCATATTGCCTCGATTCACTATCGCCCAAGCAGGTATTACATAGACAAGTGGATTTCAAGGAAACCCTCAGCTTTAAGAAGCAACATTACTGATTCGGTGGGTGATATACCCCAGCCTCCTCAGAGACATTTCCCTTGTGTAGGGCTAGGGGTATCTACTGTGGTTTATGAATTGATTACAAAAATCATTGTCACTTAATTATCTGTGAACACCATGTCTGAAACTATGAAACAAATATCTCAAAGAACTAAAGATCATCACATACTCCATGGGTGTTCAGCTCCCAAATTTTGACTGTTTATTGTGCCGACACTAGGATACAAACCAGTGCCCAACTCAAAGCACTGCACTGCATGCAGAGCACTCCACTGAGGAGGAGAGCTGGAAAGAGCATTACATGTGACAGACATTAATCATGCCACTTAATGCATTACTGGAGGATAGTGGGACTGTGTTTTACTTCTGTATTTTACCATAGCTGGACAAGCTCAGCTTCCTCTTGTCCAACTTCCACCTTGTATGGATGCACACTTTCAAGCATGAAAGCAGAAAAATGTCCCTACAGATTGTGCTGCCCTCTGATGCAGAACCAAGCACGCTGCTATTTGTAGCATGGACAAGCCCATTTTTATTGCTATCTTATGGCACCAATGGAAAAGCTGCAAGGATAAGGGCAGACAAATCAGCTCAACACACACAAGCCCCAAGGCGAGCTCATACATTTGGGCATCTTCACTCTATCCATGTGAATGAATGCTTGATGCACTTCATCCTGCTCCCAGACTCACAGTCCAGCAGGTAGGGCAGAACATGGTCCTTAACAGGACAGAATAGTCTTATTCCTCTTGGAATAAGATGAGCTATGGAACCAACAGCCACATCGAACCATGCAGTTGACTCTTTGCCTAGCTTGAAGAAATGATTCCAACAAAACTTCCTTGTGGTAAGTTACTCTACATGTTCTGTCTGGAAGCCAGCCACTGTTTAAGACCCAAGCCACCCAGGCAGTATCTGGTAGGATCTAAGCACAGAGAACAGACACACTGGAAAGCCATGTCAGACCTCCCTGGAATAAAACAGACTGAAGCACTCAGTGCCAAGCCCAGCACAGGCTGGGGAGATCAGGGAGAGCAGAAGGAACTGGGACAGCATAAGGAAACTAAAGGGGAGGCTGCAGTGGAATGAGAACTCAGGACAGCTCTCAGGATCAGCAAGACCACCGACCAGCACTCAGAGTGAGCACAGGGGGTGCCCAGCAAAGGCACAGTCATTCCTTCAAGTGTGCCTCATCAATCCATCTGGACTTTTTAAAAAAAATGATTGGTGTTCTACACCTGCACACCAGATATTTTCCAGAGAGATGATCTGTTTAGCTGCCATTTCATGGCTATACAGATGAAAAGAGAGAGGCTTGGCACCCCAATTCAGTACAACAGCTATGCAGAATTAGCTGCTTTGGCACAAAGCATGAAGTTGAGAGCAACCACTGCTGCATTCTTATGGGACTGGGCCACTGACAGAAAGGAACCACTGCCTGGAACAGAAGATAATTCTTTCATGACACCCTTCTGTAAAGCAACAGTCTGGATAGACTGTAGAGGAAAGCAACAGCAGGGGACAGCAGCACAATCAAACTCCTTATGAAGGCATCAACTCAAACTGAAAACTGTCTGCTCCTGCACTGTACTGCATTTTTACTTTTATGGTACCAAATTGCCACCACTAACAGAGTTGAGGATTTGGACATTCCTGGCTCCAATGTGGTCCAACATTGCACAACAGTGGTTCCAAGGTAGGGGCTTTCTCCTCAAAGAAAAGGAGAGTCCTATTTGGTAAATGGTAAAAATCCAAACTATTAGCCATTTGAAAAATACATTCTGTCCAAAAGTAAGAACTAAAATAATATGCTGCACTGTTAAGAAACAGTGCTAAAAATTTAATCTAACATCAGTGTTTGTCCCTGGCTTTTCCTCCGGGAAAAGAGCTGGAGCAGTCAACACTGGAGAATGGTCATCCATTTCTTGCCTTGGGAAGTAAAGGGGCATCCTACCACACCACTGCAGGTGGTGAGCGCAGCACACCCTATCAAAGCTACAAGGAATCTCCAGCTGGTGTGAGATCCGGCAGCAGCCTGCTATTCGCTAGCTGATCTCTAAAGCCAGCCCTTGCACAAAAGGTGCATCAGGAAATACCAGCATGACCAGAAGCAGGATGAGCTCCTGGATTCACTGCAGGGCCCCTGAGGGCTTCCATGAGGGCAGAACAGTTTCGGGGCTGCTTAAACTTCAGGAATAAAACTGTTGTTTCAGTTTTTTTCACTCTGAAAACTTGGCCTCTCCATCAAATATGAGGATTAACAACTCCTTTTAGTTCAAGAGCAAAAACACAGGGTCAATCTGAAGGCAAAAACGGAAGCAAGACCCCATGCAAAGTGTGCATATTTATCCCTCGCTCTCCCACTACAATTTCAAGCTAAAAGTGTTATACATATTAGAATTTTTGTACGTTTATTCAGAACAGCCTCAGGTTAATTATGTGACAATGCAGGATGCCAAAGAGAATCGTATCCTCCAAAACACAGACAGCTATCTCCACTCCTGTGGAACAGGTTATTTTGAGAGGATGACAGATTAAATTCAATTAAAGCAACAGCTTTGAAGCGCTGGCTTTAGGGCAGGGTTCATCTCTCCCCTGGATCCTTAACCTACTAGCTGGACATTAGGCTTCCTTACCTGCCAAAACCTTTGTGGGGTGTAGAGAGAGAGGCAGGGGAAAGAATGTTAACGGCCTCTTGTTACAGTAGGCAGTTGTCAGAGGAGGTGGGGAAAAACAAACCACATGGAAAACAATTGCCAATTTGCGGTCTTGACCATTTAAAAATGGGTCCCAAAATAGTCTGCTAAATTGTTTCACCCGGAGCAAAATTACCCATGGATACATATGCATGCACACATAAACAGCATCTCTTGACGCAGTGCTGATGGTGACTGCAGTCAAGGCAGAAACGTTATTACACTGCACATTGTGAAAAGACCACAATGCAGTAATTATTCTGAAAGGTTTTCACAAAGCACAATTATTAAGCTAACATTATTCCATTATTGTTTGTTGCTATGGAGATAATATAATCAATATATTTTCCGGATTGATTTTTTTAATACTACTAGCACATTTCACAATACAGCAAGATCTAACTCAATGCATTAACTGATTTTAGTTTATGATTGGCAAAGTCTTGAGGCAATAGATTGCAATCCATCTCATGCCTATTATTCTATCAAGACACTTAATGTCAAAATCTCTGCTTCAAAAGCAAGTTTTCCGTGTTGAAAATGAGAAAAAAGGATAACAAATTTCTCAGAAGAGAGGCAATCTTTCAAACATTAATTTAACACTTTTCACATTTTTCCAAAGCCAAACAAAAATAACCGGTCTGACTGCAGAAGTGGTAGAAAAGCAAGTTGTGTTAGAACCCTAAACTTAAGATGCTTAATTATTCCCGGGGAATTTTTGAGCCATTATCTTCCTCCTCCCTGTAATATGAACTGCAGCAACAAGGGACTCTGGGAAGGCAGCAGTGATAGATGTGCTGAGCAAGGGTCCATTGGATGCAAATACATTTTACAGCCCTGCCATAGCCCTCTCTGCAGTCTTGGAGAAGTCAGTTACATGTTCCCATGTCCAATTAAGACAGCAGACACTTCACTGTTGGTCTCAATAGGTGGTGAAGCAAAACTGCCGTAGCCAGAGCCTTCAGTTTCTTCACCCATAAAATTGCAAGAACCCTTCTTCCAGATCTGCCTCTGCAGATGATGAGCTGTATGTATATCAAGTGACTGCTCCTGTGTTGGACAGTGGTGAGCCTGCAAGAACCCGAGTCTCGGTCAGCTCTCTGCAAGGCAGTAAGCAGCACAGTTCGACAGTGTCCTTTCAGCTGGTTACCTCTCATAGGAACAGATGGGCTCACCGTTGTGCAAGGTCTCAAAACCTTCTAAACATATTTCTCATAAGTATCCAAAGAAGGATTTGCGCAGGTTTTCTCCTCCCAAATGACTGAGCTATGGTAAGTTACCTTCCGCTCACTCATTTCCAGAGGTGACCAAATTTTGTCAGCATGCCTAAGTCAGAATTAACAAGTGCAGCATACTAGATCTCACATAACGAAATATCAGGAGTTACAGCAACACATGAAAGTAACAACATTTATTAATTTTGAGAGTCACACAATTACACTTTCAGGTTCTACAGTGTGGCTTTAGCTGCCTTGGGTTAGGCACAAGTATATGACCACTGGCCACAGTGTATACAACTACTTACATAAAATGTGAGATTATTCATTACAGTAATTCCGCCTTCTCCCTTCCCTAAAGGCATCAGATTGGGTGGTCTTGTCTTTCTACTTGAAGTGGGCTGGGGCCCAGTAACATAACTTTCGGACTGACTGGAGGGAATCCATCAGGAATGATCACTCACAGATTAAATTTGTTGCCTGTGCAACACATCTGGCCCTTCTGGCCCAGGGGATAAGTAAAAGAGTTAGGAATTCACATTCACATCCCACTCCCTATAAGACCACTGGGCTGTCACTAACCCAAACAGAGCCAGGAAATGTTTAGAAGCCACCCTTGCCCTCCCTGATCTGCATGACATAGGCCCTTCTCTTCCATCATGTTTCTGAGCGATGCAACTTTTATCAGGACGGCTCCGAACTGCTGCCTTGTTTTGCTTTGCCTGTGAGCACAGCTTTTGCTTTACTCTAGTAAACCATCTTTATCTCAACCCACGAGTTCTCACAATTGTACCTTTCTGATTCTCTTCTCATCCCACCTGGGGAGAGTGGGCGAGTGGCTGTGTGGGGCTGAGCTGCCTGCTGGTGTCAAGCCACAGCACGTGGGCATGTGCCACAGTGGATAAGATAAGCACATACATATGGCTGCTTGCCTTTCCACCTTATTTACTTTTATGCAACTTTATAAAGGATTCTTCTGCCAGAAAGGTGTTAGAGAAGTAGGTATGATACTCATTCAAACAGGCTATTGTCACATGCGCAGCCCTAAAAAGGACACCATCTGCTAGTTCATCGGCACAGTAAAGCATTGCTTGATACGCATCATTGTTTCCAATATAAAGAAAAACTTCATTTGTTTCAAACCACTGACTACATGCTGTCCACCACAATGCATCATCATGCAACTACCCAGAAATTCTGCAAAAATAAAAACTAATTTAGCTGTGGTCAGTCAGGGGATATCAGTTTTGGTAACAAGAATGATACGATTACACTCCCAAGCAACCAGTCTCAATAGCAGATAGACAGCACCTCCAGTAAATTGGCTGCAGGCCTCATTTTAACACTCACTCAGATGGAGTTGAACCCACCAGTGAGACTCTCTTCATCTCAGCGCTGGAGGAGTAAGACACTACTTGGAAAAGTAAAGCAATCACCATCCTGCTGGAAAGACTGACACTGATCACACTTTGCTTAGTTACATTCTGTAATCACTATATACCATCTATTAGACAAAGATTACAATTTTTTTTTTTTTAATGAATCAAATCTGTGTTCAGTTTTGGGCCCCTCAGTACAAGAAAGACATTGAGGCCCTGGAACGTGTCCAGAGAAGGGCAACAAAACTGGGGAGAGGTCTAGAGCACAAGTCTTATGAGGAGCGGCTGAGGGAGCTGGGATTGTTTAGTCTGGAGAAGAGACTAAGAAGGGGAGACTTCATCGCACTCTCCAACTGCCTGAAAGGAGGCTGTGGTGAGGAGGGGGTTGGCCTCTTCTCCCAGGTAACTAATGATAAGACTGGAGGAAATGGCCACAAGTTGTGCCAGGGGAGATTCAGGTTAGATATAAGGAAAAACTTCTCTGAAAGAGTGGTCAGGCACTGGCACAGGCTACCCAGGGAGGTGGTAGAGTCACGCTCCCTGGGGGTGTTAAGAAACATCTGGATGAGGTGCTAAGGGAAATGGTTTAGTAGTTTAGTGGGAAATACTGGTGGGTAGGAAGATGATTGGACTAGATGATCTTGTAGGTCCTTTCCAACCTAGTGATTCTATGATTCTATGAAGTCACAAAGGTATCCATGAGAAATCTCAGCATTACTCCACAATGCAAAGATCAAACTTTGCTGCTGGAGGAGGCTGAGCTCACAAACAGTTGAGAGTCACACAGCTTTGAGAAGCACCACACAGAGGCATCCATCATGGGGAAATTCTGCCTCGGTGCAGCAGGACTTCTCCTGGAGCTCAGCTTTGCCAGCCCAGCTGTCCTTGGCCAGTAGGTTGACAAGTAGCAGCCAGTAGGCTGATGCTGGATGGTACTGGGGTCCCACAGCCTCAACTTTCTCACTTCTCCTCACTTATACAACTCTGCTTTAGCAGAAACAGAGAAGGTAAAGACCACACTCATCTTCAGCTCTTCCACAGGTCACACCAGAATGCAAAAGGCCCTTATGGACCTCCTTCCTTGCTCCCACCACAGCTAAATACAATTTGATTCACAGCACTTTGCCCATAATTATGCGAAAAGGTGGATCCAAGCTGGGAGGCTGGAAGCAAAGCCGGCACAGCCGCATCGCAGTCTCAGAGCTCCCTTTGCAGG
The DNA here is from genome assembly GCA_013396635.1 of Penelope pileata. Lineage (NCBI taxonomy): Eukaryota > Metazoa > Chordata > Aves > Galliformes > Cracidae > Penelope > Penelope pileata. The sequence goes on from WBMW01004938.1 coordinate 984,752, forward strand.
CTCCATAACAGTGCTGTGCTCAGGGAGACGGGAGCTGTTCAAATGTTTTGACAGAACATGCCGATTGCTCGGGAATGTTTTTATTCTAGTCAATGTGCCAATTCTTCACAGATTTCCAGTGGAAAGCAGGCAGACAGTCTGGGTCTGGGTCTCCTGAAATAAAACAATTTCACCCAGAAAGAAGAACGCTGCATTTTCAGGCTATGTTTCACTTGATTTGTAATTGTTTTAGTCACTTTCTTCGATCATTTTCAACTTTACCTGGAAACCGCAGCTTCTAGCAGGTTCTACAGACAGGCCAAAAGGCACCAAAACACTGCAGAAAATTAAACTTGAGCAAAAGTACCTCCGAGGACTTTTGAGATGCAAGCTTAAGTAAACAGAGCACCGAGATAAACAACACGGAAACCCAGAAAACCCACTAACTTTACACTAAATAAACGATGTCCTAATTAGAGCCACTTAGTCTGGTTCTACAAGAACCAAAACACCTCCATGTTTGTATTTGCAGTTGTCTTTCAAAGGCTTTCTTTTTCCCTGTTGCCTTAGGGAGTTATTTATAGGGCTATTATAATTTGAGGTCTGGTCTTCTCGTGGCAGGTCTTCCATCCAGGAAATGAAATAGCATTAGAAAATGAAATCTCACATTTATGAGGTCTCTCAGATGGCTCCCAGGGGCATTGGAGTGGGGGAAAGGTAGTGAAAAATATAAGCACAAATATAACTACAAGATCCTTGCATGGTCCCTAATTCTATCTGTCATGAACTATATGAAACTCATTATTAAAATAGAGACCCCTAATATAAGGTCACCAACAGCAGCTTTTTTCCTCTCAAAGGTCTCCACTTCTCTCCTTGCACGTGATGAAGAGCCTTCTCCACCATATCTTGACGGCAAGGTGCTCTGGTCCAAGACTGTCCTCAGATGAGGAGCACAAAGAATAATTCAATGTCACCCCTTCCCTGGCTGCCTTGCCACGCCGTTTTCACAGAATGTTACATATTCAGTATTAACTGATCCAAACAGATTTGTTCACCCCTTTGCCAGCTGTAATCCTTGCAAAAATCACACATCAATCCCCAATTTCTCATTCCTGACTCTGTGTACTTATTTCCTAGACTACTCCATAGAGCCACAGGGTGTTTTATTGTATCCAGGGATTACCACCTGCTGCTTCAACATATAGACGTACAAGTAAATAAAACCAAACCAGTGGAGACTTCAGGGTTCTGCATCCCCTTTTTATCCGCTTCCCACCAACCCCTGCTCTTGCCATGCTTTTTCACTTTCCATGATTGGAACATAATTGTGGTGTTTGAAGTCCCTCTCAATTTCCCAGAGAATGCTTAGACACCTTAAATCATCATTACATGCGACTTCCTATGGCTCCTGTAACCCAGCATTTACTAATTCTACTTGAATCATCTCTAGCATCATACAATCTATGAAAAGTTAACAGCTTTGCATGATGCCATAATTGAAAAAGGTCTATGGAAGGTGATAAAAAAAAGTAAAGACTAAATTGCACTTATTTTAACATTCTAGTTTGTTCCTCCCCCAATTTTATTAGGAAAATATATGTCTGGGAGTATTTTAGAACTCATACATAGACTTCAATTTCTTTTCCTCTTGCTTTTAATTCTCACTCAGGACTCTATTTCACCATGGCAAGAAGAATGTTCAGTGAGTGGCTTGGCTTTTTTTCTACCTGAATGTTTAGAAGTGCCCCAGTACAACTTCACAAAAAAAAAAAAAATTCACCTAACAGTCACGGAATACTTAAGAACTGCAAAATAGAGGGATAATAGCAAAGGAACAAAATGAAAAGCTTAAACTACAGGGACAGCCCAAGACTGTATCAGTCAATCCACTGCACTGCACAGTGAAAACAGAAAGAAAAGCCAACAGGTATTTGTAATATCTGGTTTTAAGGCACAGAGGTTTGCTTAGACTTCCTGCTGAAAACCTTTTTCTCTCTCAAATCTGATTTGAGTCTAACTGGTTAATTCTGGTTTCACGTTATTGCCTGCACTTAGGTATGTGCTGAGGCCTCTGAGTATGTGGAGAATTAGGTTCGTTTTGATCTTTACACCCCTCAGACAAGATTGGTCCTTCCTTATGCTTCCGTATCTACCTAGGCAACTTACATATCTGGACCAAATTGCATAACCTTTTGTCCAAAACAAACAAACAAAAAAAACCAACAAACACCAACAATTCTAATCCAGAAGAGAAAGTTTCACCTATTTCTCACAATATAACTGAAGTTTGAGCATTCAACAGTTATGCCACCTACACTGCTACTTAAACACTCATGGTTCTGTCCCAGTGCTCAAACCAACACTGCTCTCCCAATACTGCACCCATTTGACTAAGAGCAATGACCGAGACCTAATTTCACTCCGAGCTCCTCCTAGGGAAAGTTACATTTCATCCCCACTTCCTTCTTGGGGAAGGGAGGAAGGGTGAAGAACCCAGTAGGCCGTAAGTCTTACATTCAGATAAAGCCCCAAGCAGATAATGTAACCCAATGTGCACCATAGGCAGCTAGAAGGCAGCACAGAATGAATATTGGGGATTTAGTGGCACATGTTTGAGCAGGCAGTTCTCCAAAGCCTTCTATTTCTCATTTCAATACAAAACAAAGACAGGCCAGTTACAGTAGATCAGACCTACAGCAGCTGCACCTTTCCACTTCAAGAAAAGGGCAGGGGAAGTATTTGTCTGCTGCCCTTTCAGGATGACTTGATGTACAGAAGCCCAGCTTCTTATCTGAGAAGAGACATGTCATGCTGTAAACATTTCTAGTGGAGCTTGGGTTAGCAGCACTTGTAAGAAAACCCTAATGAAAATAAATTGTTATATATTTACCCATATGCTGAGGAGCATATGGCTAATGCATTTAGACACTGCTAATGAAGTTAAGACTCAGCTAAATTTGTTGGCTCATGGATAACGACTGCTCTCAACAACCAATCTGAGCTGGATATAATTTTAGCATTACAACTGATACCTGGCCACTATTATAAGTGCTGATGTTGCTGACATAGAAGAACTTGTCTGAATATGGATTTCCATGTATCAGAATAAGAAGCTGAGCAGCATATGATGCCACCAAACTGCAGATTTACAGGTAGCATGAACAAGTTACAACTTCATTTAAAACAACTTAGATTGCTTTTATTCACTGCAGTACTGAGTCTATTGCTTCCTGTTTTAATTTCAAGGAGTAACAGATTTCATACTTACTCCAAACCTATTCTCTCCAAGCCAGTGCTACACTGATGTGAATATAGCCAAAACTCAACAGAAGACAATCAGGCCTAAGAAACGTTCCCGCTTCTTTAAGACCGTGTGTTCACGATGACAGCTACGCAAGTCCTCTTGTTCAGTCATATCACCATCGAGCTGTTCTTCAAGGTGAAGAACAGGACTTGCATGACCACAGGGATTCCGGAGTCCAAGGTAAATTTCAGTATGAGCAGTTACACTGAGTCTATCTGTATGCTGCTACCACTGAAACTCTGCACTATCTTCATTCCCTTAACTATTGCGTAGCACACCTGTTTTATGTTCACTGTTGCTACATTTCAGGCCAGAGTTGGCTTGAATTTAATAGTACACATTGCTTAAAGAGTTGGCTACTGATAACACTCAGGAATTTGCTGTGATGAACGTGCAAATATAGTCTCCAAGAGGCACAATGCATAGCAAACTTCTCCTATGCCACTCTCAGTAGCCAGATGTCATTTAAATGATACAAACCTCTACTCTGACAGATATTTGGTAGCCATTTCTCTATTGAGACCAAAAGAAAACAATCAAGGAGCAATGATTTCTGTCAAGAATGGAATGAAATGGCAAAGAAGTGTCCTTCAGCAAGATGACCTTGGGGATCAACCTTATTCAGGTATCTTCACTTAAAACCAGAGCTCAGGCCTGGCATTGATTCACAACTCTACTTGTTCTTCATGTATTCTCAGATCATTTCAACTTCCTCCAGCCTTCAAACTGCCCAGTCCATTAAAAACAACAGTGTTATCAGTCTCCCCCAAATCTACCAGAGAAAGTTCCCAGATAAGTCACTTAGGCATTGATCAAAGTGTTTCACCATAACCTGCGCAAGACGTATGTACCAGAATCCCATCTATGCCAGCCATTTTGCAGGTGGGTAAAAAGAGGTACAAGCTGTAACAGAAGAAGGGGATTTGCTTACCCAGAAAATGAGAAACCTTTGCCCTGTTCAGACATGCCCAAAATTACTCTGGTAGTCTGAGGAAAGCTGGAACATGATTGAACAATCTCCATTCTCACTCACTGTGACGTCATTGAAAACATAATCTCCTCTCCACTTAGTGGGTAAAGCCCTTTGCATACAGCTAGCGAATGACACAGCTGTTGCCTCGTTACCTCAAGCAAGCATCAAGTATGCCAATAGGAACTGCCAAAGCATGACTTACAGAATACCAAAGACATGATGTTGCTCATCAGTGAAATCTTCATCTCCTTTGAGAGACGACTACTCTACTATTTCTACAGGAAACATCCACCCAGCTCTCTGCAGCACTGCACACAGAACAGCAGTATGACAGGCAGAAGACACACAGCAATAAACTGTTCCTGTACAAAAGGGAAAGTTCAGACCTTTCTCCTCTCAAAGGAAAAACATATTTCAAAAAAGCAAAAGCATCTTTCACGATCACTACCCTTGGGTCACCATTACCTACCAGCAAAGCAGCAATGATTCACACTTCTCCCGTCACAAAGATCTGCCAGTTGCTTTGTGCCTCATAATACTGTCTCTAGCTTCCATACAGGTTATTCACAAAGAACCTATTGACATCACATTCTGGGATACTTCACAAACACAACAATCAGATATATCAAGTGCAGGAACATCAAGGATATCGCATCAGTACAGAAGGCTTTCTGAGGAATACACACTGCTCCCCCAGAGGCTCTCCCTGCTGAGGCACCACAAGCTCAATAAGTAGCTGGGACGAGCCCTAGCACAGCTCTGCCCAAGGCCCTCCTGAGAAACCAGAGGCCCTGCTCTCATTGAAGGGCGTCAGTGGCATTTACTCAGCTAATTGCTATACCTTGGCCTCCTGCACTAGGTTCCTGCAATCAGGTACTATGCTGACTTTGTCAGGGAATCCAACAATGCTAATGATCAAAGAAGGTGGCAGGGATTATCAGCTGAAACTAGGAAAAGACACATATTTGAACAGGAGAGAGATAGGCTTTATGAACACAAGAATATACATGTAAAAACACATCTAATCCCAGGTTTTCTGTCACGCTGCTGACTGTGAAGTGGCTAGTTTCAGATCTGCACCACATGTGAGCCTGCCATTTTACCTGAACACACGAACAGGCCTCTCAGTCAAGAGGAGTTTCCCCAGGACACGGAGAAGACCCAAACCAGTCATGAGGTGTGGGCAGCCAGCAGCCTGCAGTGCACATGCACAGCCAGGGGAGATAAACCAGGCTGGCCACTGATGCCACGGTCACCCTTTCTGGTTCCTGGCAGACAGCTACCGAGTGGCAAAGCACACGCTCCCTATCCTGTTCCTCTCTTGCTTATCTGTGCAAAGCAGCACAAAACCATATGCAGGCTTTCACCGTCAGTGTAAGCCATATTATTACTGTAATAAAATCCAGGTTCACAGCCTATCTGAGAGCTCCTCTTCTTCCCTTCTCCTTTCCCCCCCCCTCATCATTTGCCTCTCTCCAACCTTGCTTGGGCTTGCAAGCTGTGTCATTAAATTCCAGAAGAGCAAATGCTGCAGCCTCCCTCCAAGCTCTGAGACACCCCTTTCTAGGCTGAAAATTAGACATAAGGCTCATTTTGTTCCTGCAAAGGACTCGGCCCTTTATTTTTCTTTACTTCCCAGCCAAAGGATGCTTTTGGCAGATGCATAGTGGAAAAAGGTGATGTTCACTCTCTGCTTCCTTGCTGCACTCCCCCTTTCTCCACTCCCACCCACCAGCCATAAAACAACACGGTCCAGCCAGATCCCAAACTGAAGGCAAAACAAAGCGCCGCACAGCCCCCACTCCCATTCAGCAGAAGTGGGCCGCGCGGGGTAGCCCAGGATCCACAAGTAGGCCAGACAGAAATAAACAGAGTAAACAAAGAGTATCCTGTCCAAGCGGAGAGGGGCTAAAGAGAGTGATGGCCTTCATTAAAATGCAAGGCAGGGACACACACAGCCAGCCCACAGCATCGCTGGAGCTTGCTAGGAGCAATAGGAGGAGAGCAACACGTGCTCACACCAACACAGGGACCCAGCGCACATCATCCAGTGGCACACAGGGCGCAACTGTGTATTCACTTACCAAGCCCCAAAATGAGGCAGCCAAGGCACACCCCGAAGAGTGGAGCAGTGAGCCCCTGGCTGTGGCAGGGCACTGCTCTGAGGCTCGGCAGTGCATGGGTACAGCACCAAGCCACTCAAATGTCAGTGCCAGTGACATTTAACAGCAGCACAGCTACCTTGTACGGGATGGAAAACGGGGAGAAAGGCACAGCAGAGCCACAGCAACAGGTCCAGCGCTAGTTGTATTTCTTCAGGAGGAAGGGGAACATGGTATGGGCGTGCTCTGTTTTCAATGCATTTGTTACATAATAAAATCATTAGCCTGCAAATTAACAGGACAGTTCTGCTTAGTCTTTCTGCAACCTGTCCCTCACTCATGCACCTGTGTATACCTTTGTGTCTCCTGTTTTGTGGCTATGGCAAAAATGAACACACTGTTTCCCAGATTGGTGAGAAAAATGCGGTACATGGAGAGATGGGAAAACAGTCAGGAGCTCCTAGCAAAACACTGCTCTGTCTGCTGCAAGTCTGCTCAGTTACTGGGAAAATTGAACACGCTGCCTTTTTTTTGAACAGCCTAATCACATTTACTATTACATCAGACCTACCCACCGCAAACTGTTCTCATGCAATGGAAGAATTTTTAATCTAATATCTTAGACTCAGATAATTTCCCAGCTGCAGAACTGCAATCATTTCATATCTGCTCATTCTTGAGATGAGCTGATTAATGGGGATATGTTTTAGTTTCAGGGTGCAATTATCTTCCTCTACTGCACTTGAGAGAAAAGGGGCAACCTACAGTAAAATAACTTTGTTTTCCCCAGGTCAGCTGTTAAGGTCTATTTCTCTGTGACGGAGATAAACATTTCTTGTTGCCTTTCCCCTATCCCCCTAACTTTCATCACTTCCTCTTCCTTTCTCAGAGACACTACATTACAGCAACTCTTATTCCACGTATTTCTAAGGCAATATATTTTCTTAGGGAAAAACAACACTTTCAAAAAACATCTCACGGAGAAGATATTTTCTCATTTAAATTACATTAGAAAGTTTATTAAAAAGCCTCAACCCAGCTTTACTGGTCAAATCCTGCTTGCAGCGTTCATTCATTTTCAGGCACACTTATGGAATAACAATGACAGCAAAGAGGACGATAAGCCTGATGTTCTGCTAACATATACAGTGGAATAAAATGAGAATCTCCACTAACATCAGTAGGACTGATTTACACCCATGTAAGCAAGGGAAAAAGCAATAAAATTATTGAATTTATGCCATTACAAGATGAGAAAAATGGTGCTTACTCCTACAATTTACACAAGAACTTTTGATGTTGGCAACCCTGTCCATGGCAGAGGGGTTGGAACTAGATGATCCTTGAGGTTCCTTCCAAACCAAGCCATTCTATGTTTTTTTCTTAAATCTCCAGGTCTGCAATTTACTCCATCACATCACAGGGACTCACCTTCCTCCTTCAATTTTTCCTTATATTTCTAGCAATCATATTCTAGGTGGAAAGCCCAAAGAGTGTGCTCATCTTGAGATTTTGGACTGGGAGGCTGTATATGTTGATTTTTTTTGATTTCTAAGTCTCATTCTCATACAGAGGTTTTCAATGTGTGTTGATTTCTAGATCAAATTCAATTGTAATTGTACAAGTTACATGTGCAGGTCCTGTACAGTACATAAGAATTAATTCCTCTTAGCCACCATTCATGAACTCCTCTGAAACAAATGCGTCATGGGCAGAAAACCTCTTTTAGTGGGATTGTGGCTTGTGTTTTTCCATGCACTATGTTGATGATACTGCACAGTGAAAGAAGGAGTCAGCCAGTTTAGAAGAGAAACCCCTTAAAAAAGGGTTTTGTTAAAAAGCCAGTTTGCTGAAAAGACATGGTTGCGTGAACAAGCAAGTGCAAAATCTTCTTAACATTAGAGATTTACCAGTGTCTTGCTACTTCGTACAAAAAGCAAATAATAAATGTTTTTTATTTGTTTTTTATTAGCCCCAGCAAACTACTGCTCTTGTACCCCTGTGCCATTGGCAGCTAAGTCCCTAAAATACATCCCAGCCCTGACGAAGGTGGGGTGCAGCACTTCCCCACCAAGCAAAAATGGAAGTTGTCCTCAACTGTCTACAGTGAGAGGACCTGTGTTGCAAAAATGCTCTGGTGGAGAACAGCCAGCAGCGTAACAGCAGCCCTCCTCCTACCAGCACGTTGCTATGGGCACTATTGCTAAGAAAGCAGCCAGGGGAGCAGATCCAGAAGACATGGCAAAATATGAGGGAAGGAAATAAAATTACAAAGGCTGGACTCATCCCCACCTGTTCCTACTGACCCTAAGACTATAGACAGGTCAGACAGTGACACGTTGTAGTGCTGGACACACAGCCAGGTGGGGCTTGTGCTCTTGCATCACCTAACTGCTCAAAAACCCTGTCTGGAAATCTTATTTCTTGGTAATCCAAGATGACTACTTCATGGCTACCTTTTTATTTATTTATTTATTCTTTACCCAGTAGTTAGCAAAATCACGTCTAGCCTGCTTTAAGCAAGTTTAATGAATGCAACACTGGTAATCAAGTTTGCCTAACAGAGTACAGATAATAGTTTGCAGAAACTTTCTGCTCATACACTGGTACAGGGTAAACCCATCTACAGCACATTGAAATAACTTAGGCAGCCCTTCCTACTGCCAGTGTTAGAAGGTGACAGACATTAACAGGATTTTGCCACCAAAGACCAAGAGAATGAGTCACCTTATTCCATCCAGCTGAATTTAAACCAGAACAATGATGGTGAACTGGTCCATATTCCATACGGCATCCCCTGTAACTTAAAGTCATCCTGTCAGTTCCCTTCAAATGAATGAAGAGGAAATAAGTCCACCTTTTATGCAGTTTTCTAAATGAAATCAGATGTACATATAAAACCGGTATTTAAGTGGGTTTTACCTAATAACGAGTCAGATATTGACAGAACAATCACCATGAAAACCAAGGTAAGAGGCAATACATTCTCATTAATAATTCAAATCTCAGCACAGATATTGATGACTACACATTTAAAAGAGTATATTGGGCTGCAGCTGGAGTTAGCCCAGATTTCCTGAAAAGCTGTTGGAACAAAACAGAGACGCATTTGGGAGGTTTTACTGTAAGAGTCCAATCAGAGAAATGGCAGCTCCTCATTGACAGCACCTGGACAATCAGAAGCACTGCAGCAGTAGAGCAAGGAACAGCAAAGATCAGCATCAACAGACTAACATGAAGTAAAGGGAGAGAAGAGTAAGTGAATTAAATCCAGTGGCAGAATCTCCAGTACTTCCCCTCCAGGTCCAGGAAGGCAATATCTGGGGCACAGAGCAGAAGTATCCAGTGTTACCTAATTCCAGTTACTGCTTAGGAACAAGCAATGTTACAAGCTTTAAAACAAATGTGTACCATCAGCAAAAACCCAAACAAATAGAAAGGTCCTGTGAGCCAAAACCACTCAGAACAAACCAGTTGGGGCTAGTTAACATAATCTGCTCTATTCACATAACTAAGTTTGTTTCAGCGAGGGCATGAACTTTCTTGGAAAAGCTCAAGTAATTAACTGCAGGAGCTTAGGCATTTTCTTTCCCCTCAAGTTTATTTTATCCTGAAATCAGTGCTGCTTGCATGCAACCGTTTCTACAAATTTGCTCAAAAAGTTGCATTTTGCTTGTTCTTTCCAGAGGGAGGTGCTTACAGAGATGGTACTACTAAGGTAGGGTCTCCTTTGATTCCTCTTACTTCCTACCCACGCTTCACATCATTTTGGGTAGATACAAATAAAACTATTCCTTACCTCACGGAAAAAGAGCAGGTTTCCAATGAAGGGAAGAGGTGGAGGATGTCTGATCCCTACTTTGCTTAGTTTGGAGAAGGCAGAGGTGGAGTACCTGGAAAAAATAAGGCAGTAAGTTAATTTTAAACCTTGTCCTGATAAGGTTTCCATTGCGACTGGTTCAGGTGGCTTCCCTGGGTCCAGAGAGGGAGAAGATGCTTTCAGCGTTGGCCAAAGGGAACCATCAGAGCTGTGGCATTGCTCCTTGAGACACAGGAACAAAATAAAGCACCAGCACTTCCAAGAGGGCAGAAGAACCAAGGCACTCAAACACAGGCCTGCAAAACAGGCAGAGGGAATGGAGAGCTACTCCTCTTCCCCTATAAGGTCTTGTGTGCACCGTAGGTGACCCGCTGAAGCGACATGAGGTTGCAGCGAAACTGAAACAGAAATTTGGGTTTTGGCTATTGCAGCACAGCTGGGAAAGAAGCAAGACAGATCTTCACATGATTATTTTCTTCTTCTTCCATCACCACTACCTATAAAGATCACAAAACAGGAATTCAAACTAGTTGCAGTTGTGAGCGAGCCAAGATGTTGTCAGTGCTTCCAAGTTGAGCCCAGTCTTTGGGCCAGATATGCTGATTAAGTGATTTTCCAGCTGCCAGTCAGCAAATTAAACAAAGATAAAAAACACAGGGAAACAAAACCCAGACTGAAAAGCTTCATGCATCCCTTGTTTCAGATGAAACTGTGGCATGTTGACAGAGACAATACTGGGTGGGGGAGGAAACAACCCCAAAGCCTTCTCCCCTGCTTCTTTCTTAGCAGATACAATGGGTTTAAATCAGTGAATTTCAGGTAGTGAGACCTGGAAGGGCAGGAGCTGACAGCAGCAATTTTGATTAGCAAAAGACCCATTAATACTGATTATTATCATGCTGAACACTATCACCAGGAGGACCAGGGAAAAAGATCATGGAGATTAATAAAGGCAGCATCTTGATTAGCACCCCAGCTCAGAGCAATAATAATTTTAATGCACTCCCCCAACTGTCCATGCTCACTGCATGATGTTTCCACGTCCGGGGCAGTTTTGGCATCTGCAAACCACACTTTTTTGAGAGGAAGCTGAAATACGAGAGCAGAGCCTCAAGTCCGTCTCCTAACAGGGCAGTTCTGGACTAACAAGTGGTTCTTTAGCTTTGAACCACAAGCAGGGTGGGACTGGGGATCAAATTAAATCTAGCCCAAAATAAAACCCATGAACTGAATATAGTTCAGGGGTCAGGATATCAGCTGCTTTAGGCTACTGACTTCTACACTTCATCTGAGTTACACAACAGAGACACAGCCAGGAGCAGAGCTCTCAGATCCCAGAGGGCTGACTCCCCCCGCAGCCCAGCTGACCGTCTCGTTGACTCTGAAGACTGTGCTAACCCACTGCTACAACTTGGACATCTCTGCTTTCATATCCCATAAGCTACGTATGTCTCATCTGAAATATCCCACACAACACAGGCAATATTCTGGATTAACCAAATGGGGAAATAACGCACACATCTTGGGGGTTAGGGAGAGAGAAAAGAGTTGCTGTCAGAAAACAGCTCTTCCCTCCAGCAGGTGGGGAAAAAACTGCTCCTGCAAAATGAACTACAGGAAATAAGAAGTGTTACATCTCATAAGACCAGCAAAACAGAATGGGACTTAAGTAACTAGTTAGTAGCTTTCTGTACTTCTATTTCCCGAAATTTCCTGCAGCACAGTACCTATTTTCTTAATGGATTTTCTTTTGCGGCAGATACTTCACAAACATTACAATCAGAAGATACGGATCTGATTGTTTTTAGATAGCAATATTGTTCTTTCCCTGTGGCGGTAGAAACTTTCTAAAACACAAATCCTCTGAATGGAGGTGACGTGTCTTCAGTCTATGCAAAAACACTGCTTCAGTATTTCGGGGTATTTTGTGGAAAAATGGCACAAAAGTCAAAAATTATTACATTTTTTGTATATATTATTGACTTTTTGGCTACTTAACTGCTTTTAAAAAGTTTTTTTTATTATTATTTTAAATTGAAGTAGCTAACACTCTTGGGAAAAAAAAAAAAAAAACATTTTAACTTCAAAATGACAAACAGCCTACAGGATGCAGTTTCTTCCCCAGAGAGAGGACTTTCTTTTGCTGCTGTTTGAAGTCTGCCTGAAGTGTCTTTGTGTCATAGCAAAGTCCTCATCTTTTCTATGGAAACAGTAGAAGAGATGAAAATCTCTCAATGGAAACCAGTCAGTTTTGCAGCATTTTATGCTGGATGTTTTCAATGTAGAATATGGGACAAGATACAAAACAGCAGCTGGAGCTGCTGCAAACTGCTTGCTTCATTGTAGAGTGGAAGCTGTACAGCCCTGATCTTCCTGTACTGCAACCTGAAACACAGTCTTACACTGCACAAATCAACAGATGTGATCACCAAATACCTAAAAAGGAGCAGAACTAACAAGAATGGTGCTTGAAGCTCAGCACCCAGGCTCACAAGACAAGAAGCACACCTGGACTCTGAGGACTATTTATGCTCAGATGAACGGTTCATCTTTGTCAGCTTCTGAACTCCACATCCTCCACACAGCTCCATATTGAGGATTTGCTTTCCTTTTTCCTCCTAAGAGTTTCCTCTGATGCTTTTTATTCAGCTATATTTGAAGCAGGTTTTCAAAAGGTAGGGAAAAAGGGTTTGCAATGAGATGGGAAACAGAAGGACAGTAGTCAACCTCCACACTGAAGTGTGCCAACTAAAGGGCAGGACCAGCAGAAAAACAAAAAAAAACAAAAAAAAAACAATCTCATTAATAAATACATAGAGCTCTATATTGCTATGATTTCACCGTATTCCTGGTATTGCTGAAATATCTGCAGTTTTGCAGAAAAGAGCATGCAAGTGCTTAAGGACTATGCTGCATGCACAAAAGGAAGATTTAATATCACACAGGTATCATTGCAAGAGCTTCACTCCCTCCTCTACCTCTGCAATGCTTCAGCTCATGCCCACCAATTGGATGGGCAGGAGGAGAGAGAGGAAGGAGTGTTTCAGGGGTTATTTTTAAAAGAAGAAAATTAAAACAATCTCTCCTATGTTAACACCCAATGAACATCAGCAATGCACGCATCTGACAGCTTCATGGCACAGACCTTTGCCACTTCAGCCAGAAGAAACTGATAACTAGAATGGGCTAATTTATGTGATTCAGTTACTCAGCACACCCATGACGCACATTTGGCCAGCAGCTTGCAGAGCCGAGCGCGAAGTACACGGGGAAAACAGCGGCCAGGTTTGGTTGCTGGAAGGGGAGGTGGGCTGGAAGCTGGAGGAGTGCAAACAGGCAGGACTGCCTTGCAGGTGGTCACACCACATTCATCTCGAAAAGCTGAACACCTACACAAAACAGTTCTGAATCTGCCTCGTCACCAGCAGGAAGGCTTATTTCTCACTCTGATGAGTGAATTTATCCCAAAAGTTTATCTGATATCAGGCAACTTCTAAAATGAAAAACGCTGTTTCTGTGTGCACACACCAAGGGAAAAAGACAAGCCAGCATTCCAGCAAACAGAAAGGACAAGTCAAAAACTACTCGCCTTTCCCAAGGAAGAATAAAATTTACAATAAAAAATAAAAGGAAAAAGACTCCAAACCTGTATGCAGTTCTTAATATTACTCAGAAACATGCATTTCCACTTTTCATTTAAATACCACCTGTAGTTCTGATGCTTCATCTCAAATGATCTAGAAATAGAAGAGATGCTGAGAGGAGACCAAGATGACAAAAGATGCAGAATAACTTCATACCAGGAATAAGTATCCACACTGTAATCTCAACCTTGGAAAAATAAGCAACTGATGCAGCATGACAAATACATTTAAGATCCTGCATGACTTAGAGAAGATAAATAAAGAATTATTACTCATCGTTGCTATAAATAAACAACTAAATAAAAAAAGCCACACACAACAAATAACTATTCAGGTGGTGGGATTAAAATGAAGCACTTTTCCAAATAATCAATATTCTAACTATGGAACTCCTTGCCACAGGATGTCGTCTATTCAAGACGCTCAAAAAGCTTCCAAAAAGTGATTAAATAAAATTAATGAAAGGAAAATCAGCAAGCATTTAATTCATGAATTTAACAAAGATAAAAGAGAAGAAGATTAAAGGAAAGGAGAGAAAAAAATATTTTTGTAAGCAGGGAACTAGTCCGTAAGCTTCCAATGGCAGCCAAAGAGATTACACTGTTATAAAACCGAACAGAAAAAACTTCAGACTCTTTGGCTTTCTAAAGACGACGACAGGAAGGAATCTTTGTGCAAAGGGAGGGGCACGATAAAGGATGAGGCTCTGGTGGCAGCAACATTGACTGGACAACCTAGCACATTCTCACTCAAAGGTGAAACATAACCTAATATTTACATACGTAGGGCTTCCTGCATAACTATTAATTTAAAACCCTGGCATTATATTTTGAACAAAGTGACAACACATCAAAAGGAACCAGAGCAACAGCAGTAATGAGGTGGATCAATAAACAATTCAATAACTCTTTGAAGACATTCAAATGGCCTCACGGAGCTCGATGCTCTTTGTGTAGATTAAACATAACAGTTAAGAGAAAATCGGCATGCCAAAAACATTCCTGTAGTCCAGCAAGGCTGACTTAAGCTATGTGAAACACGAACTTCTCGCCACAAGACACCATAAAAAATAAGAAGGAATTAAAACCAACAGATCATTAACACAAGTTATGCTAGATATATGTGCGACAGCACTAGCTATCTGCCCCCCAGTCCAGTACTGATCAATACTGCAAGAAAAGGTACTGTACACTCTACCATTAAGTGCAATCAATTTGTACAGCAGAAAACATTCATGACTTGCCAAATCGGCATCAGAGTTCAACATACCGTTGACATCACTCCAAATCTCTCTCTCAATAGAAAGTGTGTCATTCCTTCTGCTTCTAAGTAATGCACAATCTAATAATATCTGAAAGCGATAAACTAGGACACTCAGAGAGGAGGGGAAAAAAAAAAGTGATGTTTTTTAATCTTATTGTTGGAAGCTGGAAGGTGTGTTATTTTGGAAGACTGAGTGGGAAAACAAGGTATTTTGCTGAAATAATGGAAATCATTCCTGCCAAGTAAGAGATAATCATGCATTTTTCACCTATTTGCCTCTATTTCTGCATACCCACACTAGATCCCAGTTAACACTAGGATGTAATTTTTCTCAAAGTAGCGATAATATAAAAAATAATGATAGCCTCCCAAACATTACAATGATGGCTTATAAAATAAGTAAGCATTCCTGGGAGCCTTGCCTAGAAAGTGCAGTCTCACCAAGACACTGATATCATCCCTGGGCTGGCTACAGAGTCAGAGTTTCTGCTCTTAGCCCTCTCTGGGAATTTCTGCATTATGAATACTGCAGCAGGATCACTGGAGAGCTGCCATCACACAAGTCTTTATTCTCATCTGATGCTCAGGACATGCAAGATGGGAAAGCGTTATTCAGACCCAACAGAGGAATACACAGAAACCAGGTCTTCAAAGTAGGAATTGCAGTGAGCATTCCAGCCAATGTGCATACCACCTCTTGTTATCACCTCCAGCAACTGAACTCACAGGAAAAAAAAAATCAAATTTAAAGAAGTCAGCTATCCACCCCCACAAGACCTAAGTCCTGAAAGAGAAGAAAGAAAACTGGGGAAACAAACTTGGTCAAAGGCTACCAAATTGCTCTTTGCTGTTACTCAGCAGTAGCTCTGGCAAAAATAAAGATTTCTGCTGAAAGAAAATACACTTGGATGTGCAGAATACAGAGCAAAGAATGACTACTACTCAAATAAATACGTACATACGCAATCCACAAGTAAAGTTACAGTATACTCTAAAGGTACGTTTCAAAAGAGTCTTTAGCCAGTTTGAGATAAAGCTGAGTACTGCAATTTCATTTTCAAGCACAGAAAGTTATACTTCATGAATTTGTGGGGCTGTAATGTCAGTTTCGGAGAGAATGAGAACTTCCATGTAATGCTTGCTCTTCTTAATCACTTGTTTGAACTCCCAATGTTGGGATTTTGACATAATTGCACAATCAGACAGACATTACACACACTTGCACCATCTGCCTCCACAGGGGCAGATGTTTTCCAGCTGCGAAACATAAATGACCAAAGGATTATTATTCCTGGTACATTAGCAAGTGCTTTAATGAAATAATGTGCAGGAAAGGCCAAATTATATGCCCAATATCACATTTATCCCTCATCTATCTGCTAACAATCCTTTTTTAATCCATACTGTTCTGGTCTGCTGAACAATTCTTTTAGTGTCTCTTATCATAAGAGACCTGATAGGCTCAAGGGACTGGCTTTAACAAGGCTGCAGGTTGTCACAGTGTGTTTAAAGTTGCTTTGATTTAAAAAACAAAAATAAGAGTGAATCAAGGCCAATTAAATGAAAAAAGCCTATGAGAAAAGCAACATGCTTCACCATGCTCCAGAAAAGCCCTGGGAGAGACAGATGGTCCATACAGCAGGCCAATGACAATATTTCATCACTTCTCAGAGTGCAGCCCCTTCACACTGGGCAGTGACTTTTCCAAATAAAGAGCAAACGAACAAGTCATAAATCCACAGCCTCAGCCCTTCATTGTGAGCTCAACACTTTTAAACAAGATGACGGAGGTCAACAGCAGCTGAGCTTGTTGCATCCTTACATCTCTACTGTATTTCTGGATGCAAGGAGGTAGGACCTCCATCCTGTGTGGGCACGTAGGAGAAGTGTCCACAGCAGATCTGGGGTTTGTTGCACATGGGAGACCATTAATAGGATATAAAAAAAAAGTTTTTTACAGTAAGGGTGGTGACGTGCTGGAACAGGCTGCCCAGAGAGGTGGTGGAAGCCTCGTCCCTGGAGACGCTTAAGGCCAGGCTGGACCAGGTTCTGAGCAACTTGATCCAGCTGTAGGTGTTCCTGTACATTGCAGGGGAGTTGGACCAGACAACCTTGAAAGGTCCCTTCCAACTCAAAGAATTCTATGATTCTATGAACAAATGTCCACAGGAAGACTGGGTCAGAGCTGATAGCTGAGCTGAGCCCTCGAGTCACAGCCCACTGCCTAAACCGCAGGACTAGCCTTTCCTTTTCTCCTCAGGACCATGGGTACCATAGCTTTCTTAAGCACCAATTTCCTCTTCCCAGTCTTTGTTTATACAGATATTGTGAGTCTCACACGAGAATGGTACCACCTCAAGGCCATGAGTGCTGTTGCTTCAGTCAGGAAGACCAAGTCTGCATAAACAGGGGTGTTGTTACAAACTTGATTCTCAGAAATTAGTAAAATTTCATAAAGTTTTTCCTCCCTCCCCGCATAATTACATACCTTAATTTTGTAATTAGACATCTTAATGACATAATTAAAAGGACAAGAAGTTTCAGCTTAATTAGCCTTGCTAATTGTTATGCACCCCCATGATGCAACTCCATTTGTAGAAATCATGGTCCATGTTTCTGTATGCATCACAATCATCCCTACATACCAGGAATAATGGTATGGATGAGGGATGCAGTTTCATGCTTAAACAGGAGGAGGAAAGCCTGCTCGGGAACCCAGTCGTCCCAGCTTTTCAGAGCCATATAGGAGGAAGCCTGGCCCATTATTTCACATGGTCTGCAGTGCTGCAGTGGCTGCATTCCTGGAGCATTACCCAGTACGTACATCAAGCGGTGACACTGCACAGGCAACGCCAAGTCAGATTCCCAACAGCACGCTTGTCCCTCAGCTGTCTTTCAGAGACATTTCAAATCCATGCCATTGTGGTCTATCTGACAGCTCTCTTGATGTCAGTTCCCTGACAGCAGCAACAGGCTCTGGAGTTCAGGTATGGTACCACATCCCTCGGAGGCAGCAGGACATACACAGCCACTCCATGCCATGAGCTGGCCATGAGCATGGAGTGGGCACGAGGCCTACATGGCCTCACACCCTCCCAGAGCAGAGAGAGGGGAAAGACAAAACTGCTCCCAGAGGCTCAGTGCTTCCCAATGCTCCTAGGCCTGAGAGGGCTTCCCTGGCTGAAGGTGAGGTGGGGAATGCAGTCTTCCCTCCCTCTGTCAGCCCCACCTGTTGGTGCACACCAAAACTACGTGCTTCTGGAACAAACCTCCTGGCATCTCCCCTGCCTCACATGTAACCTCAAATGAGCAGCTCTGACAGACTGCAGGGACAATTCACCTCCCTGCGACAGTTCTGGATAAATGCAGACAGACCTCACAATTACACTGCATGTGAATTGATTTTATTGTTATTATTTTAGTTTATTTATTAAAGTTAACATCAAGGGGCACTATCCATTTAGCGCACAGAACACTGCAGAGGTCCTGCTGACCAGAAACGGATGTGATCACAGAGCCAGAGATCATTTCGAAATGTACAGAGTGCCTAAATTAATGGTCCACAGCCCGACTTTGTTCTGGCATTTCCTAACTTCTGTGTGCTTGACTTTACAACCTCACCCACTAATGTGCCTTTAATGCAACTTTCTCTATGCAAGTTCTCAGGTTTTTAAAAAGCTCATTAAAAATCCATCACGTTGCATCACTTCGCATCCCCCAGGGTCATCAACAGACCCCAGGACTGCGGCAGAGCCCTCTGCCAAGTGAGCTAACAGCAGAGCTGACAGGAGAAGCAGGTTGTCTTTCATGCAAGGCACAGCTTGCCAGAGGGCCTCTCCAAAACTTCCTCAGGGAGAAAGAGCAGCAAAAGGAAAAAGTTCCCCAATCCATCTCTGCCCATCTCATCCATCTCCCCTCTTCCATACAGCTCCTCACCCCAATTTCTCCTTCTCTATACCCATTATTGTCAGACCACTTGCACAAGTCCCCTCCTTTCTCATTATGTTGACATTCCCGTGACTCAACCTTTCCCTCCTGCCTGGCTGCGTTGCGTTGTGGTGGGTGAGCCAAGAGGAAAAGAGCTGGCGGAGAGGTGCGATGCTCTCTGCCTTGTGCCCTGGTCTCATTGATGCTGTTGCATGGGGGACCAGCTACAGAAAGGCTTTTTAAGTTCTTGTAGTTGGAGCAAGCTGAGCTGCTCGCAGGGACTATCTGCCTGGCCAACCCTCTGCATAAAGGGTGGGAATATGCTTAGCAAAGAGAACCAGAAACATTAGCTTAATGTTATATATAAACAAAAGAAATGCCAATGAACGTGTGCTAACTGCAATTTTTTGAAGGTTTACAATTGACTGAGACTTGCATGAGAAAGGCAAAAAGTACATCCACTGACACAGACCACCTCCTCCCACCAAATATTGAGTACCTGCGTCAAAGCATGGGAAAACTAATACAAAAATCAAAGATTACCTCTAAGTAGCATAAATAAAACCTAATCCTAAAAATAAAACAAGCAAAACAACAGTGACCTTTAGCCTTTGTCTCAGAAATCACTGAGCTCATTTTATCTGAAAATTTTCAACAATTCTGCCTAAGGTGAACACTAGCTCTGGAAAACTTCAAGCCCAGCTGGTTAGAGTTTGATAAAGCAACAGGCAACTGAAAAATAGAGTTGTATAATGGGAGCATCACACAACCTCAATCTGTGGTGCTCTCAGACCCGCCTATAATTAGGTATGGCAGATTAGAAACAAGGGAAGTGCTGGCTCAGACCAAGAGCTCACATAAAAATCTCAGCTCATAGCTAGTTATTTGATGCAAGTTATAATCCATTATAGTAGGGGGTGACAATGACAACACTGTCTGACCTTTAATTACAGGAAAGATGCTATACAGTACATTACCAGACAGTCTAAGATAAAATTGAAATTAATACTGGAGACTGCCTGCTACCCATGACTTGGGAACTTGGAGTACTTTGATACTCCAAGGAGAAAGGTTGCCTCTGATTTTCTTTTCAGACTTCCATTCCTCCATTTCTATCCTTTTCCTTTATTCCCAGTAACAAAGACATCATAATGATTACGTTACAATTCTTTCCCTCCCCTTCATTGCCACATCATGCAGATACAAAGGAAGCACAAACACCTCTGGAGGCGTGATCCCCAGGCCTGGCAGGTGGCTGAAGCAGACACATCAAGCAGCATAGAAGGACCCACTGCAAGTGGGAATGCTTCAGGGAACAAATGACAATCTGCTACATCATGAAATAGTGCTGGAGCTGGCAGCAAAGCCGAGAATTACGCAAGAGAAGCTACCATACACACATCCAAAAAGTGCAAGTGTAGAGCATAACATTTCCCTGCATAATACTACTGGAATTAAAGTGAAGGGTGTCTGGAGCTCCCTTAGTAATAAACTGCAAAGCACTGTGGTCACCAAGGAATGGTATCTTTAATTCCTGAGGGAAGGAAGACATGATCCTTCCTCCCTCAAGGCTCTACACACAGGAACAGTGAGTAGACATTTAGAAGTTGGGTTCAAAGCCTTGTGGAAATAAAAAATAAATAAATAAATCCAGACTCTTTTTTGCACCTTACTCATGCCTCCAGGAGGTACCTATGGGCTGACAAGAGCTGACCTACATGAAGGAGGACTAGATCAGTCCTTTTCATAGCATGAATTCATCACGTAAGAGATGATGTGAATAGGGGCAAGGAGTTTGCATAAATTTTATTCCCTACCTCAGCAACAGCAGAATATCTTTCAGCACAAGACAGGAAGAGCAGTGAAACTATTTTAATCGTCTTTCAGTGTGCTTGAGCAGGCAGTCACCATCCCCAGCCTGAGTACGCTGTTGTGGGCCACTAGCCAAGGCTGATAACTACTACAAAACAGAAGGTAGTTAGTTGAATTGGTGCCAGACACAGCCAAAGGAAAAGCAGAATTTCAAACACACTGGATGAAAGGATCACAAGAAGCAAACTTCAAGGAGATACTCTGAACTCAAAATCTGCCTAAAAAAAAAAAAAAAGTAGACTCAAGTATTGCTCCCAAGTGCCATTCAGATTAAAAGCAAAACAAAAGCATTTGGGGTTTCCTGGAGCTTTGAATCACCCATTCAAACAACAAGGGGACTGAGCAACTGGCTACAGGCAGGAATAACAACACTGGGTATGCACAAAGCATTAAACCCAGAGCAGAATGGACTGAAAGGTATTTTCCTTCTTTAATCACTGAAAAATGCAGCATGGTGCATTACTTGTAAAACAGCCAGTTGGACTGTTCAGACATAAGTGTAGTTCTTAAGCTGACATGTTCCTCTCTGGCCTGGTGGTTATTAAAAAAAAAGAAATGCTTGTTGCACACTATCTCATCTTTTGACTACACTTTGAAGTCCATTCTGGCCATCTCTCCACGACACAAGCAAACTCCAATTCTGAAGAATAATTCTCCTAAGTTTATAAAGGAACCTTTGTTCAAGTCAGATAATTTTCATGTACAGGCTGACATGGAAATGGCTTTCCTGGAACAGTGCTGATTTGCATTGCTTGGTGTCACAGCACATGACAGCTCACTCCGCGGTCTGCTCGTCTGCATCGCCCATAATCCACACAGCAGCAGTCCTCTTTTCCACGAAGCAGCTGAGCACATGACAGGAAGAGCTAATTTTAATGAAGTGTCTTAGCTCCCATATCAGTCATGTTCCTTCTTGAATTGTTTATCTGGCAGGCTGGTGGATGCAATTTGTAACCATTGCTCTCTGCTAACAAAGGAAAGTCCATTACAGTTGCCTGTTCCTTTGGCTCTTGGGTCTTTAACATCTGACGTACTGCTGCACAAGTAATGTGCCATATGAACCCATTACTGAGCCACCCAGCATTTCTCAAAGGCCTTGCTACTGCACTCCTGTCCCAGCTCACCCTCTGTCATTTAAACAGTCACTAACGCTCCTGGCACACGAAGCAAGAGGCTTCAACACATCGACAGCAAACTTGCTGAGACAGTGACCATCTTCCCATTACACTGCCCAGCAGAGCCTTGATCACTGACGAGTTCCTAGCTCCTGCTAAAATGAAAACGATAAATAAATCATCGACAGAGGGTCCCCTAATGGGGAGGGAAGTCTGCATACTATCAGCCGATTACTTTTTAACTACCAACACAGACTAAAATTCCACAGGGAGGTAACGATAGCGGGTCGTTACTGTGAAGGGTTCACCCTCAGAGAGAGCCAAGAGGACAGCTGAAGCCTGCAGAAGCTAGTTTTTCCTTCACCCTCCCCACAAGAGCTTGGGTACAGATCAGTGATGTTTTCCAGAGGCAGAAGGGAGAAACTAGAGGCTTTAAAAACGGCTAAGAAGTTGATAAAAATAACAGGACCAACAACAGAGATGTAGGGCAGAAAAGCACAGGAGCAAGGTATGACACAAACTACAGAAATCCTGGCAGAAAGAAAGAGACTTGTTAAGGGAAAGTTTCAGAAGTCACATACAGGACAGGTGATAACAAGATCCTCAACTCCACCTCAAGGCACAGTGCAAATGAAGAGGAGACTCAGATACCAGGGAGTATGTTTAGCAATTACTACAGCTGGATTTATGTATTTATTGTGCTAACAATTATTTATTTTCTCTTTTTAAAAGGTTCATTAGAGACCTGCATTGTTATTTCCACCTTTAGTTTATCTCCAAGGAGCTAACCAAAAACACAAAGCTAGAGGCCTGGCAACAAATACCTTCACTTATTGCTGGGAAGTTTGAGTTCAGCGCCTCTCCTAAGTGAGACCGGGTAAGAAGATCTAATCACAGCGAGAAAAAAATAAAAGAAAAAAGAAAAAAAGCAATGGATTAAAAGGTTTGAGTTGGAAGAATACGAAAAAGACACTGAGGAGAAAGTAATAGCACAATCCACTCAAAACAAGTGAAATGCAGCAGTACACAACGTACCGTGTGCCAAACACAGTAAGCTGGAAAAAAGTGACCCTCACTGGCCACTGCTAGAGCTCTGAAGAAAAGCTTTAATATTAATGAGTCCCCAAAGTCGTAAGTGGAGAAGTGGCTGCAATGTAAAGGCCTGGGAAAGACAATGCATTCTCACGATGGCATACTGCACTGCATAATGGCTGTTTTATTTAGCTATTCCCAGTGTAGTTGCAGAGTAGGTAACTCAAGCTAGGCTACTTTTGAAACCTTCAGGAAACCCTAATCTTATATTAATGTATACATCTATACATGTACATCCACATAAAGCCCCAGATACCATGTCTGCTCAAGTCTCCACAGAACAAAATGAGTATTTAATAGGTTTGTATGTCATGCTTGCTGTTTGTTTTTCCACATGGGGTTCTGTATGTCATGCTTTCATTCACACCAAGCATCCAACATTCACATGCATCTATTGCTTGAAGGTGCATCTGAAACAGGCTGAGATGACACTCTGGTGTCACACCCCTCAGAAAGGGAAGCTGCCCTGCTGAATAACAGTCAGGGAAAACCTAGCATTCCGGGCTGAAGATTTTCTATACTACAGACCCAACTATTACTGTTAGCTTTTTTCTCTTCCACTCATTTGGCTCTCTGCTGCAGAACCCAGTCCCTCAGAATCCCTTCGACTTCACAACCCATGACTACCACATTAGCTTAGGGACGTGTGAGTTGGTGTAATGTCTTTCCATCCTCTGCAGAATACAGAGAAAGAAAACAAACTCCAAGGATTCTTGGAAGAAGAAAGAGGAAAATGGAAGTATGTGAGGGAAAAAGC
This sequence comes from Penelope pileata, assembly GCA_013396635.1. Classification (NCBI taxonomy): domain Eukaryota; kingdom Metazoa; phylum Chordata; class Aves; order Galliformes; family Cracidae; genus Penelope; species Penelope pileata. Next base: position 1,008,603 of record WBMW01004938.1, read on the forward strand.
AGTTGGCTGCCTACTTGGAGTGGTTTATAAAATTGATTGGTTTCACTTTGCATCCACAGTTATCTATAATTGAACAAACAACATTTTGAAAAAGCATTTTTTAAACTGATGCAGTAGAAAAGTTATAATTCGTAACTGGGGAAAGCACAAGCCTGCTGAAGGTGAACATTCTGAAAATTAAATAGCCTCACATAGCACATGCCTAACAAAATGGCTAAGATGCTCTCTACACTAACAACATTGAATTTAACATACCCTGGAACACTGGCACAACTCAGAGCATTTGAAGGATTGCCAGCATAATCCCAAAACATAAAGGGACACGAAAAAAGCAGAGGTAATAAGTCAATTAGCTTGACAACGTCTCTACATAAAATAACAGAACTGGGATCAGTTCAATCAATCTGGGATGCCATCAATAAGGAACTAGAGGAGAGGCTAAAAATGGAATTAATGCTTTTCAGTATTATCAGACAAGCCTTTTATTTTGGGTTGGGTTTGGGGTGGGGGCAGGGATACAGGTCTGTTTGATAAATGTAACCCTTCCAATAACACCTACGCAGGCTAGTCCAATGCACTAGAACCACTAGATGACATAGCATCTTGTCTACAATACCTCAGACTACATGGAGAACTAATATGACACCAGAGTAGACAAACTAAAAGCTGGCTCAGTTCTTGGCCACAAAACATAGCTGATAACCACAAGGTATTTTTCAGCAGATCCCTTGGCAGCAGGACTTGAAGGGATAGTTTCCCATCCACTGATAAAAGGAAATGGGAATTACAATTAATTATAAATCTGATCCCAGATTTTCTGTGCTAAGTAACTTGTCCACAAGTCTCCCTGCCATCCTGCTGCTGTAAAGCCATTACAGTGGGACTGGATAATTGGAAATTTGTCCTGGTAGCTATTTGATAACTGCTGGGTGTCTTAAACCACCACCAACAGTCCCACTGAGCTGAACTCCAACAATGCCATCCTGGCCATGACATTTTTAGAGGAACAATCCAGCCACCTATTAGAGCAGGGTGGCAGGAAGCAGTTGAGACAACAGCTCACCGTCACTGAAAGAAGTGGTTCCCTTCCCCACAGCACCCATTTCCACAGATCCCCTCTCGCTGCTTTCATAGAATCATAGAATCATAGAATGGTTCAGGTTGGAAGGGACCTTAGAGATCATCTTGTTCCAACCCCCCTCCCATGGGTAAGGACACCTCCCACTTGACCAGGTTGCCCAAAGCCCCATCCAGCCTGGCTTTGAATACTTCCAGGGAGGGGGCATCAACGACTTCTCTGGGCAACCTGTTCCAGTGTCTCACCACCCTCACAGTGAAGAATTTCTTCCTTATATCCAGTCTAAATCTACCCTCTTCCAGTTTATAACCATTACCCCTTGTTCTGTCATTATCTATCCTTGTAAAAAGCCCCTCCCCAGCTTTCCTGTAGGCCCCCTTCAGGTACTGGAAGGCTGCTATCAGGTCCCCCCGCAGCCTTCTCTTCTCCAGGCTGAAGAGTCCCAACTCTCTCAGCCTGTCCTCGTAGGGGAGGTGCTCCAGCCCTCTGATCATCCTCGTGGCCCTCCTCTGGACCCGCTCCAACAGCTCCACATCCTTCTTGTGTTGGGGGCCCCAGAACTGGACACAATACTCCAGGTGAGGTCTCACGAGAGCAGAGTAGAGGGGCAGAATCACCTCCCTCGACCTGCTGGCCACGCTTCTCTTGATGCAGCCCAGGATGCGGTTGGCCTTCTGGGCTGCAAGCGCACACTGCCGGCTCATGTTGAGTTTCTCGTCAACACACACCCCCAAGTCCCTCTCCTCAGGGCTACTCTCAAGCCATTCTCCGCCCAGCCTGTATGTGTACTTGGGATTGCTCCGACCCAGGTGCAGGACCTTGCACTTGGCTTTGTTGAATTTCATGAGGTTGGCATGGGCCCACCTCTCAAGCCTGTCCAGGTCCCTCTGGATGGCATCCCTTCCCTCTGGCGTGTCGACTGCACCACACAGCTTGGCATCATCTGCAAACTTGCTGAGGGTGCATTCGATCCCACTGTCCATGTCACTGACAAAGATGTTAAACAGCATGTTTATGCTTTCCCCATGTTCATCTGATCCTTGCCAGAGCTGATGCAACCAGCAAACAAACCTGGCAGAAATGAAATTCTTTTGCAGGTGGTAATGTATCCAGGAGAGCACAGGGTGCCCACGTAGTTAGCCACCCAGGTCCACTGAAGGATCAGATGAGTTCCAGAGTCAGTACCAGCAGGAGTGTGGTAGGAAAGGGAATATCCCTTTTGGCAGCAGCAAGCCATGAGGTCAGCTCAGTCACTAAGTGAAATGTTTCCCATAGAGACAGTGGCTCTAAAGCCCCTTCCTGGCAAAGTTAACACTGACACAAAGATTGGGACAGCATGCAGCACAAAGGATGGGCAGCAGCTACAGAAGAGGGAATTGAAATCATCTGGCAGCCTGGTAATACATCTAGGAAGCAGGAACACAGACCATACCTCCAGCATGGAGAGCTCTACTTGGCAAGGCCACAGACATACTACATCACCGCTTTGATGACAGCTGGGAGCAGGGCTGGCAGGGCTAGGGGCACCAACATAACCCCCTCTGCTCTGCCCTCGTGAAGCCCCACCTGCATTGCTGTGTCCAGGCCTGGGACCCCCAGCACAAGATGGATGTGGAGCTGTTGGAGCAGGTCCAGAGGAGGGCCACAAAGATGCTCAGAGGGCTGGAGCACCTCTCCTATGAGGAAAGGCTGAGGGAGCTGGGCTTGTTCAGCCTGGAGAAGAAAAGGCTGCAGGGAAACCTCATTGGGGCCTTCCAGTACCTAAAGGGAGCTTACAGGCAGGAGGGGGACTGACTTCTTACATGGTCTGATAGCGAGAGGATAAGGGGGAATGGTTTTAACTAAAATAGGGGAGATTTAGATTAGATGTTAGGTAGAAATTTTTTACTCAGAGGGCAGCGAGGCCCTGGCACAGCTGCCCAGAGAGCTGTGGGTGCCCCATCCCTGGAGGTGCTCAAGGCCAGGTTGGATGGGCCCTGGGCAGCCTGAGCTGGTGGGTGGCAGCCCTGCCCATGGCAGGGGGTGGGACTGGGTGGCCTTTAAGGTCCCTTCCAACTCAAACCATTCTGTGATTCTTCGATAAAGGGGGTCTTCCAAAGAGGACTGAGAAGCAGTACACGGAGCACAGGTCAGGCAGCTGTCTGACTGTTACTCAGCCCTGGCCCACCACTGCTCAGGAGATGTGAGAGTACTGCACAGAGCCCAAAGGACACTTGCAGAGGGAGATCGAAGGATAGGAGAAAAAAAAAATCTAAAAACAACCTCTAAGTGGGAAGCTTATGGAGCTCAGTTAGCAAAGCATATTGAACAGAAAGCTGAGAGGGACCTAGAGGGGCCTTGGCTGCTGCCTGCAGAGACTTGGTTCAGTGCTCTGACAGCAAGCAGGTTTCTGTCCTCCCTGACAAACCCCAAACAAATGCATGGAGCTGGGTATAGCCCTTACAGAAACATAACCTTGAATTAAGATGACATGTCATGGGGCAGAGGGCATGCTGAGATTAAAGCGATCAACCAGGGGAGCTAGTGGACTCACTGCTTCTTTCGTAAGACTGTCTTTTTGGGATGGGGGAAGGGAGTGATTTTTTTTTTAAAAGTCACACCACACACCAGCCTCAACAACAGGACTTCCCCTAGCAAGTCTGAAGGAAAGCACACAGACTGAATGCACAGAATACACAGGAAGTCAGACTAGATGGCTGCATAGCTCATTCTGGTCTATAAATAAACAAGTGATTAACTCTCACTCCAACTGTAGTTTGCTATCCATGGAAGAGGGACTATTTCCATACTCTTCCATCAGGGAGGGATTTGTGCTCCTAATACAAATCAGCGACGAAGTCATGGAACTGGCCCCTTCCACCAATCCAACCACTCAACTGAAGAAAGCAACAAGGCAGCTTTGGTTAAAATTGCCCACAGCTTACCCGCAAAGAAAAATGCATTGCCTCTTGAAAAGCTATGCAGAGATATCAAGCTAACGGTTAGCAAAATAGCCTCAGATACTGTTAGGTGTTTCCGAACTGAAAGGTTTATTTAGGATCAAGCACTTGGCTTTTATTTTAGCATCTTACTCTACCATGCAGTTTCATTAACCTTGGTTTAGAGCATGGAGCCTTCTATCTACAAACTTTCTTAAAGGCCATAAGCACAAACAGAGATGCAAGACCACATCATTAAAATTTTCATTTTATAACTACAGCACAATATCACTGCATGATTTTTCGCAACCCCCTGGACAGAGAGAAGAGGACATGTGGCTGTATAGGATATTTCCAATCTACAGTAAATGTCCATAAGCTGAAATATCTTCTAAGAAAGGAGGGAAAAAAGAGGGGGAAAAAAGCCAGATTTGCCTTTTCAAAGTGACTGCATCCAAACAAATTCATCAATAGAGTACTTTCTAAAAGACACATTGATGTGAAGACCCTCTCAGTCCCCTGTCCAACTTAAACTGAGAAATAACTCATTTTTCTAGTCTGTACCTAAATGCCAGACCTGATAAAGCAGGCTATCAACTTCAAAAATGTGAGCATTCATAGGAGACCACGTATTCTTCACCAGCCAGGCCTGTCCTGGTTTACCACTCTGTGAGGTGCAGGCAGGCAGGATCAATTATTCCATTAGCAACATATGATGAACCTAAGACTTGCTACTACAGGCAGACCACCTGTGGGCTCAAAAGTCCTGGAAATTAAGTTTGTGTCATTATTCTTCTCTCCTGACAGATCAGGGCCAGGAGAAGAGTTGCCATTTTGAATCTGAAACAGGTCTGCTTAATGGATCAGTATATTATAGCTGAGTATGGAACTGTTTTTAAATGTGTGCACAATTTGTCTCCTACTGCTTGATGGTCTTTCACATGCACCCTATTACAGCTTTTCACAGAATCACAGAATCACAGAATTGCAGGGGTTGGAAGGGACCTCAAGAGATCATCGAGTCCAACCCCCCTGCCAGAGCAGGTTCCCTACAGCAGGTTGCACAGGTAGGTGTCCAGGCGGGTCTTGAATATCTCCAGGGAAGGAGACTCCACAACCTCCCTGGGCAGCCTGTTCCAGTGCTCCGTCACCCGCACTGTGAAGAAGTTCTTCCGCATGTTGGTGCGGAACTTCCTGTGCTCCAGCTTAAGGCCATTGCCCCTTGTTCTGTCCCCACTGACCACCGAAAAGAGGTTCCCCACCTCCATTTGCCTCCCGCAACTAAGATACTTATAANTGAACCTCATCAGGTTCCTCTCTGCCCATCTCTCCAGCCTGTCCAGGTCTTGCTGAATGGCAGCACAGCCTTCTGGCGTGTCAGCCACTCCCCCCAGCTTTGTGTCATCAGCAAACTTGCTGAGGGTGGACACTATCCCCTCATCAAGGTCGTTGATGAAGACATTGAACAAGACCGGACACAGCATTTTCCTCCTGTGGAGCAAAGCAATGAAAGAAGAGCCACGATGCCAGAAACTAACATTTGAGAAAGCAAAAGATTTTGATAGCAATATACCATGGTGAGGCAAAATGTGGGGACTGAACAACCTGAAGCTGGGTTAGAGGAGGAGTTTTTGGCGCTGGTAGCTGCTGGCCTTTGGCAGCAGGCAGCTGCACCTCGTGCTTACCTGCAGCTGGCTGGGGAGCAGCGTGAAGATGACTCAGGGGCCCTGACGAAACACCGGGGCACCAGCCAGCCCCAGCGACCGTTGTTCCCATTGTTCCTTCTGCAAGTCGTGGCTGGTGGAAACGCAGGTTGCAGCCTTCAAGCCTGTGGTGGTTTGTTTGTTTTTAAAGGTAATTTAGTGCTTAGGCAAGGCAGTCTGTCAGCTCAGGCGGTACGCAGCAATTACAGCATCCATGTTAGCTGCTCCGTTCCCCACCTCACCAGGGCCTTACTTCTGTTCAAGCAGCAAGCAGGCAGTTCTGCACTCAGCTGATACTCACAAGTTGCAGTTTATAAAACTTCTAAGCAAAACAAATTTTCTTGGATTTAATTAAAAAATATATAAAAAAGTAACCCATGGGCTTTATGCCCCACATCACATTATTCTCACTTAGTGGAAATGTATTTTCCTTTTTCTCTCATTGTAAAGGAGAAAGATTACGTAGTTCACACTGCTGCCTGCAGCCACATTTTTCAAACTTCAGTGTCAAAAGACAAAACTCCTAAATCTACATTTAGCTGCACAAGTCAAGGGGCTCTGTCCTAACCGGCCACTGCACAGGAATTCCCAGAAACAAAGGGAAGTTGCAGGTGCTTGACTTTTTCTAAAAAAAAATAAAAAATAAAAAAATTGCAACATCATTTATATGTGTCCTAATCCAGGCACCCGAGGACAGCAGAGGAAGCTTCCACCACAAAGGCCAGGACAATTCAGATGTCAGAAAGGCCTGGCTGAAACGACCTACAGCTGTGCTAGAAACTGAAGGAAGAAATAGCATTACACAGGAGCAAAAATAGAAGGAAGTAAAGGTGAGATATTGGGGGTGTATGTGTCAGGTGTGCAGCTTAGAGTAGGCCTAGGCCTTGAAGAGCAGAGGGCAGGGGCTGCCCATCTCAGAGCAGAGGGGCCCACAGATCAGCACCAAGAAGCACGAAGCCAGCCAGCAGCAGGCTGCGGGCCTGCCCTGCGCCTCACAAGGCAAAACTGAAACTCAGCTGCTGGTTGTGCCCTCCCTGTTCGGTGTATTATATTACCTGGGCCCTCAGAAGCTGTAATTTGATGAGCAGAGATGCAATTCCCACAGTCGAGACGCACAACTGTCTGCTTGATTCTACCTCATGTGCGCTGACATGAACCCCTAATTATCTGCACCGTCCTGTGTAATTACTCAGTCTGAACGTGTAGGAATGGTAAACACATAAACGTTAGGCACACTTCTTGTACAGTCAATAGCATCCTGTGTTTGTACACAGGAGACTCAAAAAGCGTAACTAAGATCATACCCTCAGAGGGGCAAGGAAAATAAGTAAAAGATCTAATGTATATGTCAGTTATCCCAAGACCTCACGTGAAAACAGAAATTTCCTTTCAAAAATACATAATCAACTGTTTTCTGGTTTTATTTTTCTTTTAAATAATTAGACACATTACTTCCATGACTTGCACTAACAAAAGAAATTGAAGCTCATTATTCCAGCTTGCTGTGATTAATAAAAAAAACACCAGGACACGGTCATGAGCAGGTAGTCCTAGAACATAGCCCTTAAGGTCATTAGAAGTTACTGTGTGTTTACCTTGAAAAATGGACATTATCACAGAAAGAGAAATGTGGAAATGGAGGAAGGATGCAGTAAAAAGATAACACTGTGCACTCCTCAGCACACCTGAACAGTCTTTCATGTAGCTGGACCTCATGTCTGCAAAAATCTGGAACTGCTCAAGTACCAAACTCAGCATATAAAACAGGGTTAACGTAACCCAAGCAAGAAAAGGCTGGCTAAATCTATAACAGCCAGATCTCATCCATTTCTTTCTGTGATTCTGGGCATCAGAACGATTGAAGCGTTAATAGCTGTCTTATTGACTCATTACCTTACAGGCTTTAAAATCTGCATAAAAATAGATTTAAAAAAATCTCTTATTCAAATCAAGCCCACTTGACTGCAACCACATCAAACAGAGCCCCAGTTTTTATCAGGGAGATGCTGCTCCACGTCAGTTAGCTGACACAACGGCGCGTCTGCTCCGTGCTGGAGCAGGGTGAGTGCAGGGAGGAGGGGGAGAGAAAGGAGGAGAGCAAAGCCCACATGCAAACACACTGTTATCTATTTTGTTCCTCTTGGAAAAAACAGCACAGCTTAATCAAATCTATGGAAAAAGAGCTAGGGACCCATTCAACCACCCTGTTTCAACAAGCTTGTTATCCTGGGCCTTATCCCAAATGTGCTGAAGACCACAGGAGCTTCTCAGCTGACCTCCATGGGTTTTGGATCAGACCCACTCTGCCAGCAATCTAATTTGATATGGTTGTGTTAATTGGCTGTACTGCTGGAATAGAAAGTAGTGCAGAGCGTAAGAAAGGCTGACAAATCTGACTTATGGAAAGCAGAAGCAAGGCCTGGGTATGATAAAGGTAAGATAAGGATTTTGCCTTTGCTGTAGTAGGGCAAAGTGCATAAGTAATTCTGTAAATTTGTCTGCAGGTTTTTCTGATCATGCACACTATCAGTAAAACATATTTATTTCTAATATGGATATAGGCATTACTGTGTTAGTATCTTATATACATTATAAGCATACACAAAAATAGAAAATAAGAAAGGATGAGATAAAGATGAAGTAAACAGTATTGTAATTTTTTTATATATTATTTATTAATGATCCATTAAACTTTTTCTCCCTACACCCCAGAGAATTGTCTTGGGCACCCCAATTTGGGAAGCACTACTAGAGAGGATTCAGGTATGTTCCCTTCCCCATTGCCAATGACATTTCAAAGCCTTAACTATGTAAACGCAGCCCCTGGCTTGTTCCTCCATCAGGAAGCTGGCCCGCGAGTGCTGAGCAGCACAGCAGATGTTTGCTTTCTGCACGTGCTGGTTGTTGCTTTATCACAGCACTGCTGGCTTCTGCTCAGCGCTCGGCTTTGTGAGGCTGTCCTTCGATTCCAACTGCAGTCAGTGGATTAAAAATAATAATCTTTCCTTAAAATGGTAGTTATGTTTTGCAAGCAGAATTCAAAAAATCAAATCTTCTCATCTTTGTTTTTGAAGAATGAAAAATCTTATGCTTCAGTACACCTCTCAGCTTCTTTTGGCATCTCCCCTCCTTTATGTCCTACCAAAGACATCAGTCGTCATCTTTTCTTTCTCCTGTTTCCCACAGATATGAATAAGCCATCCACTCCTCAGGCTCTCTGCAAAAGTTTTCCCAAAATCTGAATTAGATCCCTTGCATCTTACCTAACAACATCCCTTATTGGTCTCCATAAATAAATAAATAAATAAAAATCTTCATATTAATATGTTCTGAGACACAAAGTCAAGGGCACGTGTAACAGAGCTTATTCACATAGAGGAGCCAACATCACTTAATAAGAGAGAGCTTTAAAGCTTTACCAGTTTATGAAAAGGCTTACAGGATAACCCAGGTGCCTGCAGTTGTAGGGGATTGGGCTCAGAGCCTCAGGAACCCCTTTCCAGACTCACGCTGCCACACTTCCCCCTCCCCACCTTTCATTTGCTTACTGCTGTTTATGGCTGGGCTGCTTTACAAGCAATGGAAAGTAGAAAACATGCCCTCACTTAGTTTTTGACAGGTCTCCTCACTCTTGTATTTCACAAGCTATAAAAAAGCCACGTCAGATTTGGAGCACCACACCTATAACCGTTCCCATCTGAAGGCAGAGCTTCCACACTTGTCTTCACGCTGGCTGCTTTCCCTGTGAGCCATCCCCTCATTAACATCAATTGCAAATCAAACCGTAGAGGTGAAATTCATCACTGTGCACGGAGCCAGCAGGTATCCTACTTCAGCCCATCAAAACAGGGCTTACATTAAACTCTAAGTAGCGCTTTGGTCTTACATTAAGCCTTTGTGGAGGGTGAACTGCACTTTTCCAGAGTTACATTTCATGCAAACCGTAGCACGAGGAAAACGCACTTCAGCACTTAGGAGCTGTGCAAATAGGTATTACAAGAAAAAGGAGAAAAGAACCTTCTACGGGGAGGCTGAGGGGCAGTATATTAGGAAACACTTGAATTTTTTCTTCAGTGCCATTTTATTCTGAGAAATTGATCGCTTTTCTGAGCAAATTATAAGTGATGTGATCTGATAACCTGTAATAAACACATTATGTTCTCAAAAATGGACCTTATCAAGCGAGAAATACCTTTTAAGCTTCTCAAACTACACGAGCTTCCAAATGTGTGTCTTTGTTACTGACATACCAACAGGAAAATAGTCTTAAGAAAGACCCAGAAAACCCCACTAAAACCAGAAGAACCCAGTGTTCAGACATGATCTTCCTTAATAGGATTTTATATCGGCATAATTCCGCTGACCTCTATGGGAAAGAAAATAACCTAGTTTGTGATTACGGGAAAACAAAACCATAACTGCTCCTTGAGAAACCCGATAACTCTCATATTATCTAACTTGCTCAGTCTCTCCTCTTGTGTGGGTTTTACAGAGCTGCAGCTGGACTGAGCCTAGGGCAGGAGAGGAGGCACCACCGGGCTCTTAAAATGCTGTATCCAAAAGACCAAATCTGTGCTGTTCTCCCATTCTCCTTCACACAACCGTGGCAGAGCTGACTGCAGTGCAAGGTCTGAGCTGATACAGGACTACCGGAGCACCACATCAGCCACACACACTGCACTGGTAGAGTGCAGCAAAGCTGCCGTGCCCAGGACCAAGCAGAGATCTTGTAACTCCGCCAGCAAGGCCGTGTCGATCAAGGATCTCACTTCTTCGTAGCCCTGAATAATGTCATCTGGTAGCACACAACTATGTGTTAAGCTCAGTTTACCCCTCCAGGAGCAGGGAAGGAGCACTGCTGTGGAGCAATGGGCCATCCCTTGTCCTGGCCAGATGGCGCTTCTCTTCTGGCAGAGAGGCAAAAACATCCACAACTCTTCTAATCACTTCACCTCACATTAAACTACTCCTCCATCAAAGTCTGAACTCACACCAGAGGGGTGGCACATCGCTGTAGAGCCTCAGGTTTATGCCTGGCTTCCAGTTGGTGAAGGCAACATCTGCATCCACGCCAGGTCTCGGGTATTTCACTACCTTGATCCTGCATCACCCTCTCTAGAAACAGGTCTGCTGCCCCACAGCACCTGTGGAGGGTCTTTTCTTAGAAGGCAAGATGTCCACCAAGCTGCTTCAGAGGATATGCGAGTAGGCTGCTTAATCTGGGCTGCCGAAACTCTGCACTGGTTACTGATTACAGAATTGCTAGCTCTCAGTTAATTAATCGTGCTGTCTGCAACCCAGAGAATCTCACTGATCTTGAAATGAGGGTTAACCGCATGTAAACTAGAAGAACCAAGCAGAATACAGGAGTAGGATATTAAGCATTTAAGTTCAGTAGATTCACATCCTTCACATAAAACTTCCACTGATTTAATTCATTGCAGGCAACATAGTGCAGGCATCTTCACACCAGTTCAAAAATAATGTATACCAATTTGGCTTTATCTTAAGGGACAGACAAAAAAAATTGCAATACAATTTCTCAGAATTACCAACAAAACCTTGCAACAGTTTTATTAACTCCATGTGAAGAACATAATTGAGATAAGCCTGTGCAGATGTGTGTGCATACCTGCATGGAATATTTCACCTGTTTATACAATCTACTATTTATGTGCCAAACAAGAAGGAGCAAATGACAGGAAATATTAATGTCAATTTTGCTGATGTCCAAGCACAGAAATTCAAAAATTGTTTCCCATTGCTACCTCCCTCAAACACACAGAGTGGCATGAGGATGGTTCCTTCCCAAAAGCATTTTAGGACGGGAGCGTGACCTACCATCAGGAATGTGAGTACGCGTCGGAGTGAGTTGTGACGGGCAGCTGGGGTGAGTGCCTGCCTCAATCAATCAGTAAAAAGTACACAAAGAGGCCTCATCTCCAAAAATCTCCCCTTCCTCCCTTCTGTGCTCCTTGTAGCATCTCCCATAAGCATGACTTTGATATTTCCTCCCACTCCATTTGTCCATCGCCTTCGCCTCCACGCTGTGTTGTGCAAATCCATCAGATGAATACGAGCTTTGTAACGCTCACGGGTGCTGTTGTGCATCACTGTTTGTGTAATAAATACAGCTGTAAGCCTGGAAAGCCAAATGGCTCTATACGCCTTTAACAGGTTTAGGAAGGATGGAAGGGTGTGGGAGAAGAGGAAGGAGGGAGGGAGCTAAGGAACTCCCACAGCTGGATGAGAGTAAAGGCTAAAATAAAAATATGTTAAAGCAATATTAAGCATAGACAGAAGGAGCAAATCTTCATTTGAAACAGTTTAAATATCCTCCTTCTCCCTCACAAGAATGCATGCTGTTCTGAACGGTCTCTCAGTGCTGTAAGACACAGCTGGATGCATACCACCCGATCCTACAAAGGAACAGCAGAAGCAGGGCTGATGCTGAGCTGGCCATTGCACACTGCACTGAGGGACTGATGCTGGGGACAGAGCTGTGAGAGCAGAGGGGCTGTGGGCACAGCCCAAAGGGCACCGTGGAGGTGAAGTGGGGCACTGGTGGCTCCCCGGGCACGTGTATGAATGAGGAAACACGAAGCATACCAGCAAACCTCAGCCATAGCTGCCCCCCTTTTCCCACTTGGGTTCCAGACCACCTCTTTTGGGCACCTGCCCCAGTCTGCAAGGAGCTGGAGGGCAGAAAATGGCATTAATCATTCAGCACGAGGCCTCATGGTAAACCGAGCTGCACAGAGCAGCAGCAGATAGGCAGGCAATGAAACATGAGAAGAACCTATGCTTACTCTAAGAACAGAGTAACAGCAGCCATCTAGCATTGCAGACTGTCTTTCAAAAATGGCCCAGGCTGGGCACGAAGTCAAGATGAAAACTGCGTGTGCTTCCTTGCAGCCCAAGCCATTTCTGTAGGCAACCACACAGCAGTGCACGGTGTGGGGCAGGAAAGGCACAAACAAGCCAAGGCAGCTTTCAGACAGTGACAAGGCATTTGTTGCTACCACAGCTCTCCCCTTGCTCTGTAATCACTGTCTGCAGTACAGTTGGAATAAGGTTCCTGGAATTTATTATGGATGCTTTGCTTTGTTATCAATATGCAGGAAACACTGCAGCTACACTGTGGAGGAGAGATATTTTCATGGTACTCATTTTTCAGACAAGCATGACATAATGCATAAGAGCAAGCACACTGCCAAGAAAGCCTGCAATTTCAGGTTCACTCTTAGTTCTGACATGGACTGGTGCACCAGTGGCAAATCATTTCTGCATTCAAGCTGTCCCACCTTCAGATGGGAAAAACAACGCTCTTGAAAAAATTCCAAGTTTGTTTATTGAATGGCTGAGGGTTTAAAACTAAACGTGCTGGAGGAACCAGTATAAAATGTACACCTCTGTGCTAACGTTGTGTTAGAGTAACTCCTCTGCAAAGGAGAGCCACTTCTCCCTTCTTCCTCAGGGACCACACTTGCAAGTCTAAACACCGATCCACAGCTGATTTAGTTTTAAGGATGAATAACTTGGAACTGTAGATGAAACTGGTCAAGCCTCCTCTGTGCTTCCTCTATAGGTAATCCTCTTCAGTACTTAGTATTTGTCATGAGTATCCATTTGACAAGCATTATTTAAATGTAGCATTCTGGCAGGACAAGACATACTGCAAGCCAGAATCAAATGTAGGAAAAACCTATGCAAAACTTAACCTAGCTAGACCAGTGTACTTGGATTCGGAGGTGTTAGGAGGTGGCTTGATACTGATAGTGGCATTTGCTTGGGAGGGGACAAAGTGTAGGCAGGGCAGGGATTAATAATGGTATTTATAAATGTACAGGGTTGCCAGCTTCGATAGCCAAATTCAGAACAATACTGCAATCAGCAAGTCCACATGAAGCACATCTGAGCTAATGGAAGCAGTTTTCCACAATGCATTGGCATCCCAGTCTTTGGAAGCAAAGCTTGGTGGGGGTGAATTAGCTCGGCTGGCAACGTAAAACTACGATGGGGATCTGACTTACTTTTTGGGAAATGGAATTTTCTTCAGTGCATCTCTCCTCATTTGTCAGCAGTCGCTAGCAAGTGGTATAGTATCCCTGTCCCCTGCACCATTTCCCTTCCAGGCTGTGTTTTTAGGAAGGCTTCACTGAGGAATGTGCAGGGTACAGACGGATTGCTTCCATGTTTATTCTTTTATTAGGAATTTGTTTCAGTGTGCACCTCTATCATAACACAGTCTGATTTATTCGTACCTTACTGCAGAGAAGACAAATGAGCTAAACTTTCCACAGAACAAGGTGACCTCATGCTTTAAAAAACATTCTTTTTAGGGATTTCTGTAAGGGACAAGACTTTGCCCTCAATAGCAAGCTGCAATCCAGAACCTATGTCAGCCCAAGTGACTCAGCACATTACAATCTGGCGACAAATTCTTACTTCAAAGCTCTTCATTTCAAGAACCACCTTTATGATTTACATATTTCTTGGGGCAAGCCAGTCACTTCCTTCGGCGCGCTGGCAGCCTTCATTCCAGCAGGACCAAGGTGGTGATTAGACTTCATTAAGAGGTGGGACAAAGAGGATGCAAAGACTTTTCGTTCACCTTGTTGGGAGCATCAAACAGAGCCTTTGCATTTTGTTTTGCATCCGGTGAATTTCACAGAAGAAACAGATGAGGGAGACGAAGCTGTGCAGCATTGGTGGATCTAAGTTTGAGGTCTCTGAGCTACTCTGGAGAAAAGAGCCCTGTAGCTGGTAGGCTTGCAGTTGAAGACTGCAATGGAAAATCTAGATCAGCTCCTCTAAACGAGGGAATGAATTCTTCCCTATACCCCTCAGCAATACGTGCAGAGATAAAGGTTTGCCCCTTGATGCTTAGCAGAAGTCTGACGTTCGAGTCAAAACAGCACTGTGTCATCTGGCTGTCTGGGCTACACCGCACATGTGGCGTCTGCTTGATCTTCTCAGACTGAAGAAGTGCTGCAGATAAAGTACGTGCAAACAAAAATAGTTTAAAAAAGAATGGGAGTGATAACACCCGGTGGTACCTTGTGGCTTCGTGTTCTTAAAAAGCTGCTGATGCCTCAGGGGAAAATCAGCAGCACTTTCTGCTTGCTAAAATAACTGACGCTCCAAATTTCTTCCTCCTTAATGCTGTGAGGGGAGGTATAAACAGGATGCACAGATCCAAGAGGCTTTTTGAGTGGCAAGAGACCCCGATCTCAAGGATGCCAATTGCCCTCACACCCCACTTTGTGGCGAAGCGATTGAAGAAAAGGGTCAAATTGGGAAAAAAAACCATCATGGTTGTCTGTAGCCAAGATGACCACAAGGTCTGAGCGCTCAGATATATCAGATGAGAAAATGAGAAGTACGTGACCCATAAAACCCTCAAGCAGTCCAATTTCTGTTCTAAAGAGTGAAAGAGAATGCAGGCTGTGCAGAGACACCTGAAAACTGAAAAGAAGCACAGTCAGACCCATCTTTCAAGAAAAGCAAGTGCTGCGTTGCATCATGTGCAAAATAATGTCTTGCCTGTATAGCCTCCAACACTGTGAAGCAATAGAAAGGGGAAGAAGACAAACCATCCAGCTGCCCCAGCGGAGAAAAATATCAAATTATTCTTTTTAAAGTTTCCCAACGCCAGAAGAGCCAAGGCAGGTCAACAGCAACAAAAATTAAATACATAAGCAAGAAAGTCATATGAACTCCTGTGATGACGCGCTTTTCTAAAAATAACCACGGGCACTTATTTTGCCCCCAAACCCAACGAGCTGAATAAGATTGCATTACAGCTGCACAGTCACACTGCAAGATAATAAGGGATGCGAGCCAGATTCTCACCTCACGTAAATCAGCGTACGGCACTGGAGTCACTGCAGCTATTTTGAACAGCCCCAGCGGAGGAGCCAGCCACACATTTTGGTGATGCACACAGCTCAAAGGCAGCATGACCAGCTTCAAGAAAGTTTGTATTTTTCCGATTGCACGTGTCTCACACGCTTCGTTATTCAAATTTAAAAAAAATAAAATCAAAAAATATATATAGGGTCTCAAGAAGACCTGAAGACAAACCAAGTAGTTTGAAGGAAAGCAGTTAGAAGTAAGGCAAGGGGTATTTACAGTTGGGGTTTGTTTGTTTGCCTTTTATCCTGCTTGTTCTATTTAATGGGTCAGGGGTGTGAGCAAGTTAAGAAGAGGGTCACAGGGAGGCCCACTGAAACTGTCCTCTCTCTTTCTTCCTGGCTAGATCAGAGGGAATCCTGGTTTGTTTATTTTTTCCTCTTGTAACATAGGTCAAAATATTAAAAAGACTGAGAAACACCAACCTCTTGCTTACAATCTTTGGGCTCGCACACAGGACAAGACTGGGCAGAAAAGGTTAAGTTCAAAGCAGCTTTGGACCTCTAGGGACACTTTGAACTACTTTAGCATAATCTAAATTCATAAGGACCCCTTTAATGTCTAAGTAAACTAACAAATGCTTTTGGAACAGTATAGCATCCCCTAAGGAAAAAGAGCTGCACAGTAATAATCACTGAATTACTCAAATAGTCCAAAAAAAAAAAAAAAAGTCTGACAAAAAAAAAATCCTATTATAGCTGCTCCCTTCCTTTGGTAAAGGTAATTGCATTTTTTTTCTTTTTCTAAAAATGGCAGCCACCATCTTCCTCCCAAAGAGAGTCAGTCTTCAAAGAGAAGTGCCATTCCTGAGAATGGGAATCAGCCTACTGCAAGGAAGTTAACTGCTTCTGGCCAGACCGTGTTCCTGCTGCAGGATGGGGACAGCGCTGGCCTGGTCCAGCCAGCACAAAACTAGGGGGCAGAATTAAAACTCCTCCAGCAGAGCGCACATCCAACATCCTGCACTCTGGCTTTGGATGAAAATAAACTTGAAAAGGAGTTGGATAAACACCTCCTCTGAAAGACGAACTCCTCCAGAGCTTCAGTGCTGCGTGCTTTGCACTTACACACGCGTATTTCTGGAGGCAATGTGGGAACACCCTGGTATCTCCAGCCAAGAAACAAGAGAAGATTTCTAAGACCAAATGACCCATGACATGCTTCAATCGGAAATGCTGCTTCCCTCTCAAAATGAGCTCCTATGCTGTCAGCAGTTACTCACAGTTGCTAGCAATACATAAAGCAACTTCCCACTTACTTGAAATTGTGTTTCTTGAAAAAGAGATTACTTTGGGTAAGGAAGTGAAATCAGAGTGTCTTGTGCTACCACAGGAACATTATTCTACGTCCCTAATTCTGTCATTTTAAAAGGGCTCTACTGACCTGCCAACGTGTGGTCAGGAAGGAAAATTTCCTCTCTCATTACGTGCAAATAGAAAGTATAGTGAGGCTTGTTTTTTTCCATTTACTTCTATAGCAGTGTTAACTCATTTAGGATGAGGCAAAGAAGTCACACATCACAGGTTGCTTCTGGGAGATCACTGTGACATTTTCTTGCTGCCTCTCTCTTGCTCAATACAGTATTTACTGAAATTGGATGGATGTCAGTACAGCAGGCAGAGCCTTCATCCAGGACAGTGGCCAAGAGCTATTAGCTGGTGATGAATACAGCAGTGCCAGCACTCCCTGCTCCAGACTGTGGGATCTTCAGGGCAGGAAGGTCTCTGCTTCGTGCCTTGCACAATCACACACGATCCTGCTTACTTCCAAGAGGGGCTGAAGACCAGCTCTGTGAGCTACTCCTGTGAGCAGGGGCTCTAACCCTTACCGAGGATGCTGAAGAGGAGGAAAATACTACAGATAGCCCATGACCAGATCACTATGAAATGGTAATGAGGGGATGAAAGCAATACACTGACCTCCTGTGTAGTGGAGCCCAGTAAGAGCGCAGGAAGAGCACATTACGGAACAGAGCCTTAAGGTGTGAGTGAAGCAGAGACACGGCAGTTTTGCTCCTTTTTTCCCCCAGGTAACATCAAGGTTTCCACTCCTCCAGCTGAAGGCGAAAGCAAAAGGAGTTGGTAACAATGGCAGGATCAGATTCCCACTTAAAGTGGTCTCTAGAGAAGTGTGAATGCTTAACATCAACGACCATAGCAGCTGTGGAACTAATGACAACACTTTGCCCAGTATTTCATCAAGTAGAATAAAGATGTTGTTTCCATATGCGATTAATAAAAGGCAAAAGGAGAAGTCAACAATTAGGGAAGTTAATAGCTGTCCTATTACTACTGTTTTTGCTGAAGATAGGCTTCTGGTAAATTCAAGGGGCAGCTTGTAACTGTATAAATGACCTGAAGGAGAGGGATGAAACCCAGAGACAGCAGCTATCAGTAGGAGGACTTCAGAGCGTGCCGGGCTGGCGTGCTTGCACAGTAGCAGTCCTCCCTGCGCACGCACGCACGCCTCCGAGCTGGGAGCAGGGGCTCTGCCAGATGTCCCATCCATCCCGTGGCCCAGCGTGGAGCAGCAATGTCATGTATCCATAAGAGTTGTGCAATTCACACACAGTATCAGTGCTGGAACTGTGCCCAGACCAAGCCCTGGTCATTCATAAATATGGACAGAACCCAAGTCCTTGATTATAAACACTCTTACACACAGTTATGCAAGTGACTGAATAACTCAGGCTTTCTTCCCAGATACAGCATAACGTTGGACTATGTAAGAACACAGCTCTGCTCTGGCACTGCCTGACATTCTGCACATCAGACCCTCTGTCCAGCACAGCTTGTAAGCTGGGGAAGAGCACAGCTTGCAGAAAAGCTGACAGCAATGTGACCTCTCATGGCAGCACACTCTCCCTCCCCAGCATCTCCCCTGCCCGGCTCCTGTTGTGTGTGTTGCACTTGTATTAACACCAGGATCCTAAGGGAAAAAGAGCTGCAGTGACAGCCCGCAGGGGTGACACACATTCCATGACTGGCACTATTACATCAGCAGGACAGCAGCAATTTGGACTTGAGGGAGAGTTTGAGCAGGAGCCTGCCCATACCCAGCTGTAGGGGCAGGTCCCACCGGAGCAGGAAGGCCACTGTGGGAAAGAGATCTCCAATCCCTGTCTCCATCACAACCTGTCTGCTCCATTTCAGTGCCACACGTGCTTCATGGGGTTGCTATAATAACTGGGTAGCTAATAGCTAGGAGAGGTTTAAATTTAACAGTGTTTCCATCTTCAGCAAAGCGCAAAATACCACCAGCGTTCCCCCTGGTTACCAAACACCCTCTACTGAAACACCTTTTCCTCAGCGACTTGCTAATGTACCTCAGCGTTGATGGACTTTCTTCTTCCTTCCTCCCAGTCTTCCCTTATCTCTGAAATCCATTCCCTTGACTTGTACTGGGCCGTGATATCGCACATTGCAGACAGAGGCACACTGCTCCGTGAATGCTCCCATTGACTCCAGCGAGCAGCCTCCTCAGCAGATCAGTCTCACCCCGAGCTGCAGCCCCATCCAACTCCAATTTCCTGCGTTTCAGGAATTCAAGGTGCTGGCTGATTTAACACCTCAGGAGCCACATGTGAAAATGCTCTGGCCATGCCTTCCCTGCTGTACATACATGTATGTTTTCAATTTGCATACAAGTAACAAAGCAAGTAAACGTGACCTGCTCATCTCTTTGCGAGGTGACTTGCCGGTTCCTGCCAAATTTGGTCGTTTCAGAATTTTCTTATGGAAGGATTCTCTTATCTACGCATCATATCAGAAGACGAGACAACAGCTTTTTGCTGCTTTAGATATTTGATCCCTGCAGCAACACACTCCTGACACAGTTTTATAGCACTCGGTGGAGTTTTCTAGCAAACCTTCTTCCACCTCCTCACCAGACAATGGGACTGCAGCACGCCTCACGCATGGCTGTAAGCCTGCTCCCCATCTCTATAGCCAATTCACTGCTGCACAATATTAGACACAAAACTAAATTATTATTCTCTATGACATTAAATGAAAGGGCAGAATACAGCGAGCTATTTAAGCCCCTGCATAATGCTTTTAACCTAGAACAGAAAGAGCATGCTTTGAAAGCTCTTTTTCTTCGAAATGTTCAACTAGGTCTTCTGTTCTAGATGAGTATTTCACATATGCAATGCTAAGCAGCAGCAAAAACTCATTCATTATACAATTCCTGATATAAATCTGCAGTAGAAATCAGTCTGAATAAAAGCTCAGACAGGTACTTCACAAACGCTCAGCTGATTTCTCACAGATATCCACGGTAAAATACACACACATACTTGATGCCTTGCTGTAATCTGGACTATATTTGGCAGCTTTGCTGCAGTGTTGCATCGTGTTTAGCAGTTTGGTTTGGTGCTTGATAGGTAGCCACAGCAAGAAGCACAAACAAAAAGAAAGAAATCCAGAGCATTTCAATCACTTCATTTTGCCATAGAACTTCTACACTTTCATGCAAAAAGAAGAAAAAACCCACCCTCAAGTAATTTATTTTTCTGCACCTAAGGGACGCTTTGTGACAGCAGGGAGGATGTTCCAAAACTGCTTCTTCCAGACCTCTGCACACACTGCAAAAATCTGCCAGTGCCTTGAGTGATTGTTACCTTTTATGCAGACACCGTGCAAATGCTACGTACAAAACAGGAGAGAGAGCGTTTTTTTAAAACAAACAGAGAAATCATATAAAGAAGGTGCTTCAAGTTTTTTACTTCAGTATCAATGAAAGTTTGAAGTGTCCTCTATCTTTCTTAATCACCTCCCTACAAGACACAAAGCACACTTCAAAGATCTGAACCTTATTACTACCATGCTCATGAAAGAGACGAGGAACTAGAGCGGGCTCCGATGCAGCCAAGATTATCAGACCAGCAAGCACCTTTTCATCCTTTGTTCGGCACTCAGTGCTGTAGGACTAAGTTTCTGTAACCCACACTCACCATCCATGGAAGCATGTGCAGCAGGGGAGAGAAATCATTAAGAGATTTTTGCTTGACTTTGTAGGTTGTTGTGGTGCCTCCCCGGATGCACTTTGTATTTCTGATGCCAGCCCATACATCAAATTATCTCAAAACTTCTCTCGTACATACATTCAAACTGGGACACACACATGCAAACTGGGACATACACAGCAGCACCCCAGGCTGCTTTCCTATTTATGCTTAAACATATCTGCCCCTGTTCCTGAGGGCAAGACCAGGCAGCCTGTAGAAAGCACTGCGGGCTCCTGGCTCTGGCCAAGCTCCCACTGCACCCCCTCATTGAGCAGTGCCTGTTGCAGCTGAGCTCACAAAGGGTGCAGAGGTCCTCACATGAAGAGTTAAAAGCTGTGTAGGGAAATCAGAGCAAGCCTGCAAAAACATTTTGATAAGCTTGTGTGCGAGTGGAAAGGCAACAGTGCACAATAGCCAGGAGCCCACGTGCTCTGCCCTGGGCTAGACATAAATTCTGCATCCAGCTCCTCTGCTTTAAATGATTCCAGGTCACATCCATACATCACGAAACTTTACTGTTGTGCTCACAGTGTATAAACTTGGGGCAGGAAGCAGCTGGCCTCCAGCATATGATCTCATATGGAACTGGGCAGAAGTTACCATGGGAGCATGGTACAGCTTTTAGCAGATTTAATTTCTGCTCCATACCTGTGTTTTCCTGCCCAGGGAAGGAAATACCATGTGGACTCTGGCGCAGACACTGGGGCGTTGATGGCAGAGCATCTCTAGAGGGAACCACTGTGTTGCAGAAATGTTGAAAACCAGACAGATAGCCAAAAGTGATGGAAATACAGAGAACACGGGTTCATCGCTGATCAGACTCACACTGCAGGCAGTTTTACGGAGGCAGTACCCAGTGCAGACGTGGGTCCTGCTATGGAGGCTTTGCCCAGCCTGCTGAACACCAATACCACAGGCCACGTCACACAGAGAGGTGCAGGGGAAAGCAGATGCTGAGGAACCAGCACTGAGCTTTGGGTTAGGTGAATCTCATCCCACAAGGCCTATAAGCCAGAGGGTCCTCCAGCAGACCCCACAGTGCAAGTGACAGTGACCAGAACTAGGCCTTTGGCAAGCTCGCCAGGATTGACAAGAGCCTCATTTCCATTCCCACCCCAACATATTTCTAGGGGGTCGAGGAGATTGGGACTGGCTTCCTGCCTCACCCAGGAGGACTTTCATCCCTCTTCACTCCCGTGTCACATGGGAAGCTTCTTCAAGGGGGTATCTCACAGACCGTGCAGTCTTCTCACCAGCTACGCCAACAGAGAGCAAACAGGGCTCTGAGCAACAGATAAGGTCGGGCAGGTGGGCAATACTCATTTTTATAATCCGACACCAGAATAATTGGAGTAAATGTCATGAAAAGTTACCCTAACGCCTACATGCATACTAACATGCAATCTGCAGTAAGCAGCTGTGTTTTCACATGGTTAGATCAAAGAGGCTGCAGAACAAGAAGGTCATGGTTTGGTTACAGTGTCTAAACAACTAAATCAGTGGGTACCACTGGGCCTGACACTCGATCTCATTACCCTGACCTCACCAACTCTGGAATTTAGTGACCTTCCCAGATCAATATTTCAGAAATGACTGAATTTTCAGAGCATCCAGAGATTCTCACAGCGTCAGCCAAATAATTATACCAAAAGCCCAGGAAAGGGGAAAACTTGTCCCCATTTCCCTTAGCATGTATTTCTCAACTCTTTTGAGTTACAGAACACACTCAGGGGTGGATACAATGATTTTCCTTTGCAATTTGAATCAGTTTTTTTCCATTAAAATATTTTTAGGGATTTAAAACTTTTTCTTTTTTAATCAGATTGCTCTTGCAGCTTTTGTTACCTTTTTTCAACACTTATTTTCCAGGACTGTGCAAGTACAACTTTGAAAGACACATAGGAAGCTTTACTTCACAAGCTTTTATTTTTTTTTTTTGTCATTTTTACCTCTGTAAACAGAAAGCCAAGCCCCTTGGCTGTCAACATTTAATCACGTGCAATCATATTTCCTTTTGCCAACATTCATCATAACGTTATGTATGCAAGGAGGAGGAAGCAGAGCTCATTTCATAGCCAAGATACTGAGACTACTTTGTTTTCTGTGCACCTGACACCTGTTTGTCTCATTCCAGCTCATCAAAAAGCCTACCCTGGCCACATGAATTACATTAACTTGAGTTTCAATCTTCAAGCTTTGGAGTTTTTTGGGTTTTTTTTTCACAATAAAAATAGCCTACTTTCAGGAACTTGGCTAAGGGTTCTTCCTTAAAGTTTTATTAGTTCTGCTTCGCAAGAATAAACCTGGCAACAAAATCTCACAGCTTTATCGTGAATCCCTCATTATTTGGATTCTTCTGAAAGCATCAGTTTTAGAGCTATCTGATTGCATAAAGAAGCAAAGTTTGGGCATGGGTAAAGAGCTCCAACTAAAACTTACTTGTCTCACAGTTGATAGTTAGAAATGAAAACAATCTCAAAGTCCCAAAATCTATGAGCGAGTAAAGGCTTGTTTATGGCTTAAATAGAGAAACTGAAAGTTGTTAATCTTACAGTTCCCCCCACCTCCAAGCTGACTGCACAATATTTCGAAGTTTGAGTAATGAATTTAAGCATTCAAAAATTCTGCAGTTCTGCATTCTGCCCATGGCAGTGAATGCAAGTGCCAGAGGCTTTCCTTGCTGCATGGGAAGCTATCACCCACCCCCTGCAGACCTGAGCCATCAGCTGCCATCCCTCACCAAAGCAGCAGGACCTTAAAAACAAGGTCTCACACCAGTGGAAACTCTCCTGTTCTCCAAGGGATGCATTTTCTGTCAGAACTGCACCTCTGTTTCTAGCACTGACACAATGAACAGTAGGGATGATGGTTATTTAGGAGGTTTGGCTGTTACTGGAGAATTCTGTGGAAGAGCAGCAACTTTTCTACTGCAAAATAAGCTTCCCAAGCCTACCTACAGTGCTGGGATACACAAGCTCTGAAATTGATTGAATGTTGGTAATCCTGCTGGGACTGACACAGAGACTTGTCTTCTACAAGTTAACGTGTTATAAAGTGAATTTATTCTCCTCTGTATTTCAGAGCTCACACTTCAATTTAGCGTAACTCCAAGGAGTTCTGTGGTGCTGCTCTTGCTTTACAGCAAGGTAATAAAGATCATAATCAAGCCTTCTATGCTCCTAAGATATTTCTTACTTGGTTTTGTTAGGAAAGGTATGCATAGTTAGATAGCATATTGTGTGTAAAGATTACTTCTGATGTGGCCAGCTGTGACGTTAGCTCAGGTCTTTGAATGCCATTACAGACTAAACAAGGACAGCAAAATGTTCTTCACAGATGAAAATTAATTTATAAGCATCCATTTAACTTATATTTGGCAGTTTGAAGAATGCTGGTTGCTTGCTTGCTTTTAGACAGCGAGGTTAAAGGCTCTACAAAAACAACTCCAGACTATGCTGTGGTGACATACCATAAACAGTGAGAGCTGGGAGATCCTTTTAAATTCTTTTTTGGTAGTTATCAATAATGGAAAAGTAAGTTTCAGGAACATATCTCCTCCTCCTTGTGCATGTACATACAAGTGGCATTCTTTTTCTATTAAAGCAAAACCAGAGCTGTACTCTCATTCACCCATGGCACTGCTGAACTCCCTGTTCTACCTCACACAAATATCTGGCAGTTAAAAAAAAATGTTTGCACATCCAAGATTATGAACTCAGAATTAGTCTGTAAATAATCTGTAAGTCTGAGGCAAAGAAAATGTACTTATGAGCGAACAACACAAACTAATGAAAAGATATGCTGTTCATGTAAGTGTTCCTTGTAACGTTGAAGCAAAAAAAAACCAAATAAGTGGGCAAACAATATTTTGTTAGAAACATGTCTGGTAATGGACATATTCACAAGAATTAGTGTTCTAATTCTTCTAAGGCCAAATTTTAAGCTTCAGCTTACATGAGTCTTGGCCAAGATAAGATTTCAACCAATATTCTAAACCATATCTGAGTTTATGCCTTATTGTGAAACATTGTCAAGATTAAACACAACATAAATTCATGAACTGAAGAAAAAACCAGGCCAAAAAAGGGGCATTAGCTAGGACTTTGGCTGAGGACAATCCCAATTTGCTCTTCTCCAAAGAGATTAACTCATTGCTGAAGGAACAGCCTTAATTACTGGGCCTCTAATTTGATTTCTTTTGGTTTCAGACACAACATTCACCATCACTAAAACATTTTAAAAAATAAAAGAAAAATTAAAAAATGAGAAGAAATACTACTGATAGCCAGCTGGTAATCAGAAGGAAATTGCTGCTCCCTATTATTTCTGAAATGCAAAACCTAGACTTAAAGTTAAATCGCAAAAACACAGATTACACACACATACACACACAAAAAGTGTCCATCTCAGAAAAACTAGCCAGTTCCATTGAATGTTGCTGTTTCAGAGCGGAATGCATCTCCCTTGGGACAAGCAGCCAAGCTGCATCACATGCATTCCCATTCATTTCTGGTGACTGCTAAAGGATGCATTTGATCTTCATCCAACCGGCAGCCAACGTTTGTTTGAATATACATTGTAGATATGATCTGCATATTTGATATGAAGTATATCACTCATTTTTTTAAATGCTGCTAGTCTGCGAGATACCACCCTGCTGTTTCAACTGAATGAAAGGTTTCATACAGAGCAGCTTATGGTCAGGAAGGCTAGTGGGGAACTATTTTAAAGGGAAGGAAGCCTCTGAAAATAACAAATCACACCATTTACTAACTATTTTCCCTAATAAATGCATGGCAAACACTGTCTGTCAACTGGCTGGAGCACAGTGGCCAGTAGATACCCCGGAGAAGGGAACTGGCTCGAGGAATTGCGGCCTGGCTGACCACTAGGCAAGTGCTTTGGGCATGGCAGGGAGCTGAGAAGACAGCAGGCAGGCATGATCAGGCTTGGCAAGATTAGGTCAAGTGAAACATTGCATAAGCGGAATTGCACAAATCACATCACTGATGATCTCCATCAATTTAACATCGGCCTGAGCATTCAGAGCCTGACCATCTTTGTGCATATCCTAAGCTGAAAAAATGGGTGCAACCCACTGAGATCTGGTCCACTGGCTCTAGCAGTGCCTACGTAGCCTTCAGCCAAGTGGGTGAGATGCTTTTCCTAGATGGAGATAACACAGTCTAGCCTGTACCTTGGGTGCTGCCTGGATCAGCAAGCTGCACAGGCACTATGTCCCTCCATCAGTAAGGAAAAAGCCACCCCAGCTGAAAGCTGTCTTCCATGGATTGCAGCTCATTGCCTTCTCTCTGCAAATTGAAGTACTGAGCTCTGCATTTGAGTTGTTTAAATAAACTCCTGCTCCAGCAAGGACTTCTAGCTCTCCTAATTAAGTAGTGACTCAAGGTTCCTGTAGTTCAAGAGTTTTAATAACTTGTACAAAATAAATAAATAAAAATAATGCAACTTAGTCCAATGCTTAGCACCTGGTTACACTTCAGCTCAGTTCCTGGCAGAAACTCCTAGAGCCGAAGGGTCAAGACAGAGACCGGGGGAAGTTGTCTTTGAGCAGTTGGTCTCCCATAGACCTTCTCATAACCAGGCCCCAGCAATTTTGCAATACTCAGAAGCCCCAGTCTAGATTCGTTGTGACAGGACTCAGCGATGTGCTTTTGTCAATAAGTACACACACTTCATGCTTACTTGCTTTACTTACAGTACAAATCATAAAGAGTTGTAAGTGACAAATTCCCCAGTATTGAACTTTCACGGCTGCCAAGCAGCATGCTGCAGAACAGAACAAGGAGGGCTATAATTTTCTTTTCTTTGTTTTGTTATTTGACCTTCAGTTTTTCAGTTCGTCCTTGGATCAGTCTGGAGCTAAATATAGTCATTTCAGCATTATTTATACGTTTAACCCAAAGCTACCGACGTGTGTCAAGGGACTATCATAACGCTGTTCTAAATTATTTTAACAGCTTATTTCAAATTGGAAGAAGTGGTTTTTGAAAAACCATTGTCAATTAATTATGATTCGACAAACTCCTACCAACTCTCTTGTGTTTTGTAACAATTTGCACACAGCCTACAAGACAAAGCTTCCAACTTGCTCTGAGAAAGCTCTTGAAACTGCCCAGCCTTTGAAGATGTTGACTGATCTTTAAATTAACACATTGATAATGATTTAGGCCACCAGCTATTAACAGATGCAATGTAATTTAAAAAAAAAAAAAATAGATGGGTCAGCTGCATCCCTGGTGATCAAGAGGCACAGGGCTGAAACATCCCTCAGCACACTGTATCTCCACTCACTGTTTGGCGTGGCATGGGAACACAAATCCACCACATTCAACTGAAAGGCATCAGTGTCCGACTAGATACAGTAATTCCTTCCAAGCCAGGCAATATATTTTTCAGTCTAAAGGTCTTTGCCAAGCAAGGAAAAGACAAAAGAGCCACTGTAATGATTCTCCTGGAAACCTTGAGAAAGGACCTTTTCAGCCCCCGTCAGTTGTTGTGTGGTACGTATGCCAGCTACAGAGCTAACCAGGACAACAGGAGTCGGGTGGGTGGGCAGAGAGATGGACACACATACGCACATACAATTTCTATCACGCAAGAGCAGTTTTGCCTGTATCATCACAATTCTGCAAACAGCATCAATTTTCTTGTATTTACATAACCAGTGTGAGCAGCTTCAGAGCAAGATTTATGGCGCAGCTTAGGTTTCTATGCGGGTTGCTCTTGTACTGTATCAATATTATGTTTAGCAACATTTTTAGCCAGAAAAAGGTCCACCTCAAAGATGAGAGGAGAAAGACTTACTTCTAACTTTTCTTAGGTAGGAAAGGAAAAAAAGAAACAAACAACATTTTATTGCTGGTCTGAACAATGCAAGCCCATTTCAGCCTAAGAATTTAAAGGTTTTACACTGGTAAGACAGCTTACAGGGGTTATTTAAGAGTTCATAATTTCTTGGATAACAAATGAGACAAGTTTTTTGTAAACTTTACCAAAACGTTCTTAAATTTCACAGTCAGCTCTATAACTTGACACAAAACAATGTCACCAAGAAAAACAACCAGTGGTTGCCACCAACAGTTAGGGTAAGATTTCCAACTTAACTATCCCCATTCAATGCCAAATTTTCAGAGGAACTGAGCACCTAAAGTATTTTGTTTCTTCAGAGAAAGAGTCAGCTATATGACAACACTTAATCTCCTCAAAGCTTTAAGTTCAAACCTGACAGATACTAGAGGTCTAAATGCTTGGACACAAACAAATCACCTTGGGAAACTTATACACAAGTATAAAACTTAAAAACTAGATTAATTTGCACTTGGCAGTCATTGAGATTTCTACTGCCCTTTTCTTACTGCTCCCTAACGTTAGCAGGGCAATAGCACAAAGTAAAGGGAACTGAGTTCTCCAGCAAGTTTTAGACCCTGTTTTAATGATACAGTCTATTCAGTTTTAGGCAACAACCATCAAAACAGGCTCAGCCACACCATCCAAGTGCTGACCTAGTAAAAACAAGCTCTGTTAACTCCTGTTTGCTACTATAGGAAGGTGAACTTTGAGCTGGACCAGATAGAGACCATCTTCTCCCAGTAGCATAGCAGAAATGGTATAAGCTATCCATCTTGCACTCCATTTAAATAAAAAGTGTCCACCCAGACTCAGATCAGCTCTGTCTTAGAGAGTGACCCAGTGCTGACGGACACGAGCCCACAGCCTGCGTGCCCAAACGACAGATGCCAGAGCTGTGTACACAGGCTGCAGTTTTTCAAAAACGCAGAACCCATCAACCACAGAATGAAGATATACAAGACTAAACCAAGGTGGTGTCATAAAATACATTCAAGGTCAACAGCTAACATCCCTGTTGTAAAAGTTCTATTGGTTTTACCCAAGGTTATTTCCTCGGCTGCCAGAAGTCATTTGGCTAGTGATGGGATAAGGGAGTTGCTTTGGGGACTTAGTGCAATCTATCCAGGGATCAGCTCAGTTATGTTCTGCTGCTTTTCTTAGAAGCTGTTTGGTCCTAGTCACTTGGTACCTATTTATACATACAAATACATATGTATACATTATATGTGTATACATACATGTCTACATTCAGGCTGTTTACATAAAACCTTTCAGGAGCTTTCAGGATGAGAAGCCACAGTACTTCCCATCAGTTCTAAACCACATTTTATTAGGAAACCAGAGGAGGTGATGCCAAATTTTATTGCCTCCCCCACCACCACCCCAGCTAGCATTAAGTTCCTCTTAGTCTCAGAGGCCACTGATTATTTACAGCAAAAAAACCAGTCCATTAACCTAGCAATTCTCAAACTGTTACCACCTTTCCCTGCCCCTGCAAGGACAAATACTACTCCCCCAGGCCCCAGTTTGGGAAATATCTGGCTTAGCCACCCTCTCCCTGTACATACGGGAGGACATGAGCAGGAAGGTGCTGCTGAGATAGGAGGCACCTCCAGCTGCATCTCTGCCAGGGCCTGCAGCTATTCCCGACCACATGAGACCTCACCATGCGCTTTGTCTGCCAGCTCCTCATCCTGCACCCTCTGCTCTGTCCCATGCCTGATCTCCCTTCGTGATGCTGAGGGTCCCCTCCCTACTGTGTCTTTTGGCCATCCGCCTTAGCCTCTGACCTGTCTGCCAAACAAAAAGCAGGAAAGCAAGAGGTGCCATCAATGGAGGCCTTTCAGCAGGCTGGAGGGGCCATTTCTCACGCCCTCTACCAGGCTCATTCCTGCAACAGGCTTGTGCCCAGCCACAGACCACTGCAGCAGTAGACAGGAGCCCCTCAGCAGCAGAGACATACGCAAGGCAGCAAGCTCCAAATGAGCCTTTTGGCCGTACCCTCATCCCCTCGTGTCTGTTATACACTCAGACTCTTTCTGCCTCTCATCCTGCCATGGACAATAGTCCAAACCCATTCCGAATGAAGACACAGCCACCATGACTGCAGAGCTCCTTAAGCATATCCCCTTGCATTGCTAAGTTATATGCTATTATACAACCACACATCCCAACTCTATTAGTAATCCTATTATGACAGGATTGTAAAAGAATTTTATTATTTTTTTTTAAATGATGGAGCTGCCACTGTCTGGAGGAAACCTGTGTTTTGCACACACAAAGGCACACACGTATTTCATATGGTGCATTGCAAGCCGCACAGAATAGAAAGCAGCTGGAGGAAAATAAAGCCCCAGAAATGGTTCTCTTGGGCATCATCTGTTGATTTGTTTTGTTTATAGAAGGAATGAGATTTTTATCTCCGCTCAAAATATAAAATGCTTCCATAGCACTGAGCTCACTGCTTGGCTACGCTCTCACTCAGGAACGTAAATAAAAATGGGGGAAGGAGAGAAAAAAGACTTTATTGCACAAAAGCTCTGAAAATGTCAAAAAATGAGTAGAAAAATGTCCATCAGTGATACAGTCAAGGTTTGGAAGAGGAACTAAGTCACCAGCTGTCATGGAAATGAGGTCCTCCTTACAGTGCTTGTTAATAGCTTGCTTCCACTAAAGGAAACAAGAGACAAACTACTCAGATTCCAAGTCTCAAATTGTAGCCTGCATCCTGGCCAGATGAACGTCCTTACACTGTAAATATACCAGCCCTTACAAGATTCACGGCCTCTGAAGACACACATTCTTACAGTCCTTTGACCATCGTGTGCCCAGAGGAGGATTCCAGCCTCCCTCTATAAACCTGCTTTGGGGAGGCCTCCTCATTCCTCTGGGACTGGCAGCCAAGATCTGATCATCTCTTGCTTTCAACAACAGGGCTCTGTGTCCTAGGAGAAAACCAGACAGCTGGCTTTCCACTCCAGCTGATACCATTTCCATTTGTATTAAGTAAAAGTCATATCTCAGGAAAGAAAACAAATTGTGGAAACACTAAATAAATAACTATTGTTCATAATGTTAAAAAGTTTAAAAACATAACTACTATGCATGGTGTCCAAAATGTGAGTAATTACTTGAAGTTTAAATGCTTTTGGTAGACCAAGTTTAAAATACATTTCTGAACTCCAAAAAGCTTAAGATTTATTTTCATAACTAGGAAGAGTTATCGCAAAACCAAGGATCCTTCATCTTCACACTGCCTGTTCCTGACTCTTAAGAGGAGATGAGAGCAGGCCAGATACATATCTAGAAATGAAGGCTTCTGAACATCACTCCAGAAGAGCCCTGCTTTGTTATCTACAAGCTCAATCTGAAGCCTTTCTGGAAACACCTAAGATGTTTGCTCTCCTTATAGCTGCATCCTCTCTCAGCCAAAGCTGACTGGCTACTGAGAAAATACTTGGGCAAGCAAGAATCCCACACGGGGATAATGCAGTACCTCAGAGATATGAAACAATCCACAATATCAATGCTTTACTGATTGAAATCTATCCTTATATACATGCTCAGCTTCTCAGTTTTCCTTCCGTGAAGCCTACACTGAGGTCCCTCTAGGACAGATTGCTGCATCTCAACCCACGATGAGTAGTTCAGAAAATCTTAAAATTGAGGTTTGTTTGAAGTCTTTGGAGAGCACACAAATCACATTGATATTTCAAGGGTAGGAAGAAAGCCCTTACAGTCCTGACCACCATTTCTCCTCTCACTATGTCCCTCATGCTAGCATGCAACCTTCCTCTTTAGTTCAGCTCCTTCAGCTGCTCCTTCCTCTCCTAGAGAAGCTATATTTCATGTTTTTCCCACATTTCAAACCACGTGCCTCCATGACCTCTTCATCTTGTTATAGCTCTACTAAGAGGTTGTTTACATAAAAGCTCTTTGGAGCTTTTTGGAAGAGAAACCACAAACATACATACAGAGATTACATCAGATTTATTGCTACTGAATAACTTAAAAGAATACTTTGGGTTACAGGTTCAAAACTCTGCCAATAGTTCCCATCCGAGTGCATTCATAAAGCAGGAACTTGTGATCATACAGTTACCAATTACCCACCTCCTGTGAAGTCCACTGCCTTTTCATCCTTCCCATACCCCTCAACAAGTATCACAAGGATTCTATTAGCTGAAAGGAACTATTCTTTCCAAGAAAGCTGACTTTGTCAACACAAGCATACAGCCACCATCCCATGTCTTTCTACTCCCACCATATATCTCAGCTCAGCTCTTACTCCAGACTCAACTTTCCCAAACATACTTGGCCTTAGTCTGTAACAGCCCCCTTCCATTTCACCTGGAGTCACATCCTTCTGTTCCCACTCACTTGTTCCTGTCCTTCTCCAGCCATTGCTGGGCAGCCAGCTTATTTTCCTTTCCAAACACGCAACCAATATAGCTGTTTTTGCCCTTTCCCCTTGTTTATTGCTTCCTTAGTGAACTGCCCCAACAGCCCCATGGGTTCCGCGAGCCGTTGATGAGACTGGTCAGGGAAGAAACTACCATAGGAACGGATACGGATGACCTCCCATATGTTAGATGGCCCCTGCAAGAAAATTCTCAAACCCTTGTTGACCTGCACAGTTACTTCAACCATAGAAATTGCATGTAAAATAAACAAGTAGAGCTTAAAAGAAACTGTCACCAGGTTATGCAATGGCCCATACAGAAAGAGAACAGACATTGAACATCATTTTCTTAAAGTCATTCACTATTTTCTATGAAAGTGAAATAAATGCATTTTCAGAACCAAACCTGAAAATACTCCTCCCTCTTTCTGCTGGTGATTTATCAGCAGTTAGCACACAGTGAGCTCATGGAACAGTAAACTTTGTTTTCAATGAGGAAGAAAGGCAAAAAACAAACCTAGGGAGATAACAGATACAGGAAAAAAAATCTAAAGGACTCAAGTATGTTAAGGGAAACTGATAAAAGACAATGTCTCAATTATATGTCAATATTATATTTTAAAATAGCTTTCAGACAGCTTAAATACATACCGTACACAACTTCCTTATAGCACGACACAGAAATCAAAAGCATTAGTTACCAAAAATGAGGACAAGACACACCCCAAATTGATGAAGCTTGATGGACAGACAAAATGAAATGCAGAAGAATATGGGCAGCTTTCTTTTAATGAAGGAAGCAGTGTTTTAGGAGGCAAGAGAAGGGAGAACACTGATTTACTTTTCTGCACTCCGCGGAAGCTCAACCTGTCAAAACCGCCCATTGATTTAACTTTCCATTTAAGCAAGAGCAAAGCCAGGCTGGCAGGAAACTTGGCTCACTGTCTGAAAGATGTGGAGTGACAGTGCCGTGCCCCCTGGAGCACGAGAGGATGCAGAACTGGCTGCCCCAGTGCAGGGCTGCCATAGGCAGTGCCAACGTGCTCCCGTGGGCGTCAGGGAGAGCAGAGCTCAATACCATTTGGTGCACCACGGACAGCATGCTAAGCTCCTCACATTCTTCATACAGTCAGTAGATGGAGGCAGGAGCTCCAGAAGTTAGTTCAGAGCACCCAAAATTATACTGTGAGGTGCCTGCAAATTGCCAAAATAAACAAATCAACCTGCCCCAAGACAAAGAGCAGATCAGAAGCTAAACCCGATGTCCTAGTCCAGGAGAGCTAAAGGAAACTCCAGAGAAGATTCCCAGGCAGACACTGCCTGGCAGAGAGGCCAGAGCAACTCCCCTCTCCTGCCTGTACAACCTGGCCCAGCCCAGACTTCACTTCTGCCCTGCAGGAAGTGAAAGCAAAAATGGGACTGTGTAAGGACTGGGGCCAGCTCCCGTCACCTGCATCTGTGCACATCAGGCAGCTTCACAGCATTCACAGGTTATGGCCCATTGGATGCTAGAGCTGCAAGCCATGCCAGAAGTTAGGTCAATATACCTGGCAGGAAAGGAAGCCAATGTATCCATGTAGGTCTACCTTAGGCTACAATTACCACTCTGATCTCCCTGCACTAAAATCCAATTGGTCTTAAGGAATGAGGAATGAAAATTTAGGGAAATGAGTGAAAGTTCAGGGAAAAGCAAAGGGCATGAGGAATGAATAAGCTGGAGACTGACTCCTTTACAGAGTTGTCAGGGTAATGCACCTTTAAAAAAGAAAACCAAAAAAGCTACAACCAACAAGCACTTGAGGGCCTTCAAATAAACACTGCTGGCCACACAATCTCTAAATTTAAAAAAACATAAACATAAGCGGGCTCTTGGTGTTGTAATGAAGGGCAAGCAAATAAAACCAAAATTGCCCAGCACAAGAGGCTGAGCTCCATTTATCGGGGTAACGGAGGTATTACATCTTACCACCTGAGAGAACCCCAAAGAATGAAGCTGAAGCTGCAAATTCAGTGCTGGGAAACTGTTTTACGTTTCCCAAAAAAACAGAGAACTGTTTCCTTAGAATCAGCATAGTCAGGGCAGTGAGTGAACTTCATTCTGGATGATCAGGTCTACCTTGTTTTCAGAGGAAGAAAGCGTTTAGTCATTTGTGGTATGGCACTTCTCCAAACTGTAATTCAGCAGCTTACTCTGCTCCTTCTCAGGCTCACCTAGAGATGCTTGATTTAGCTGAAAGGGGAGGCCCAATATCGCACAGCTGCGGGATCAAATTATGTTTGACGCGTTAGTGGGAATTCCAGATTTGCTTGATGTAAAGCTGCGTGACAAAGACCATTTGGAATCTGTAAGCTTTCTCTGTCATCAGCAGCAGTTTGTTCATGTTTCCTGTTGAGTCAGATCCTTCTAGCTTCCATAATGGGCCATTTGAATAAAGGGGGAGCAGAATGACTTCCACTGACATAATGGCCGTTTTAGGAGAAAACAGCTGGGGTTAACAGAGCATTCAAAAAACAAAACAAAAAAAAAAAAAAAAAAAACACCACAACAACTTCCCTGCTTTCTGCTCCTGTGAGCCTGCTGGGGGAATAACTGCAAACTGAGAAATCACCAGGTTCTAATAGTGAAAGACTCCGCTCCTTCCCAGGCTCACCTAGAGATGTTTGATTTAGCTGAAAGAGAAGGACCCACAGCCTTGCAGCCTAAACCTGAAGTGAGCCACCGCTGTGGCAGGGATATGCAAGATGAAAGAGTTCAGCAGGCAGAGCTCAGTGAAAGCGCAGCCAGAACCCAGCTACAGCCAGGAGCAGCAGCCCCCTGAGCACTCCCTGTCTGTGCAGCCGTGCTTCCTGCCAGCAGGTGAAAAGCTTGCTTAAACATCTGAGGATCAGGATGCCTCTCTGAACCCCTCAACTCAAGGAGCCTGACATGGGAGCAAAGCAATACATCATTACAGATGTACGCTGGTGCTCCATACCCAGCCTTTGGTTTCCAGACACAGGGGACCTTATAGCACTGTGCCTTTGATGGCTGGAGGAGAGCTGCAATAGTTTGGGCATACCCACCCACAAGTGGTGCTCCTTTCAGAAAGGATCCAAGTTTTGCACAGCCTGACATGGGACCTGGCTTGAAGCTTTACCTCCCATGTTAGAGAGAATAAGCTGCTCACCCTATACCTGCACTCAAGTCATAAGCATAGAGCTCTACTGATCAAGCGTCCTTTGCAAATACTGAATTTTTTAGGAGGAAGATATTGTGCAAGGTCTTGTTCTATATGGCATCTTGTTGGGTTTTTTTAAGAAAAAAAAGAGGCATGTTTGATCTCAGTTTTGCATAGCTCAAGCCCAAATAGCAAGGTTCTGCAAAACCAGAGTGAAGTTTTTATTTCCAGATACCTAAGCTTTCTCTTTCATACTGCCTTCCAAAACCACAAATGAGAAGTAATGCCAAAAAAGCAATAGTATTGAAGTCAGCAGTACCAAAATACCACCATCCTCAAATTAACTTATAAAATGGTCTAGGATTGATTCTGTATCAACCAATGAACTCTTAACACATTGTCCTCCTTATACAAGTATCTCCTGCATTCAAGTGCATGCAAATGTCTAGGTGTAAGGACAGGAATAAAAAAAAAAGTAGGTTTAATTTTCATTCATATTGATCAGAGACAGCAAATGCTTTGTGTCAGGACTGACTTGTCATGCAATGCAAGTGTCTCGATCCAGGGAAACTCAGATCTCTCACTCTGTCTATATATTTCTGTAACATAAGTGATCATAACATTGAAATAATGTAAAAATAGCATCTTTATGAACAGTTTAGCTTTCCAGAAACAGACAAGGACATTACCGGTATATATTTTGCTATGCTTGAAAGCATGCAATTAAACATGTATCTTACAAACATAAACAAACACCTCCCATCCAACCTCCAAGTTTTTGAAAAAAACAGGTTTGTTTAGACAAGGGGTTTATAATCCAGTTTGAACACAGGTATCTGAATGCTGTGACAGCTTCTTCATAATGCTAAGTTTATGGTACATTAAACTTTAAAGCAAGATAAACTCCTGCTTTCATTTTATCAAACATCTTCCCAGACAGCAAAAAGAAAGATACAAAGCAATGTTTGCAGCTACAACCAACCATGGGATACCCTACTCGGCATATGTTTGAAATGAAAATGAACAATATGTTGTAAAGACACACTTTTCAGCAGAGAATATCACTGGGATTTGTAAATGTTAACCTCATTCCTCCCTTAAGTGTTTGTTTTTATTTCATGCCTGAAAAAGAACCCTGAGATTCAGAGAGATTAAGCAAACAGAGACAGCAGCCCTCGGAACTGAGAAAGAAATTGCTCTTAGAAGAAACTGCTCTGATAATCAGCTTGGCTAGCAGAAATCACAGAGGGTGGGAGGGACACAGATAGTTTTTTTTTTTTTTT
>WBMW01004938.1:1044958-1078437 GCA_013396635.1 Penelope pileata
CTTGAGTATTGTGCCTCTCTTACCACCAGGCTTATGTATTTGCCATATATTGCCTTTTTATTGTCAGCCAAGCAGTAATTTCATTGTCTATCACAATAATCAGGAGGTAGCAACAGCCAGTGAAGAATCCGTGGTATGAGGTCTACAGGAAGAGGCTTGGACCTACCAGCAGCAAGTAGAAAGGGTCAGGAGGAAATTGGACAACTGCATCCTCCAGGAGCGGAGGCGAGCAGGCAGGCCTGAGCAGGTCAGTTGTATTAATAGGAGACAGAAAAAAGCAGCTTCAGGTTTGTTCATCCTGTTCCAAAACTGAAGAGACTGTGTACCCAAAAGCTTCTCTGTTGTCTCTACTGTCACCATTAGATCAGGAGACTTGAGTCTGCTATAGGGAGAGCTGTTTTAAGGCCATATGAAGGATAAACACAGATTATAGTCACTGAATTAAGGCTGACACAACACACTACCAGCACCAGCCTCACATTACACCAATGATAATGCAAGAGAAATCAAGCGTGCTATTAGAGAGTATTTTACAAGGAATTATCGGTGATCTTCATTGCACTGTAAAAAGCAGCCTAAAGAATGACCAAACCATCCAAGTTTTCTTTTAAGAACTGTATCTTCTCCAGAAGTTTATTTTTAAGTAGCTATAGCCTCTCCTCCTTATCCCAACCAACCCTTACTTCTCTCCCCATTTCATATGACCTCACCTTACCCAGAAATGTGAAGAGATTGGTCTTATCACAATTTAGCAAGATACCACCTGTCAGCCAAATGGTGATAAATCACAGCTGGCCTTACAATGCACATGCTAACAGCTACAGAGGCTTAGCTGATGGGCAGCAACTCAAGGGCATCATTTAAACCACTGAGTACCCCCATCCACAAAAATCTTGCTAAGGAAATAGCTCAATAACACAGCAGTTGACATCACTGTGTTACAATTCGAGCATATGTAGTAAGAGATTTATCATCTCTTCTCTCTACCTACAACTGCCTTCTGTTTAGCCTGTAAGCCTTTTAAACCAAAAAAGGGGACAAGCTGCCTCCTCTTTGTGCTCACACAACAGTTGACGCACTACAACCCTGATCAATCAGAAGTCACCACTTTCCTAACATTTACAGCAGCAAAAATTAACTCCTCCCTTCTCCCTTCTGAAAAGTTACAAAGCTGGGAGGCAAAAAAAAAAAAAAAAAAGCCCCTAAAAAAGAGGTATTCAGAAGTTATTAAGATATGAGAGTAAGGCTTATAATGGAAACATCAAAGGAGCTTGAGCAGTTGTTATTTTATTATTACTCCTGCCATAAATTAAACTTGTGTTTTCTAACTCCTAGAAGAGCCACACAATTCTGCATGCAACATGATTGTAATAAAAACATTCTCTAAAATTAGGGACCTGCATTTTATTAGCAACCCTTTAGGAACTCTTTAAGTAATTCCTTGAACCCAAGGTTTCAGCTGTGAATAAAGGAGGCTGTGTGCATAAGTTGTTTTTCACTCATTTGCTTAAACAGAGCTGTGATATTAAAAAGTTTTATAAAGAATAGATTGTTGAATAGACTGACAGGTTTGAAAAACAAGCACTGTACTTGTAGATGTGCTTCAAGCTATTAACCTTATGTGTTCACTCACTGCAATTTACTGAAATAAATGGATCTGAATAGCTTAATCAACTCGGCAAACTTACCAATAGCCCACGTATGTTGCCCAACATGCTTCATTGCAAGTTTAAGAAACAACACCAGCTTCTCATTGTAACAGTGACCTAAAGGCAGCTGTATTTAATAGACTGCCCTAAAATCAACCTGCATCTGCAGATCAATAGGATCAGTGGCAGGTTAGGGTATAAAATACTTCCCCTCATAAAACTCAAGCATCCTTTACTCAATACCTTCACAGAGCTCATCTTCAGCTAGGGAAGGAGAAACACTGGATGGCGTATCTCTACTGCTAGGCAATTTCCCACCTCACCCCTATGTTGGACTTTTTGCACCTCACATGGCAGTTGACTGTCCACAGCCAGAAGCCTGGTTCAAGCTTGCCTCAAGTCGGCCATTAGACCCAGATTTATTATGTTGAGACAGAATTCTGCACAGAGCTTCCAAGCATTCCCTTTTACAGGAGGAACAGCCTTCCTTAAAGTGAACCACAAAGTGAGGCTCTGCAGATGCATGCACCAGAACACAGTACATTTACACAGAGCACTTCTGTGTCTCCGCAGACCTCAACACACCTTGGCATTTACTATCTGGAAGCACCAGGCTCTGCCAGCCATCTCACCGGCTGCCGGAACTCACCAGCCCGCGTGCTGCATTTCTGCCTCTGGCCTCTCTCCCCGTACTTCAAGCTTATGCAGATCCACAGGTCAGCAGCTAAATGACATGGATTTACCAGAAAGATCTACTGTTGTCATTCTTTTTCCACGTAAAATTCAAAGGCAGTGGGACTTGGACTTTTGTGATGATATGAGCAGATCTTAGTACGAAAACTGGCTTGCCCACCTACCTGATATCTCAATGCACATCAAAGAGGGGCTTGTCTCGGCTCTTTTCAGTCTCTCTAGACCCTCCCTGGATACAGAAGCTGAACGAAGCTTGACAGGGTTAAAGAATCAAGAAATGCATGCAGAAGTGATCCACCATTCACACTACAACAACAACCATGCTGAACCATCACTATTCTTTTCTGGATTATTTTTGGGTTTTCTTCTCTCATTGTTCCTATTTCTTGAACACAAATAAAAGAGAAAAAACATTGGTTGACTAAAAAGCAGGATTTGAAGAGGTATTCTAGTGAAAACAGCCAGAAAAGCATTCCCAGATCAGCTAATTTAATTTCCAAAATAGATGATCTGGGTGGTGGTAGGTACCTTTTTTCCTTCATTTCAGTGTAGCTCATGGCTGTGCCTACTGTGCTTACCATTGGGGCTGGTGTTATTCTCATTTGTTTCCACTACTCAGTGTGGAAAGAACAAGGGAAGAAATTCAAGCAGCAATTAAAGTGTCTGTAAACTTAAACCAAGAAACCTGGCAAAGGTCAAGTGTGCTGCATAGTACAGAGGAGAGTCCAACAAGACCCTGGGGCAAGAACTCAGTTTCTCTGTGACCAGCACCACTGGTCCTGCAGCCTACAGCAATTAATAAGAAACCAACAGTATTAAGTTCTTAATTTTTATGACAATCTCTGTTAGCAGTTTGTTGGTAAAACACTTAAGAGAAAATATTCCAGGGACAGAACTCTCTAAAAAACTACATGTGTTTCATGAGTATTTCAACCTCAGCATCCAAACCAACTTGCCCTCCACACCCCTTCCAGCCAGCTATCTTCCAGTTTCACCATAAAAACAGACAGTCTCTATAGGTGTTGGGGGGACCTCAGCAGGCCCATACTGCCATTATCACTTACCAGTACAGCAGAACCAGGAAGACCACCAGTAGAGCCAGGGTGACTGCTGTGCTGTTCACTTCTGCAGAGGCAAACGCCAGGAGATCTACAAGCTCCATCTTTCTCCACTACAGTGCCAGCCTTGAGTGGTGTGAGCGTGCGTGCAGGGGAAAGTCTTCTTAAGAGCTGATAAACCTCCCACAGCTATTTGAATGACATCTGCAACAAAAACAGGAACCAAGAAACCAAAAATATATCAAGCCAAGTACAAACTGCAAACCTTTCCTGTTCTTATGGACTGCACGCTCTGAGAGAGAACTTGAAGGTTTACCAAATGGTAGGATGTAGCAATTCCCCCTCCCCTGTTGCTGACTGTCATGTCAGTAAATATTTACATACCCACTGCTTAAGACATCAGTGCGGTCAAATAGATTTCTAGACAACAAGTGTGGGTGACTGGGGAAAATGTGGGAAAAAGGAGGAGAGCAGGATAGCCTGACTCTGGTACAGATCGTGGAAGAAGAATACAGGACCACGTATCGGTAGTGTCCTAGCATACAAACAGTGGTGTTCTGTGAAGTAAGAAAACCAGAGCACTTCTGCAACAGAAAACTTCATTTGCACTTATTTCCAAACTGGTTATACTTTAAATACAGTAAACTTAAAATTATCCCAGCTAAAAGGAAGAATTAGGAGAAAACTTGTCTAATGTGCCTACTAGAAGACATGTATAGAAACTAATGAGCAGAAAAACCCAACCATAGCACCAGGGTCAGCAAGTTAGGGTCACTTGCACTGTGTAGCACTGTTAGGCTGGATCATCTCAGGTTCACAGGTACCACAGCACATTTTCCTGGCTCAATGCAGTGCCTCCTATGGAGATGCCATTAGCCAGAGCATCAGAATCCAGAGAACCAGCCAGAGGATCTCTGGTATTGGGGTTAACAATAACAGAGGCACATCTACTACTCCTGCACGGTGGCACAGTCAAGCAGTCACGCTCCCTGCATGCAAACTGCACTTCAGGAAATGAGCTGTCCCCAGCACGTGAATTCCTCAGCTTTCTTCCATGTTTTCCTGTCTGCAAACCTCAACCCTGTTTCAAGAGATTGATCTAATCCAGTTAGAAAGGTCAACCAGAAAGTAAACGTTGAATTATGTCTATGAGAGGTGGCCATTAATCTATTATATGTGAAGATACTAAACAGCAGTATCAAAAAATATTCCAGATTACAACATGAACTGCTGCAACTTGCAGGCAAACACTTGCCCGTGATAAAATTCCCAGAAACTATGTGATATCATTTGTTACTTACAAAACTATAAATACACACATATGTACTGCAGTCTTCCCACAACCTATTTGAAAATTAAGGAAATGAAAATTACTCATAAAAGCTAGGTTTGTGAATTATAAGGTAACCGTGAGAAACAGGCTGTCTGCAACAACTGATTCCTGTAACACACCAGCTGAAGAGTGGTTTCTTCTCACACAACCCCAAGATAATAGCTTAGATTTAATGTGCAAGGCTCCTCCAATATCACTGTATTACATTTCCTGCTCTTATCAGAAGTTAATAATATAGGTACCAAAAAAGTAAAGTCTCTAACACAATGGAGTTTAATTTTAAGAAGATTTGGCTCTACTCTAACTGAATCACTGCTATTTTGGTTCTCTGTGCTTCACAACTGCATTAATTCCCCTCCAGTCTCAGATCCTTGCAGAATAAGTAAAAGGTGTTAACCAGCTCATCGGCTCCACAGAATAGCACAGTAGATCACAGAAAACCTTGCTTATTGTATTTACATCGCTACTGCTGTTCTGGGTCAATAACAGCTCTGCCAGTTTGCTGCTGCCGAGTTCTCCAAGAACAATTGCAACAAGATGCAAGACCAGTGACGCGAGGAACTGATCAGTGGGAACAAGCCAATCCCACTTTAAGAAAAAAGAAAATAATTAAAACAAAAAAAATCAAATACCCATTAGCATTAAATTATCTTAAAAAAAAATCTACTGTTTTAATTTTCTTGGCTTTTTAACTAAAGGTCATATTTATCTGCATACAGAGGACTGATGCCCTCCTATCCAGGACAGCTGAACTTCTGTTTAGTTCAGCAAACACAGAGCCAAGTACAGACCTTGGTTATTTTTTAAGAAGTACGCTGGAGCCTTTTCCCAGTCACACTGGGACGCAGTTGGGATGAACAGTTCTTAAACACACACGTTACAAAAGAAAATAGGCTCTCACATCAGCATCCAATTTGGAAGAGAACACATAATCAAGTTCCCAACAACAACAACCCATCATTTTCTACTGTTGATGTTGCGCTTTTATTTTTGTTTTGTTTTTTAATCCTCAGCACCTGTTTCTTGCTACAGGGTTTTAACTTGGCACCTCCAGCCATTAAAGAAGGGCAGCAGGCAGCATTATTTCCAAAACCCACCTGGAACACTCCTTACTGCAGACCCAGAGTACTTCAGCTTCACGAAGAGTCAGAGAAATCCATGATACTTTGTGGGGCAGGAGAAGGGACTCAGGCAGGGATGCAGGCAGCAACAAAAACAGGCTGTTCATCAGCCCTACTTCCAGCCTCCCCTCTTTCTTTGCAAGTCATTTACATGAGAAACAACATTCTTGTTAGCTAGTTAATGGCACAGATATTTTACACCAACCTCTCTGTTGCTTTTGTGGAGGCACGTTGCTCAGGCTGATTATAAGGATATTAAAGAACTATGGAGATAGATACGAAGCTCTCGCTAACTGCATGATGAAGGAAGCCAGAGAGGAGCACAAGTGGGAGACGCCTTTTCCTGTTCATCTCCCATGAGTCAGCAGCGCTATCTGAGTTTGTCTTCACAATGCTTCTTTCAAGACAGCACCTACCAAGTTTCACAGCTCCTTGATGAGGTGCTATCTGAGCTTTTCTCTTCCGCAGCAATGAAAATCCACAGATCTCCACCCCGTCCAACACAAACTTACAGTCAGGATACCCATCTGATCCTTCCTTTCTGAGCACCGATGTTGCTGCAGACTTGGAGGTCTCAGCAAAAGGCAGACCTACAAGACAGAAGCAGCTCTGGCTGCTCAGAGTTGAGCTTTAGCTTGTGCACACGTTTGCAGCAGGAAATATTAAAAAGGGAAGTGCATTACTGCATTCAAAGTGGGAGCAGTTCAAGTGTTCCTCAATCAAAGGAGAAAAAAAGGCATCCAGGCAATCAGGATTTTCCATGAAACCTTCATACATTAAACTCCTGCCTGCTCTAATTCCAGGAATAATTTTTTTTTTTTGTAAATCCTTCTCCAAAACAATGCATTTCAACCTCAAAATAAATACAAGTGTGGCAGAGAGCCCCAGTAATGCTTGACATACACAAGTATCACTCAGATATGAAATATAAAGCTTATTAAAAAGCAGGGTTATAGACATTCTCAGTAGACCTAAATCACATTAAGGATTTTGACCAGTCTTCAAAGCATATTGAATGGAAAATGTACTCTCATGTATTTCAGAGGCTAATGACTAACCAGCCAGACTAACCAGGAACTCTTGTTAATGACCAAATTCAACTTCTCTCATGCTATGCTACCTCGTATATTTTAGGTCTATAATAATCTAATTAAGGCTGAG
This sequence comes from Penelope pileata, assembly GCA_013396635.1. Lineage (NCBI taxonomy): Eukaryota > Metazoa > Chordata > Aves > Galliformes > Cracidae > Penelope > Penelope pileata. Next base: position 1,051,974 of record WBMW01004938.1, read on the forward strand.
CCACACCAACTTTACTATAGATGAAGGAAGTCTAGAGAGGTGTTAAGTTTTAATTTTATATCAGCTCCTCTCTACAGAAATTTGTAGCACAGTCTTTAGATCAAGGAAATTGTGTTATACAGACAGCTTAGCCACAAATTACTGCAAATGAAACACCACAGAACAGCTTAAAAACATGAGATTAATCGGAGACTAGTTTACATATAAGCTTTAACAAAGCCCATGTAACAAATTGTGTAAGTGTATGATATTAATTTATCTTAAAGACAAAAACCTTTCCAAAGCAAAAATGAATTCTTAACATCTTTAAGATAGATCAATCAGAAAGATCAAAGACAGAGTTCTCAGAGTTTTTTTTTTTATATCTATATTTAAAACAACTTTAATAGCCCAAGTACTGAGAATATTAATGTATTAGATAGAGTAGAGGGATTTACAGCTGCCTTCTATGTCTCCATTATTGCTATCCGTCTTCGAGGAGATTGGCCAAGCAGATTAATCGGGTGGTCTTAACCCCCTGCATGATAAGCTATGACAAACTACTCAAAAGATAGACCACTGAGGCATCAGAGCCCAGCTATAAGGATCCTGCTCTGCATTCCAAACAGCCAGGAGCACTGAAAGGACACCACAGACTCATGGAAGATTCTTGAATCACCTTGAATAAAATCACTCCAATGAACTGGATCTCCAAAAGGCGTACGCTGCAACCATGAAACCACATGGAGGAAGCTGCTTTCATGACGCTAACTACTGAGAAACAAAGACATTTTTATACTGAAATTGTTTCTCGAAGTCGGACCTAACTGCTTCTCAGAAAAGGGGCATCTAGCTTCAAGTTCTAGGAAAGCTGAAATACTCTGCAAACTTGCACTTCGCCAACAGATTTAATCTGAGATGACTAAAAGTTTTGCTACTTCAAACTCAGTAAATATCACAGGGGCTAAAAAACTCATTATGCTAACTAAATGTAGTGCCACTGTGCTAAGTCCCCTCTAAAGCAACAAGCTGTGAGATATCCTACTTATTTCAAAGAACTCCACTTAGAAATAGCACAGATTTTGTGGTCAAAAGGAACGACAGTTTCTTCCTCTCGCTGTGAGAGCTCAGAATGAGTTTCTAAAATAAAGTTACCTTTGCTAATACTGACATTAAGGTCTTGCAGCCCCAGTGAAATTCCAGAGACAGCAGAAATTAATGTAACATCTGCTTCCCAAGGTCAGGCATTTCTAAGCAATTTGGCATTATTAAATAATCAGTAACTTGTTTGTATTTCTATAGCTTGCTTTAGAAATATTGATTGATTCAAGCAACCCTATAATTTCATTGTGCTATAAAGTTGACTGGAGATAAGTAAGGATTTATGTTCATGAATCAATAGCTCCATGTTGATAGCAAAAGCCAAAGAACCATGCCTAGACTAGCCCTGTAGTAGCACAAAGCCATATTAATGTTTGCCTTAGCAACAATATCATGATAAGAACCAGTAAGTTATAATTCCTTGTATGAAGTTCAGTTTTTAAACACCATGAAAAAACACCTACCCTTCTCTAATTGAAAATCTACCTTAGATGGCCAACTCCATGCTTGCATTCTCCAAGCTGCTTAATGCTGAGCCACAGATCAAAAGAACGGTGAAAAACTTTACAGAAGCACCATGTTCTATAATTTAATTAACTAAGCAGTGCTTATCAACTTCTCTTTCACCCACTAGCCCATGGAATCGACACCAAAACACACAAAGCCCAGTCCTTTTCTGTGCTCTGCAAATGGAAAGATACACAACACTGGTTTTCCCCAATTAACAGAAATATTTTGAGAGCTCAATGTGCTCCATAGCTACTACATTGCCCACCTTACCTCTCCAGTTCAATAATTTTATTACGGAATCCTTTCAGTATGATACGAAGAGATTTCTTTAGAGAAAGATTGCACTCAGCCTCCTTAAGAAAGGAGCAGCAGCTTCAGGGGCACCGAGCCTCAACATTGCACTGCTCTGAGCAATGGCTCCTGGACTTCCAGCTGGACTAATCCTAACCATTGAGTCCTTCCAGTCATCCTAAAGGAAGAAAAGGGATTGAAGAAACAAACAGAAGGGACAAGGGGACAAACAGTAGCTGAGAAGAGGCAGGGCTGAGTGCGCTGTCCAAGGGAAGGCTGAACTCCCAGGTCTGAACTTGACTGGGGCTCCTGGGCAGATGATGTAGGTGAGGGGTCTTAAGTGAAGTCATAAAGGACGATAGAGACCTATTAGTGTTCTCAGGCAACTGTACTAAGGCCTGAAACAGGTGACAAGATAATGACAGACACAAAGGAGCAGAGTATCGAAAGAATAAATTCACTGAAACAGTGCATTTATCAACACCTTGTCAAAACTCAAAATGGCAAAAAGGGGAGGGTATCAAAAGGCTCAAAAACCTTAAAACTCAGATGAGGTAAGGAAATATTCCTCAGGCTGTTCACCACCCTCTTGACTCTCTTGTCTTTGGAAATGTTCCCCATATTTCAAAATAGCAATACCTGCAGTGTGAACAATCCTATCAGGCACTTTTGGATGGAGGTAAGAACACAAAATGTGCAGTGCACTGGAGCACACGGAGCCATAGCAAGACCTGTAACATCTCCTCACTGTGGGCCAAAGAGAGGTAAAGCAAAGTACATTGAGAAGCCTTATCTGAACTCATGCCCCTATCTAGGGGATATTCTCTACCTAAATTCATGCATCACATCATGATGAATAACTCTTAGTAGATCGTGCCCAATATTCCCAAAGGCCTTCTTACCCATGTGAAAGAGAGCACAAACAACAAAACATGCAAACTGCAGCCCCTTAAATGCTACGGAAGGGCGCATGAAACACACACAGAGCTTTGCTCTAGTTCAATGTTTTGTAGCCTCCCATTCATTCTTTTTTCTCCTGCAGTCCTTTCCGCTGGCCCCTTGTACACTAATTCACAGATCAGAATTCCCTTCAGCTCCCCCCTCACTCTCAGCAGATATGCTGTAACACAGGCATGTGTAACTGGTGAGGGGGCAAAAAAAGAAAAAGTGAAAAACGAACAATAACAAAACCAGCAATTCCACATCGTGAATTCTTACTGCAAATCTTGGCTTAGTTGATGTTTTTTTTTCCGCTGAGGCACTACTTCTTCATTTGTGCAATTGTGACAAACACAGGTTTTACTGGGGGCAAAGAGAGTCAAGACCTCACAGCAAGGAAAACGATGTTCCGAAGCTGTGAAACTCAAAAGGATCGGGGCTAAAATACTAATTAAGCTATTTTAATTGCCCAATTAAAAAAAATGCATGTTTTTTTTTGCAGTCTCATGAATCTGAGAGTGAATTTGTGATTTCTGAATGCTTGAGGTTAGCACTACTTCCAAAAGGGCGTGAACCCAATCAGCTGACCTGTTAGTCACAGGAAGGGAGGTTAAGTGGAAGACTAAGCAAGGCAGCATGTGAGTTGAAACAGCAAGAACTCAGGCTCAACAAGCTTTCAGGGCTGCTGATGCTCACGTTAACTCGCTCTCAGATTGATGCATAGATGGGATCCGAGTGTGAGGCTCCCAGTGAGTCCTGCCTCCTTCCTCCTTCCTACCTGCTGCTGCCAACTGGCGGATGAGCCCAACTCTAAACTGTGGCTGGGGTAATGAATAAAGGAAATAGGTATCCTTCTCAGTTTCACTGGAAAAAAATAAAAAATAAAAAAAAAATCTATGGAAAACAACTTTTAGCCATCATACTTTGTTGTTACTGACTGCTGATCAAAGCTGGAGCTCAACCTGGAAAACCATGGCCCTGTGAAAATCTAAGAGGACTGCTCTGTACTCACCACAGAGCCTAACAAATTCTTCAAGCTCCAATGGTCTTGAGTCTTTTTTTTAAAAAAAAAAAAAACAATTCTTAGAAGTTTCTTTTTACCTGAAAGAATGCTACTGCTCTCTTTACCTTCAGCCAATGAAGTCCAACAAGTTCAAGCAAGGAACTGCCATGATAAATCCGCTCTCACGTGAGCATGGCCAGCAGCCTGGCAATTGCCCACATCTAACTCCAGCTCTTCTCCCTCTCTATCCATGCTGAAGCGTTCATTCTAACTCAGAACACCACCACCTGCCAACACTGCCACCTCACCCCACTCTCACGGTGTGCAACCTGCTCTAGGGAACCTGCTTTGGCAGGGGGTTGAACTCGATGATCTCTGGAGGTCTCTTCCAACCCCTAAAAAAAAAAGAAAAAAGAACCGAAGAGACACGATGGGAGCCCTGTGGGTATCAGCCAAAATTTAACCTAGGTGCTAGTTCAGAGAGTCAGGCACGCACAAACAGCTATAGCCCTGTCCTAGGTATGCTGGAATTTCTGCATGTGAATACTACAGAGCTACACGCTTTTTTCTAGAGTAGAAATCCCACAGAGATCCCCCAACGTATCAGGTATCTCCTCAAGAGCCCCGGCTCTGCTCGTGGCAGCTCAGGCTAACAACAGCAACTGCCCAAAGCAGCCGGGCTAATTCAGACAGCCCGGGGGCAGTGGGATGTTATGATGAACTTTAATTTATTTACCTTACTCTAGTAAGCAAAGTGACACATGAATGCAAGATGCCAGATGGAGTAAGCTGGCTGTAAACGGAGAAATGCCTGGGTTTTCAGGAGGGACCTAGATTTATGCAAGACTAAAAGCCAAGGGCAGAAATCAGAGAATCACAGAATCATTAAGGTTGGGAAAGACCTAAGATCATCAAGTCTGACTGCCAACCCATCCCCACCATGCCCACTGAACCATGTCCCCAGGTGCCACATCCACACGGTTCTTGAGCACCTCCAGGGACGGTGACCCCACCACCTCCCTGGGCAGCCTGTGCCAGTGCAGCACCACCCTTTCAGAGAAGAAACTTTTCCTAATATCCAACCTGAACCTCCCCTGGCACAACCTAAGGCCATTCCCTCTCATTCTATCACTGCTACCTGGGAGAAGAGGCCGACCTCCGCCTCACCACGACCTCCCTTCAGGCAGATGTAGAGAGCAACGAGGTCTCCCCTGAGCCTCCTCTTCTCCAGACTGAACAATCCCAGGAATGAGACAGACACGACAAAGTGTCTGTCATACATATGTCTCCCCATACATTCAGTGAGGTACAGCATCTGCTTCTCATCTCTGCCTTGGTTTCCACTGGCCAAGTCTGCAACGCAGCCAGGCACACCCCTACAGGCGGGTGCTCCAGGGGCCTTGCACGCACACGCGGGGCTTTTGTGTTGCCACCAGGAACGATGCTGTTGTGAGCCTGGGGTGGGCAGAGGCACTCTGTCCATGTCTCTGGGTGCAGAGATCCAACTCCAGGGGTAAAATATTGTTTTTCTCTTAGTATACGTAACTCCAATTAACCTTATTGGAGCATTGTGGGTACACCAAGAAGATTACACTCCTTAATGTGCAGTTACAGCTGTATTGTAAATGCAACATTACATGTTTTCTATTATGGTTCAAGACCGCTATGTTCTTCAAGACTGTTATAAACCTCAGAAAACAGAGGTTTATAATGGAAACACTGAAACGCTCCACTCTAAAAGCCCCGGCAGAGAGGAAATACAGCTATAAATTCAGGTTCTGTTTTCCAGCATATACATTGACAAGGTATGAATAATATGTATTGCCATGGTTAGAATAGACAGATGTACACATTGCTCAGGGTAACCTTTGCTGTAAGAGTGGAGGATGGAAAGAGCTCCACGTGAAAAGAGCAGCCTTTTGTCTTGTCTTTTACAGAGTCACTACAACTGCAATAATGACAGAAGAATAGCAACAGAAATTCAGTAGCCTGTGCACTAGGGCTGGACTCTGAATGTAGTTTTTAAAAAGGGTGGGTGATATTTTTGCAGCCAGTGAGAAGATAGAGGTACTTCTCCCCCGAGCCCCTTCAGCCTCCTTATTTTGGAAAGAATTGGCAGTTTGGATACTGTTCAAATGACATGGCAAGTCAGCTCACTAGCTACTGCAAATCTAGCAGTTACTGGACATGGCAATGTCAAAAGGCACCAATCTGCTTGGCAAGAAGGAGATGGGCAGGTAGCGGTGCTGCTGCTGGGGCTGTGATATTTGGGGATTTCTTCAGATATTAACAGCAGCTGCAGCAGTAGGTCAATATGATGCCATTAGCCACCTCATGCTGTTCAACTTCTGATGCCTACCAGGAAGGGGAAACAAAACCAATGCAATCACTTTAGGGAGGTACACTGACGTCAGGTGAGCAGGGAGATCTGTGGCACGTTTGAGGTGTGCATCCCCTCCCTGTGGGGATGCACTCAGGAGCACCATGCTGAGCCTTCTTGCACTCGTTTGCTCCACGAAGGACACCTGCTTGTGCTGCCCTCCCACACTGCAGCAGCCCCGCTGCCCACCATGCAGCAGCCCAGCCCACAGCCGTGCCTCCACGCTGACCTCAAGCAGGAAGGGAACGGCCTCGCTGTCCAGACCTGTTCTGCACTTGGCAGCCTCTGTGGAGATTAACGGCAAAGCTGCTTTATTACCATTAAAAGGGCAACGCAGCTCTCGGTGGAGCTGGGAGCCACCTCTTGCACTGCGAGCCCTTCCCTTGCTGTCTTTGCTTCCACATCCTTTCCTTTAAATAGGGCCCTGCACCAGGAGCATTAGCTAAAAACATCCACTCTGCTCCTGCAGTGCCTGCAGCAGTCAGCATCACCGGTAAACTATCCGCAGGAGAGGGACAGCAGGATACAGCTGCGTCACTGAGCCAGTCCCCGTGCACGTGATGTGCATTCAGCCCTGGGAGGCCTGCGGAGCATCCCTGAGCCAAGGATTTCCCAAAACTCTCCGGGAATTCTGCTCTCAAGGACCAGCAGCAAGGCTAGGGGAGCTCCCCAGGCGGGTTCCCAGGGTCACCAGGGAGCGTTTTACCCCAGCTGTGAAGCACACAAACCTGCTTCTCCTCCCTGCGCTCTCCTGACCTCTGCTTGGTTTTATGAGGCTGCAGCATGGAATGGGAGCATTTCCAGTACTGAGCGTGGAGATCCCGTTTGCCTGCAGCTCAGCCGCCCTCCAGCAGCAGCAGAGATACCGGGACAAGGAGTGTGAGCCGGGAAAAGCTCCTGCAGATGCTTACGCTAAATTTGTGTTTGGCTGTTTCCCTCTGCTGAGACGTAGAAAGTCAAGTTAAAATGAGAAGGAAAAATAAAAGAAGAAGAATTATGAAAGCAAGCTTCGGTTTGGTTAGAAGCTGGATGTCATAACACCCTTATTCACTAGAGAAAGGCTTCCAGTCCCTGTAGGGAGCAGGATTTCCTCCCCGCCTCCTTCTGAGCTGGAATGAATATTTAGCCTCGCTAACCCTCACGCCAGCAGCCGCACTGCTGACCCTGGCTGTGAGGGAGAAGGGCATCCCTGCACCGCAGCTCCACGTGCTCGCGCTGCCACCGCTGCCACCAGCCAAGCCAAAGGAAGACGAGCTGCACGGCCACGTGTGACAGGGGCAAAAGAGCAAAATCTGCCCACCGACAGCACGATGCCAGGGCAGGCGGTGAGGCAGGGGGATCTGCAGCCCCCTCCTCCTCCAACTCCACAGCAAACGCCGGGAGATCCTTACCTGTGAGTTTCTCCCATGCGTCTTCCACCGGTTCCTGGTTAGGCTGCCAGCAAGCAGCCGCACTGCAACAGCCCCAAGGCAGCAGTGCACGATGCGGTTGTCCTGCCTCCCACGGCACACACAGGTGCCTGGAAAGCTGCCCTCGGGGCGGCAGGCGGCCACGGGACTACAGCTCCCAGAAGCCCTTGCGCCTCCCCTGCCTTGCCACCCCCGCTACCCCTCGCCGCGCACTGTGGGGGTTGTAGTGCCTCAGGGGCGGCCCCGTCCTCCGCTCCAAGCTTTGCACGGCTGCGCGGTGGAAGGAAACAGGCACTGGAACTTAAAAAATACATATTTTTACATCTTTATATATGTATGTATACAAAAGCAAGACTCAGCAAGTATTTTTGTCTACTGTAAGGGGAAAATGAGAAGTTCGTGCCCTTGCAATGCTCTTTTTGATTCTGGGGGGGTTGTTTTGCTGGGAAGGGAAGAGGAAAGAAAGTGAAAAAAAAAAGGAACGTAAGCAACTATTGCCAAATAACGCTGCAAAATCAGATGGGAGAAACTCAAATGTTCCTGTACACTAATTAGTTAATGGCTGGCCTCAAGCTTTCAAACGCGCCCATACTTAACTGTATCCTCCACTGAAGTGAATGCAATTGAATCTCATACTCCAGTTGTTCCAGAAACTTGAGGCCTCTAGAAATTGTAAGCATGGCTTAGTAATGGCGAGATTTTAGAAGTAATTAAGGGCTTATCCACATTGGGAGTTGCTGCACAGCAGCTTCGCTTCCGCAATTCCCCTCCCCGATGCTGGACATACATTTCTCCTCATGCTGCTTTATTCTGCATTTGTTTGCACCATTTGGGCTTTCAGTTCACAAGGTACCTTCCCCTGAATTGACAGAATTGTGCAAGGTGAGCCTAAACTGCATGTTCTCTTTTAACTTGTGTTTAAGCCTTTTTTCAGGCATTTCTCCTTTAGGCGTATTTCCTTGGAAGACCAGAAGCAAAGTTTCTCAAACAGTCCTGAATTTGGGAGACCAGTAGCAACACTAAATGCTCTGAGACCCACAGGAAAAATTCAGAAGCATGGCCCTGTTTTCATAACCAGGATGAAAATGTTAGTTTTCCTAACACCAAGAGAAAGGCTGCACCGAGGGGAGAACGATCTTCTTTCAGAGCCCAATCTCCTCTTGATAATTAGTCCCTTTGCATAGCAAGTTTTAATGATAATTCATGGAGAACATACATAAAACTTATAGTCTGTCCAGAGTATAGTCCGAGCTTTAAAGTTTTGTCCAAGTTTTATTAATTGCACATGCATCAAAAATGTGAATAATGTGTCCAACCAGCCAGAAAAGCTCTTCCAAGACCAGCAGTTATTAAGCTTATGTATATACAAATGGCTTGCTATTATTGGAGGTAAAAAGCAAGAGGAGAAAAGGTTGTTTTTCTACATAATGGAAAATAATAATACAGGAGCCATGCAGGAGGTTGTACTGCACAGAGAAGTGGCACCCAGGAAGACTTCTTAGCTCCCACACAGCGCCAAGCCAAAGCTCTGTGGCTTTATGGCCATGGTCCCAAATCAAGGTGACTTCCAGAGCATGGGGCTTGATGCAGAGGCACGTAGGGAGTGCTGCAGTGCTGCAGAAGACCTGTGTTGCCCAGGCAGCCCACCCTGTGTGGGGCTGGAGGGCAGCTGCAGGAATCTCCACTCGCGCCAAGCCACGGAATGCTGCTGGAGCCCACCTGGACCAGGAGGAGTTCAGCTCTGGGCAAGGCTCTGTGCTTTGTCCTGTGCTCCCAGAACAAGCTGGCACTGTGCAAACAGCATACTTAATCCGTAGCCTGGATAAGCCTTCCAGGATGATTAAGATTCTACAGTATGTGCCTTTGAAAAGTAAGGCTTCATGGACTCACTAGAAAAATGTGAGTTTTGACCTGGCACTTTTCATTCTAAGAGTTCTGAATAATCTTTCTTAATGTAGGTTTAGAAAAGAAAAAGAATAGGAAGAGTATGTTCTTTTGACTGCAGTTCAAGTTCAATTGATACAAAATCTATTAATCATTGGCATGCAATTTACATTAGGAATGCCTGCATTAAAGCAGAGACATAGAAAAGCCGGGATGGATTGCTTCCTAAGATCGTGGGGCATTAAGGGTGGAGCTGTGTTTATTTTCTTCTTTGTTCTGAACTCTGTAGCATTCGGTTGACTGAGGCAGTATCTCTTGTTATAAATGAGCTGTAAGAAGACTTGCTTTTGTGAACACACAGGATTATTACTTACTCCAACAGGTACTTTGTTAGTCCCTGGCTCTGCAAAGACTTGCATAACTAAATACACCATGAATAAATCCATTGAAATTGCTAAATTCTGTCTAATGTTTTCATCTTCCTATTTCCCAGAACAATAAAGGTCTCAGTCATCTATTATTTGCAAGAATTCACAGATAAAATCTGAATAAAGAGGAAGCATGGATAATGTAGCACCAGACCTTCCTATTGTTTCACTGGAGTAGGGAAATCCACTGGAGACTAAACTTTCTGTAAACATCAGCCTGACGCTCAATGGGTGCCCTTCTTCCCCCCACTTAGGGAATGGCTGGCGAGGGAACCTCAGCCCACCCCACTCCCCCGATCGCCCCTAACGCCGAGCTGGAGGAGATGCCATCTGCAAGGACTGTGGGAGGATGAACACAGTGCCTTTCCCCTATGGAAAAGAGAAGCAAAGTCCAGGTGCAGATGATTTCCCAATAGCAGAAGGTGGGGCAAGAGGAAAAATGATTTAGTGACAACAGAGCCAGAGCTAAAAATCCCCCTGCCTTCCACGGGGGAGCTTTCCTAAAACCCCGCACAGCGAGCGGTGGGGCTCCAGCCTGTCTCCTCACACAGAGCTGAGCGAGTCAGGCCTGCAAAACCACTCCGCTGCATACATGGCAGAGGCCTTCTGTGTGGTTTCCGCATTTTGGCAAGACCAGAGTTTCCTCAGCAAGCTCTCTTAAACACATCTCACCCCATCCCCAGCAGTATCCTCCTCTGGGGAGGAACTTGCAGGGCATTTTCACTGGGGTTTGTCTGACCTCAAGTAAGCACCGAGATCAGCTTCTCAATCAGCAGATGTGATGGCAAACACCCCGTGTGCTCCTTTGTGACCTTAATGGCCCGTGAGGAGCCAAAGCAGAGGGCAGCTGGTGGGAGGCCAGTTCCTCCTCCTGTGATGGAGGAGAAGGGACATTCCCCTCCCGTGGCCCTTGCTGGCAGGCAAAAGGAGGCCGTGGGGGAGCCGGGCTGCGTAGGCCGCAGGGGTTATGGAGGCTCCGCGTTGTTCTTACCAGTAGATGGAGCAGGCCTGGCACGGGAAGAGCGAGCTGCAGGAGGCCTCCTGCCTCCATCCTGCCCCTTCCCAGGGGCAGCTCCTCACTGCGCTTTCTCCTTTCCTCCTCAGGTCGTTCTCCTTTCCTCCCCTGGCTGGAGGACTCAGCCCACACCCACACATCCATGGACACGCACCCACTCTGTCACAGTCTGTCTGTGGAGTACCCTGAGTAGATGGAGACCGTACACACACCTGTGTTAACCTTCCGTTGCTCCCAAACCACTTCAGTGTCGCTATCTGTAATGGCCAACTGGGTTATTTTCCACTCATATTTCTATTTCTGCTGAGTTTAAACCAGGATCAACATGAAAGATGGATATGTGCATGTCAGTTCAGCAAATTAGACCTACAGAGCTAAAAATGATCAGGTTCCCAAGGTGAAAAATCAGAGGTAGGGGTGGCAATGGAGATGAATTGCTCTTTTCCTGCTTAGCCTTGGACACAGGAATTAATGGAAAAAGACAATATTAGCTTTCTGCCCTCCTTCCGTCTAGCCTCAGGGCCCCTCTCCAAGACTCATTCCCCCTGACACCCATTTCTTCACCCCCTTTCACTTGCTTTTTTTGTGACACTAAGAGACACTGGTCCCTCTGCAGCTCCCACCTACCCTACACAATTCAGGCTTCAGGAGCCAGAGATAACACTCCCCAACTAGCACACATCAGCGCGTTGCTCCCAGCCCACGATGGCTGTGGATAGCACAGTGGGTAAAGGTGAGGAGAGCCCTGACAGCTGCATTTTCATCTGGCAGTTTGAAGAGGGACGTATCAGAGCCCACTGCCCCAAGGTGTCAGGACATAAGGCAGTGTGGGGCATGGGCAGGGAGGGAAGCTCGGGGTCCTGCTCAGCAGGCAGCACTCAGTGGGCATTACAGCCAGCGAGCGGATAATGCAGGCACAGTGCTGCTAATGTGTGCATGTGTCCATGCAAACATAAAGACTGACAGGTTATCCTGTGAGCGATGTTAAGTGCTGTGCAGGATACAGCATACTGTAGAGAATATGCCCTTATTTGTGAAGAAAGGCATTTGCAGGTAGCTTCAATATTTACGCCACATACTTCCCCGTTTTCCCTTTTGGTTTTCATTATTCCGCTTTTTGAAACCAGCTCATTATTGTTCCTCAAGGGAGTGGGAATATTTTCTTTTCCTTATTTTTCAAAAGCAGTTCTTTTGTTTATGTCATACATACAATCTTCACCATCATTAATTAAGACATCACCTGGTGTTATGCCCACAGGGGCAAATAGAAGCTTTGTAAATGGAAAAGTACATCAGCAGCTCATTTGCTTAATAATGGTCTACGCATTCGAAGCCAAAAGGTAGTTGTGTAGCCCTGGTATCTTCCGAAACTGCCAGACTGGTGTCATTTATTTTAGCCTGTTGGAGGAAAAACAGAGATAATCGAAAATCCTAAAAGCCCATATCTGAGAAAGAACAGCAAGAAATCAAAACGATTTATATTCTGTCTTATGCTCTTCTAGGGGCAGAAAGAGGTCCTGCTGCAGAAAATGTCTTTGACATAGATGTTTGACTGATCTGCTGGATAGACAGTAAGGAATAGCATTTTATAAGGTTTTTATGGGGTATTAAAAATCCAAAGTGGCCAAGTTTTCTTATGGAAAAAGTGAAATATTTAAGGGTTTGAACAGAGGCACCATCTGCACAGGAGCGACCCCAGACCGATTGACAGCGTGTGAGTGTGTGTGTGTTTCAGAGACATTCTTTGTTTCAGTTCCGTTATAATTCTTTTAAATATTTATTACTGGAATGTAAATTGTGCTGAAAACTGAGGTCTTTGCTTTGGAAAAAACAGACAATCACCTACCACGGGTGTCGTGGCTCAGTGGAATATCCAAGTCCCCTTTGGAGAAACAAAAGGATTTGGTTATATAAACAAGTCACTGTGTTGAATTATAAAAGTGAAAAAAAAAAAGACCCAAAACCTGCTGACTGCTGGTTGAACTACTCCTTGGCTATGTGTGAACTGAAGTTCTGCAGATCAAGCAAGAAGCAGGAGCAATATTAAAATGAATTGGTTACAAATAGTGGAAATAGTCCAGCAAGCACATTTAGAATATGCAGCCCTAAGTACGGTTTTGTTTTCAGATTGCTTTGTCTTTATTTTGAGTGTAAAACATTAATAAGCTTCTTAAGGAGATTGGGGATGGGAGAAAACACTGGCTGATCACCTTAAAGCCCAAGAAAATAAAAAAAGTTCTCAAGTTGCTGGATGAAATAACAAACCAGAATCGGTTTATACTTCTTACATTGCTATGAAAGCTTTACTTCTTGATCACTTCCAGACACCAGAAGGTTATTAAAAATCCACAAAGGAAAAAGAAATTCTACATTTATAAGAGCTTTAAAACTTATTTTGGGCCCTCAGCTTATTACCAGTGTAATGCAAAGGGCAAGCCTGTAGCATAAAAAGAACTGCTTGCCAAAAATGGGGACCAAGGACCAGCCTAACGCTGTCAGCATGTTGGGGAGGGATGAACCACGCAGTTCTGGGGAAGACAATCTGTTCTGGAGGGTCGAGATGAAGCAGGCTGGTGTGGATAGCACCAGCACTTAGACGCAGGTATTTGTATCACTTTAAGCCCCACTGTCGTTTCAAAGATATAAATAGGCTTGGAAAAATCAGATTATTGTGAGGATTAAATTGGGATCAGTGTCAGTAATAATCTATGCCTTTGCGGTGACACCAATTTAGAGAGGGAAAGTTTGGGGGAGGGGACTCATGTTGTACATTATTGCCTATGGGTTGTGTGGGAATGGGGAACAGAAAGGAAGGGAAGGGGGGGTGAATAGCACAGCTACCTGAATCTGGTGGGGACCCGCGGGAGCACAAGGACACAAGGTCCTCTTCAGCAATTGCACCACGTGCTAGTTACGGAGCCCGAGTGCTAAAATATGCAAGTTGTTCTACTTCTTAAACTAATAAAGTGCCTCTGCATCCTGCATTCCCGTCCTTCACCCCATCACCCAACATACAAAAAATTACAGATAGATATTTTATCTGTTTACTTATTTATTTTTTAAATCACATTGCCCAAGTCTTCTCCCCACAGCATCGCTCCCTCTCTCCCCCAGCCAAGTTGGAGAAAGGCAGCCCATGCCCAGCTGTGGTGTCTCTGGGGCTTTGGCAGGCCCCAGGCTGAGGACCATAACGTGACCTACGAGCATCGTGTCCCTCTGTCCCAGCCGCTCAGCCGCCAGCTCAACGTAGAGCTCTGCATTTTCCCAGCCAGTCCTCACTCAGCACCTGCTACCAAAAGTAGTGCAGGTGCTGCCTCCAGTGCCTAAGCAAGAGGCAGCTGATCCAGGCCCTTTACCATTACTCAAAACACACTTCTACAAGCGACATCAAATTTACTCCGCTCTTTTGGATCCAGAATGATTTTGATAGCAGTAACTTTGATTTGGTGATAAATTGCCTGCTGAATTTCCTTTCATCCGGAGACGTGAGAGAGCAGACTATGCAGGGTACCTTGTGAAGTGCTGTTGAGCGAAGAAAGCAGACTTAGACTTGTTTCCTCTTGAGACTTTTGGAAGAAAGTTGAAGGCTGGCTTCCCAGCCCAGGAGCTGTGTAAGGCAGATGGTGCTTCCCTGGCAATCCAGCCCTGCTTACCTCCAGCCCCACTTTTGCCCACTACCAGCACCGCTGTTTAAAGTTGTGGGAGGCCCCTCCAGTGAGAGACTGGGGACATCTTCCATCTGAGGAGCTGTCATTGGCATCTGTTGGCTTTTGGGATGTGCCATAAGGCTGTAAGGCCTACCCTTTTCCCAGTTTTTCCTTAATAACAATGAAGAGGTGGATGGGAGGAAGGGCATCTCGCTGCAGAGCGATGCTTTGCCCTGCTGCTAGCCAGCCAACCAGGGGCAATGCAGCTCAGGGCTGAGGGCACATTTCAGTAAATACACCTGGCTACAGCAAGGTCATGCTGAGAAGAAAGGAATGCAATAATTACTGGAATAAAGAGTACTTCAGATAACTGCCTCAGCTGTGCTGCCCAATGACTGGAGCAACAGTAACAGGGGAAGCAATTCCCAGAGCTGGCTTTCGGTGTTTTCTCTAAAGTTTACTCTCACTCTGTGCTGAATGAATTACTGTTTTTTCTGCTGAAGGAACAAATGTTGATATTTGGATTTGTGCCTTTATAGCTCTGTCTCTTCAGTGGCTTCCTTATGAAAGCATTTTGCATTTCTCATGTTAATTTTTTTCCTCCTAAGTAGGTATTTTTATTTCTTCCCCGTTTCTTTAGAGTCAAAATGCAGACCTCCGCATCTACCAAAAAGCTCAGGCGCTCTTCTTTTCCTTCTGCCTTTCAGTCCTGCTTCTGCTTTCCATTTTAACTTCTGCTCAGTTAATTAGTCACTCATAATTATTTCCCTCTTTATTTATGCGGGCATGTATTTTCCCTTGGAGGCTGCTGCCTGCTCCTTCAGAGCCTGCGTAACCTGACTCTGGCCCTGCAAACCTACTGGCGTCACGCAGCCCAGCTCTAGCAGCCCGCAGCACTCCGTGCATAGCCTGGGTGCTGGGTGCCGGGTGCTGGGCAACCCTTGCCTCCTGCATCTTTAACAAAATGGAGGATGCTCTTACCGGCTGGGTATCATCAGTGGGTTATGAGAACAGAAAGCCAGGTGGGAGCAAAGCAGGATGGGCACGAGTGCCTTGTGAGAGCCTGGAAGATAAGGGCAGCCCGACGTCGCTGCTCTGCTGCTTTTCCTCTGCTGGGAAGCAAAGCCTGCAGCATCATGGTACCTGCTTCAAAGGGCTGTGGTGCGGCACGTCCCTGCTGTTAGGGTAATGGGCTGGGGTTCTTGAGTGAGCGGTGATACATAAAGGAGAAGTCTTTGCGTAATTGCTGATACTCAGAGCTTTGCATTCCAGAAAATTTGAAGGTAAGGAAATAGCTTTAAGGGTAAGCAGAAGATACATCTCAGTTCACAGCACCTTCCTTATTTTTGCATTTTCAGCATGTCTTGAGGTTACTGTCCCACAGGGAGTGCATACTGAGGGCGTAATTCTTCCGCATTTTGAAGGATTTTCCAACTTTGTCCTTGGACAGCAATTAGAACCAACAGAGCTGTTCAACAAGCAGGGAAAAATCTTCACAGATACTTCATGTCACTATCCTTTTTTATTTTTTTTTAAACTTCACAAGTTTTCCAAATGTGTTTTGAACATTTCTTTCTAAGGTTGTAAGTAAATTTCCCTCTACTCTCCCATAGCTGGGTAATAATAGAAACAACATATGCCCCTTCTATATCCACATTAAAAAAGTTGATGCCTGGTCTACTTAGGAACTAGCTGCAGCTGTGATCTGTGTTTTTTCATCTCATCTCACCTTTCCTGTGATATCATTTCAACTTCTCTGTAGTGGTAGACAGGGAGTCCGAGGTAGGTGTTTTCCTCAGAATCAGGCTGAGACCATCTCTGGCTGCAGCTGTGGGTCAAGTTTTCTTTGAGCAACCTGATCACATTGGGCAAAAGCTCTAGTTTCTCTAAGCAGCAAACTATCTCTTCAGTACCGATAGCCAGAAGAAATTCTTCACATGAACACCAGTCAGGCTCCACAGCTCTCTGTGGGCTTCTAGGCAGCTCCTGGTGCTAGAGTTGAGAGCTTTCGTTGTCCTGTGACCAGGATACCTTGTGACCCTGCCAAGGCTTGGAAGTAGCGCCTGGTTTGATGTCAGCTGTCCCAGTTGCTGCAGTTTGCTGGGTTTCAGAAAATATCCATGGATAAGCATTCACTTTGTACAGTCTGCAAGCAAAACAGACCCAGGTGATGCTAGAGGGTGCTGAGGGCTCTGCTCCCAGCGTGCACCACATCAGTGCCTCGGGTCATCCAGCAGCAGGAGTGTGTCCCTGCTGCTGTTCCTCTCGCACCACCCCACACGGGTTGTCCCCTGGAAAATCTTCTCCATGACCCCCTGCAGCATCACTGCTGATCTTCCCAGCCCACATGAGAGCAGAAGCACCAGTGGAGCGATCCTGCATCATCTGTGAGCATTGCTGTTACCACACATTCGCAAATGTGATCCAGAAAGACTCCCGTAGGGAACCTAACATAACTTCAGCTTAAAATCAGCTGGCTCTGTTTTTTATGATGGGTGAAACTTTTAGGAGCCAAAAACCCAGGGCTGAGGGCACTGGGGCCCTGTGGGGTGAGACCACAGGCCGCAAGTGTTTTTGGAGCAGAGTGCAAAACTCACCTTTCCTCAGATGCCTCACACATATAAAAGGGAGTGAGAGGGAGGACAAAGAAGAGTATTCAAGTGGAGGGGGCCAAGCACTAGGACGGGAAGAGCAGAGTCCATGTTCAATAACATTTATGCTTATCTCAATATTGTACCTGGCGCCTAGGTACTGCAGCAATTGGAACCTCATAAATACCGGTGACAGATAGTAATTAGCACCCCATAAATACCATCAACAGATAATCTTGCCGCTAGGAAGCAATAACAAGTCTTTCATACCCAACTGGCCAAGCAAGCTTGAAAGTCAAAATAATAAGTAGATGGAAAAAACACTGTTTGAAAACAAAGGTCCTCCTCCAGAGTCAAACTTTTTCATGGAAATAAAGCCCAAACCAGCAGTCTTATACAAGCCTTAGGCTCCCAAGTGCCCCAAGTCAATTTATATCTGGCTGATAAAAGGGCGGTTGATTGATTCACTACAGCCAAAGGCGCAGCTCCTAGGAATGCATGGGGCTTATTTTTTCTCTGGGATCTCTTTGATCTCTGCTGGAGGTCGAGGAGAAGATTCCAAATTATGAAGTATTTTTGGAAATATATTAAGACTGCTTCACAGAAAAGTCACCTTCAAGTCTCCAAGAATTTGCTTGACTCTCTCTGGAGACACAGAGTTGATGGAAAGCTTCTAGTGCAACGTTTTTATCTGAGAGCTAAGGATTATAGCAGATCTGAAAAGAATGGTCCAAATAACATTTGGACCATTAAGATCTGGATGCAGGACCTCAAGTTTTCCCTGTGTGTCCTAAACTAGAAGCATAAGTTTTAGTTTAGTGAATGAGGATACTGGGAAGCAGTAACAAACTGACTCTGTAGATCAGCTGGAGGAGAAAGACAAACCACAAACCTAAAAAACTAGCAAATGGCCTATAGGAAAAACTCACCTTTCCATTCGGCATGTTAAATTCCAGTGGTTTCCACAACAGTATTTATTTCAAGCTAACAAAGGTGTGGAAGTTACAGATCTGGAACAGGATCCCTTCTCCATCTACCCATGTACCTCAGAGCTTGTCCTTCCTGCCACTTTTGTCATGTCTGCTACCCTGCTGCAGAGCAACCGCTGAGAGTTTTGGGGTCTTCTCACCTCAGGTGCTGGTCAGCAGGACGGGGGTCTGCGGTGTTGGACAAGCACTCTGTCAAAGCAAGTCGTGCAGCAAGGGGAGCTCCTTCGGTGCAACTCTGATAACCTCCACCGTCATAATATATGTGGAAGGCTGTGCATTCATCGGCCACTACAAAATACTAAATAGCACATTTAGCAAAACCAGTGCTTTCAGGTATTCTTTTAGGTATGCTGTTTTGAAGGGCAGAGCTGCATGTCAAGTTTGTGTCTGTGTCGAAATGTTTATTTGTTGAAACCTCCGCTGACTTCATTAGAGTAAAACGCATGCAGCGTAGTCATTATAATCTGCTCTGCAGTGACACAAACATACATAAGCCGTGTTCACATGACAGGAGTGTCCAGATTTTGCATCCGAGCCTCTGACAAGGAAAGCCAGGTTTGAGGGGGACGAAGGAGGGAGGGGAGAAGGGCCGCCAGCACCGCTCTGCTGATGCTGCTCACACAAATGGAAGCAGCCGCTAAGTCTCTCGCTGCCTCCGCCCTTGCCAGCAGCCTCATTACTGTAAATAATGCTGCACTTATTTGAGACCTCAGGTTTCCCAAGGCTGGCGGCAGTGGGGGAGCAGGCAGTGCGAGCTCCCAGAAGCCGACCCAGGGCCTGATTGGGTCCCTAGCAGTGCTTCCCACTGCTTCCAGCCTTAGCTGCTTCCTTCGAGTGAAAGCATAGCGTGGCAGCTTCTCTAATCACGATGTCTAAATATAATACAAGGGAACACAGTTTAAGGGAGCTCAGATACGCTTTTTTTAAGCAACTGTCAGGAAACTGCCTCTGTGGCTTGCTGGTTTAGAGTAAGATTAAATGAATCAGTCTCAGCATTTGAATGCGTGGGACATCAGAGACAGCAAAGTGACAACTAAGGACGTTTTATTTATAATAGGACCCTCCTCCTATAGCTATTTGTGCACTAAGTTTGAAAGTACCTGCCCTTTATGTACAATTACTCACAAATGCTACGTGCAGGCCAGGTGGATGCCTGTGCTGGTTTGGCTGATTATAAAGTTCATGTAATTATTCTCGAACCGTCTAGTGATGTTTGGGAAAAAACAGGGTTTATTTTGCAGCTGCTTCAAAAGGCTCTGCAAGGAGACTTTCACAGTGAGGAGCAGTCTGAGCTGGGCATCACTGCTAGGAACAGACCCAGGGTCCAGCACAGGGTCTGGGGCTCCAGCAGCAGCAGAAGAAGCGTGTCAGACCCCATGGCTGTCTGTGAGGTTTTGGGGAGAGGCAGAAACAGCAGCCAGAATGCTTCACCAGTGGGGACCTTGGGTGCTGAGGCTGCACGCCCCCAACTACTTGAGGTGCAACACTTTAACCCAGAGGTTCAGAGCTTTCCAAAACAAGGGTTCCCAAGCACAGGCAAGAGCAATGTAGCTACAGCTGCAATCACAGGCCTGGGAGAAATTCAGTAGTTGATACCAGTGGTCGATTAATGAGCCCAAAAAGAGTGAAATTGCAGAGAGAAAGGGATTTGTCAGAGGAAGAATTGGTACCTCAGCTCCACAGCCCCTGGATGGGGCTCCAAAACCTTCCAGTGTCCCTCTGGATGAGGACAGGCCATACCCACAGATCTCAGGCAGAGTGGTGGAAGGAGGGCCATGGGGTGGCACAGCCCCCGGGGAGGCAGCAGGACTGCTGCTCACCCAGTCTCCACGGACACCAGGCGAGGGAGCTTCACTGACCTCCACCCATGAGATTGGATTGCCTTCCTCCCCACTTTGGCAGGCTGGGCCTTTAGTCTACAGCATCAGCCTGAGCCCCTAACGGGGAAATATTATTAAAATGGCATTAAATATTAAGAGAGACAACACAGCATCTCTCACAGTGAGGGAGCTCCTGACACAGCAATGCTTTTCCTAATAAACTGCCTTGACAAACAGTTTACTTATATTCTTATTTCAATTAGATGAACTGCTACACAGTGGTGAGGATGAGTGCGGCTGGGTGTTATTATGAGAAGCGGTAAATATTTATTCGGTTCTCTCAGCATGGAAGTGGGTAGGCAGCAGGGTCACAAGACGAGACCTCCTCAGCACAAATTTTAAAGCCATAGTCACAGGCTGTGTGGCCTATCACTGATAGCTTCACTTTTAACACTGGTACAGCATTAATAGTGACGGACTTCATGGCTGTTTTGGCTTTTGCCAAGACACGGGCGGGAAATGCAGATGACCAACATTAAATATTCAAATTAGGGTAAATACGACAAGGGTGTCCCATCCCTGGCCAAGAGGCTCTATGTGAGCTCTGGGCCATGTCATGGTAGGCCCTGCACACATGAACTGCAGTCCTTGGCCCACCCAAATGCACAAAGTCCCCGAGCAGAGCAGTGATCGAGTCGTAGGCTCAGACCTGCTGTTCCCAAGGGCACCATACAGTCTCTTAGAGTCCTGAGAACTGAAGCTAAGCAAAGGAAATCTCCATCTCTTCTTAGAATCTTACCCTGTAATTTCAACTCATTTTCTGTTGACAGCATGGAACTCATGGAATTAAATATGCACGCTTGTCTTTGAAACACCGATAGTCATTTGGTCATATGGGGAGGGGAGTTAAAATGTTTAACTTGGAAAAAGCAGCTGCTTTCCAGAACATCCCTGGAGGCTCTCCACAGCTTATGGGTTGGAAACCATTGAGAACATATATCCTCGTCCCTGAAATGTGGAGGATCATCTTTGGCCATGCAGAACAGAGCATCCCTCACACCAGTCCTCTGTGGCACTTTGTACAATGCTATAATCACAGCCTGCCCCCTATAAGATTTTTTACTGTGTGTTGCCCTGTTAATCTGAAATTGTTTCTTCCTTTCCTTTTGACTGGTGTTCAAGAATGGATTTTAAATGGTTGTTAAATCTAAAATTTCAGATGCAGAAGCATGGGGCTTGGAGTGCAATAAGATTCTTCATGCACATACACCCCTACAGAGATTATTCAAAGTCTGGCCTGTCCAAACCGCCCTTCCACAGAGCTGTATTTAGGGACATGCATATCCGCCCGTGGGGCCCTGCTAGTGCCACCAGCCATCAGAAAGGCTGGGCTTGTGCTGGCAGGGACTGTCCCTCCCATGCAGGAGGCACTTTGTGCAGGAGGGAGTGTGTGAGGTGGAGTTTATGGGACACACTGGTAGAAAAAAAGAAATAAGATGAAGAATTACTAAGAGAAATCAGAGCAAAATTTAGAAGATCACACTTAAAAAAATTTTTAGAAAATGGGGAAATGTTAGAGGAAAAACACGTGGAAATAACTTTGGTAGACGCTGGGCTGTCTGAGCACGGATATAAGGACTACATTCATCTTTGTTGTGTAGGATGGGGATTTTTTTCCTTGCGCTAAGCCTGTCTCTTAACACAGCCTTAACCGTGGAATAATTAACCAAGCCTGCATCGCAAATGCAGCACTCTCAGGAGCGAGGTACTGATGTGCCCTTTCCCACTGCAGCTGAGGTAGGAGGATTTCTAGAGAGCTCTGGGAGACAGCGGTCTCTCAGGAATTTTGGAGCACAGAAAACGTACGACTGTTTTCACCAGAAGAATTTTCTTTAGTGAATTTTTCCTCCTTCCTGCCAAGGACAAACCCCTGACACCAGCCCACATTATTGTCTGAAGACAGATTGAAATCTCGTGATTCTGACATTGCTTTATTTTTAATTTCCACACTGAAAATGTCAGGGGAAAAAATACCCTAAAAATTATACTTCAGAAAAGACTATAATTACTTCCAATTAAATCGTGGCCCCGGTTGTTTGAAAGACTTGACCACAGCTAGAATTTCATTATCTGATAAGCACTTTTTTATTCCAAAGTTTCTTTTTTTAATAATAAGAAGAAAAGGATCCAAGACCCTGCCAACAATACCTGAGCCAACAGCGAAAGCTAGACAATGGGAAATTGCATTTAACCCCTTGAACGCAGAGGCCACATCATTTTTAGGGCATTTATTTCAGTGAATCTCCTGGGGGAAAAGTAAGGGTCAGAAGTGTGCTCAGACATGGTTGCAGCACGGAAGAGGTGACCCAGATCCCTGCCTGCCCCGGGGCAGTGGCCGGGCTGCCTGCTGTGTACCCTGCCATCGGGGGTACTGAAAGTGTTCTGCTAACATCTGTCCTGCTCCTGCCTGTGTCAGGGTGCATGGCTGAAGTTGCTGAAGTTTCATCAGCGTCACCTGGTTTTGTAGTGGGAATTCAGTGTCTTTCCTCCCTGTTGCTCGAGCAGTCTGTCTGCACCATGAACCTGACTGCTGCCCCCAAACGAGGCATTGGCATCACCCAGCCACAGTGAGGATGCTGCCAGCATGCAGACAGAGTGAAAATACGGGGTGTTATACAGTCACACTCTCTACTGCATGGGAGAATTGTGCAGTAGGTTTCTGTGGTATTATTTTAAACTTCAGCCACGACAAGGCCATCAGTCCCCAATCCCACTTAAGCACGCAGCGTATTTTCCATGTGTGTCCAAAGATAAGGGCCTTTACTCAGAACTGAGCCACTGTGGCCCCAGACCGGTGTGCCCGCTGCTTTGGGCCTAGTCAGAAGCTGCCCCGGAGCCCTGCCGCACTGCAGAGGCTGGAGGGCAGCAGCTCCTCCCAAACCTCAGCCCAGGGCAGGGCCAGGCCCTGCCACACTCAGAGGCCAGGTGGCTCGGAGTGCCCCCAAACCCCGGTCACAAGGGATGGGGTTTTCACCAGGTGATGCCTTTACGGACGTAGCCGCTACAAAGCATTACATAAAGATAAACAGAGGTGTAAGGCTGGGAGTGAACACACCATAGCGGGCTGCATGAGTGCCCACAGCCTGCAAACAGAGCAGACATTCCTGCTGTCCGTGGAAAAATCCTCCCCCAGACCTCCACATCACAGCAGCCTGTCTCTGAGCTGATTGTCTTAAGAGGGAAGAAACTGCAAACTGCCATTGACTCACCAGTAAAAATATGTGAGGTACCCTGCAAATAAAGTAGATTCCCTCAGCACTTACCTAATAATTTTGCTTTTAATTAAACTGTCCTTTCCCGCACTGATTTACATTTAAAAAGAAAACATCTGTGTGCATTTCACTGGGAAACCTTCCCCTGGTGTTTACAAAAATGTTTTGCTTTGCTTAATGTGAAAGATTTGGGGTCTGATTCTCGTTAACAAAATGATGCCTTCCAGCTCCTCCATGAAGGCAAACAGGTATTAAAGGTTCTTACTGACGGGGACTTGCACACCCTGTGTGCTTAGAGCCTTTCTCTTGTGCTTTTTTTTTTTTAACGTACATTACAGTCTTGTGTTGGTACATTTTTAATGCTGACTCTTTCTGAAGAAAATGCAGAGGATGGACTTGACTATGGCAACGAGCTGAGAAAGCTGGGAGCCACAGACCCTCTCAGCCTTCCTCACCTCTGGGAGGAAGAGGAATAAATCGCAGAGGCAGTGATGAAGAGGAGGGGATGCTGCCGCAGCGTTTCTGGCTCTGAGACCAAAGGGCACCTCCTGCCTATTTGAGACACAGACGGGGGCACCTCACAGCATGATGTCCAACAACTGTTTTAAAGCTTGCTTTCCTTCCAAAATCGGTAATAACTTAAAAAAAAAAGAAAAAAGAAAAAAAATTAACAGAAGAAACAGCTCAAACTCTCACCATTTCCAGAAGAAACAAGTGACTCCCATTGCTCTACTGCAGTTGCATGTAGAGGCTCTGCTGCTACCAGCAGCCCCCAGGACCTGCTGGTCGAGCACCGTGTGCCTTTCTGGAGGAGCAAGCCACATGCCCGAGGTCACCAAGATTTGCCTACGTGGGCCGGAAATGGGAAGGGATGGCCCTCAGTCAGAGCGTGGTGCTGGGCAAAGGCCACCTGTCTGTCCCTGGCCTGCTCGCTGTCACTGCCCCCTGTGACTCACGGAGGACAGACCTGGCGGTGCTGCACGGGTGGTGCATGGCGTTCCCCGACAGTTTATGAGTACACTGTGTACTTGCCCACTTGCCATGAGTGTGTTTATGGTAGGCTTGAGAATGCAAACATAGAAGTGAAAAGTTGCATGATGACACAGTGAAATTTGCTTCTCCTGCGCTGGCTCCTGTCCTCTCCCAAGGGAAGTGGTCAAAGAGAAGAAATACTCTGCTGGGGTGGGAGAGACTCAGCGGACTGAAAATTTCGGTGCCACATCCCATTGGTTGCAGGCACTCACACAGTGGGCAACGATCTCCCCTGCGCCAGAAGGACAGCCAGGAGCATCCAGCCTCTGAACACTCTGACCCAGGTGAGGTCTACAAAGGGAGTCCTGAAAGTGGAGTTCAACACAGGCCCAATGGTTATAGCACAGTTCAGGGTGAAACAGAGAGGGCAGAAACCATCAGCGCACCTGCAAGCGGCAGAGACCACTGCCCCCATTTTGCAGCTGAGGAAAGTGAGGTTGATGTGTGGCCTGAAGCCATGCCACAGCAAAACACAATGACAAGGAAGGAGGCCAGCTCCGTCAATCTCCTGTTCCTCCACTGTGTCTTCGTCCTCTGCTGTTCTCCGATACTTTTCCACGTCTCCTCCATGGCTCTGAAATGGGACTCCACAGCTGCTGCTCTGATCAAGGGCAAGGAGGCAGGCTGGGATCGTAAGCATCAGTGGCCTTGAAAAGCAGAAAATATTCTCAATCACAGGAGGCGAGAGAAGTGCAGAATTACAATGACCAGAAATGCATTTCAGGGAAACATGAAGTTACCGACCTAGTGCCTAGAGCCAAAGTCTGAGGGTCTGCATGGCTTAGGAGAAGGGGGGCAAGAAGCAATTCCGATACTGCACCTGCTGCTCACCCTCCAGCTCTGGACTTCCCAGTGGTCCAACTGGAGACAGCTCCATTTCTTTCCTAGATTTGGGGTCTAAGGCTCACTCTCAAAATGAAGCAAGGCCAGGCCCGCAGCAGGCTTTGCTCCCTCTGCTGTACGCAGCCCTCCAGTGCCAGCCCAGCACCTCCACCTGCCTGCCTGCTGCACCCCAATGCTGCTGGCACGTTCTCTCCTTCCTGTCCCAAACACAGTGCTCCTGGGCACCGAGGCATCCTCCGTGTTATTCCAGGCAGTTTGAAGAAGAGGAAAAACCATGCAAAAAGCAGAGGATACCTCGCACGCAGTGCAGCCCACGACAGTCCAGGGGTCAAATCCTCTGCAGCACGGGCACAGCCATCGGGCTCTGTGGGCCAATCGATGCGGCTTGCCGCCCGGCTCGCTTCTATCTGCTGCTCTGAGCACCCCTCAAATCTCACTGAAGTCTCCCGATAAAAGCTGTCATGCTCCTCCTCCTCCGAGGGAGCTCCAGGCGGGCAGGAGTTAGCGCAGGATCCCAGCCCCAGGTTTGGGTCCCACCTGTGCCAAAAGTTGTGCTGCTGTGTCTCGCGTGAGTCTCAGCTCCCCGCTCGTGTCACGGCACTCGGCAGCTCTCCTTTGCAAAGCCACCGTCAGGAAAAAAGGGGTCCGGATAATGTGGCTTTACCTATGGATTTCTCCTATGAACTGGCAAAACCGATGGTGGTGGGGCTGATGTTCTTACAGCAGGAGCCGAGAGAGGGAGAAAACGGGGGGCAGCAGTCGCTGTCAGTCCTGATACGGACACACTTCTTTGCTGGGGATCTGTTGCGTTGCTTTTATTTAAAAAAAAAAATTGTAACCCAAATCCTAAAAGCAACAACGTATGTTTATTTTAAATGCATCCGCTAAATATTTACACTGTGAGCAAGCTAAAAAAAAAAGAAAAAGAAAAATTGGAACTTTTGTCAGCGAACCAGATTGTGAAATGCCTCGAGGGAATAGAAGATTTATTTGGGGAGAGGGGGAGAGGTAGGAATTTTCCGCGCTATTGTAAAACATGAGCTCAAATTATATGATCCCCACAGCCAGTGAATTGCAGAGCTTCAATCAGCCGCCTTTTTTTTTTTTTTCCTCCTCTCCTTTCTATAAAGAGGAGGGGGGAAGACAGAAGTGTTTCACCAACTTCTGTTGACTGTTCCTTTTTTCTCCTGATTGAAATGTGTTGTTAAACAAGATCCCACATAATCTCAGCAGAGGGTTTCTCTCGCTCGCTCCCTCTCCTTCTGGGAAGCCGCGATCAGTGCCATCGGCGCTTGATTATTTGCAAACTCCCTTCCCTTGCCTTTTTTTTT
>WBMW01004938.1:1079470-1103934 GCA_013396635.1 Penelope pileata
CCCGGCAGCCCCCTGCGCCCTGTCCGCCCCCGGCGCCTCCAGCGGCTGCGGGCGACCGAGGGGGCTGCGGCCTCCTCCGGTGCCCTGTCCGCCCCTGCGGCCCCCGTGCAGGGGACGAGGGGAGAGGCGGCTTCGGTTCCCAGGGAGTGGGCACCGGAGCATCCCAACTTCTGTGCCTGTCGCTGTGCTTTGGCCTGGCTGGGAAAAGGAAGCGCACGGGAGAAAAAGAAATAATGCCCCGAAAAGCAACCTGTGAAATTCATTGGAACTGCTGCAGAGCGGTCTGAAGGCTGGAAGTAGGTGGAGATCCCAAATCCCAGGAGCCGAAGAATAGCGCGGGGGCTGATAGGGATCGCCCAATCTGTTTGGCGTTGCGGTGTGTTTGTGGGTTAAACTGCTGCTGGATAGCTTCGGGGAGGCGGAGGAGGGGTTAATGGATGCTGCTCCTCTCCTGCTTGCCGTGAGAGCTCCTTACAATTCCCTGAAATATCGCAGCACATAGATAAAAACTTACTTATCGCAGGGGATGTGATTTCCTCCCTGGAAGGAGACCGCCATCCTCCCTGCGTGCCGCGCTCCGGAGCACCGTCAGGCTGCCGAGCAGAGCGCGAGCACCGGGCGGGCACTGCGGTGCCGGTGCTGCACGGGGCTCTGGGGCACGCGGAACGGGATCACCGCGCGCAGGCTGCACGATGCAGGCGTGTGGATGGAAAATGCACCCAGGAGGAGATGTGGCACCTGGGAGGCCCTGTGAAAGGGTTCCAGTGGAACTTTAGGTGAGTGTGACCGAGGACACAGGCGCGTTGCCAGCAGCGCTGGGTGTCTGGGCGAGCACGGCATGCGTGCAGCGAGCTGCTGGCTGCACCGCTGGCCTGGGGAGAGAACGGAGCCGCACCTGATATTAGCAGGCGAGGCATGATGAATAAATAAATATCTGGAGCGAAATCCTCCGCCGTCCCCCGTGCAAGGAGAATTTAACCATTCTGCTCAAGGAACTCGGGAGGTTTTGCTGTCGTGCTCTCCTCTACCTGTTCTTCTCCTTCCGTCTTTTCCAAGTGTTGCGGAGCTGAGCGGTAAAATGAAGGACGTAAAAACCTCCCCAGTAAAATAAAGCAGAAATAACACCGCTGCGCAGTGTGTGTGACCTGGATTTGGGTGGCGAGCCGAACAGGGAGACACGCGGGGCTGGGAAGCAAGCCTGGCTGGTGCCATGCTGCACAGCCCTGGGGGAGCGCGGCAGGGCCGGGCCGCCAAGCGCTGGGCCGGCTCCGGGGGAAGCGGGTGGCCTGGGACAGGAGAGAGCCTCTGGTTTCTTGGAACCTTCTCTGGGCCACGCTGCCCTCGCTGTGCTCTGTGCAGCTGTGGTGTGCTGCTCCCAGATGGCAGGCCTGTGGCCTGTGGCCCGGCTTGTGGGCAGCGGTCAGCGTGGGGCAGGGGTCTCTGGCTGCCTCCTGGCTGGCACCCCCAGAGCCGGGTTTTAAAGAGGCGTTTGTGCGCCTTCACCTTTATTTGCCAAACAGTGATTGTCTCTGTTTTGGTTTGGTTCCTTTTTGCTTTGCTTCTTATTCCTGACAACTTGGTTGCAACTTGCGGCGTATTTTTAGCAGCGGCAGCGTCGGTAGTTTTATATGTGGGCGGCTTATGGAATTAATATCTGTAATATTTGTAAATTGTGCCTCGCCGCTGGTGCCACTGCGGGAGCTGCATGCAGCTGCCTGTGCACGGCTCCGTGCTGGGTCACATGCGCAGGGTTCAGAGGCCTGGAGCCCCGACCCTGCTGTGCCAGGGCTCGGGTCCCACTTCACAGCAGGGCTCCAGAGCAGGCAAACCCCTCCTGCAGGTCATCACGTTTCGTTAGAGCGTGCAGACCTTCCTCATCAAGCGGGCAGCACCGGTGGCACCGAGGAGAGGTCCTTGCCCCAGAGGCTGTGGGCTGGGGTGATAACTCGGAGGCACTTCCTGTTTATGGGGCCATAACCATAACTTAGGCTAAATCAGCGCTGGGACCGAAAGAGTAAGTTTTTATTAGCTCAGGATATGGCTATAGCCAAGATAACAGGAAGCCCCCTCCAGTTATAATTAATCTTATCATGCTGCAGCGTCTAGCGATTAAATGGTTTCTGGATGTCACGGTGAAAAATGTTGGTTTATTTTCGGAAGCGGAAACGGCACTGTCGTGACCAGGGACGGGCAGACAAGTGAGGCTCTGGGACAAGGGCGATGGCGGTGACCAGGTGGCGAGCAGACTGGGTGGGCGCTGGCCAGGCACGGCTCTCTGCTGGTGGGGGACAGCCCACTGTGGTGCCCGTCACAGGTTGGAGCTCCTGTCACCCGCTGAAAGCTACGCCATTTGCTCGGAAGCAAGCAGTGTGCTAATGGGATAAGCCCAAGTTTTGGCCACATCCCAGCGATGGCTTATAGAAGTAGGGAGATATTCCCTCAGGAGGAAAGTTCTGGGAAGCCAAATGCTAGAAGGGTCATTGACTTGGGAGCAGAGGTCAGTCCCTGTTCCAGTGACAGTCCCCACACTGTGGGTCCTAGGGGTGGTGTTGGGGCGGTCCTGCCTGACGGCATGGCCAGCAGCACGTCCTGCTGGGGCTGGGCTGGGACACCTGCACGGGGCTGTTCTGCGTGGTGCAGGTGAACCTTTGGGTGAGAGCTGAGAAAGGAGCCTGCACAGGTGTGTTCTGTGGTGGGCTGACGGCTGCTATGGTGTCCCCATCCCTGTGTCCAGAGAGGACAAGGTGGGTGAGAGGCGAGGCTGGGTGTTTTTCAAAGTTCCGCCCTTTTCCTCTCTGATCCCAATTTAAGAAGATATTTTAAGGTCTGTGCCTAAATTTAAGCTTGCAGGTGGTGCTGCTGCCTTCATTAGAATTGTTTATGTCTTTAAAGCTGGCCACACGCTCAAGTACCTTTCTGACTCATGGCCTCTATAGCTTAATCAGTCCATTTATGAAAATGAGGCTGTTTCCTCACCCTTACTGGGAAATCTTTGCCCTCTGAATGTGAAATATTGTTTACATGGTCTTTTTTTTCTGACTTTTGGGAGGTTAACTAGTGGAAAACAAGCAAGAATTAAACACCATTTGGAGAAAAGCTTTTTCTCTTCACCTGTTTGCATACCCTAATGTGGACCTCGGTGTTTAACATTAGGCCTTCTCTTTTGAAACCATTCCCCCTAGCAGTACAGAGTTCAGCTTTTGTTTTGAAAACAAGCCCAGGGGATAATTTCAGCCCCATGGGGCATTTAGCAGTTTGTCTGTCTGTGGTGTGGGGAGAGCGCATTGGCTTCCACCTGCTTAGAGCACAGCAGCAGAGTGCACCTGAATCCTCTTCCATCTGCCCACGTCAGGAGCTGAGATCCTTCCTCTGGAAAGCACGAGGGCACACATTTTGGGAGGCTCTTATTCAGGCAGCCTTCTGAGTAGGGTCACTTCTGCAGCAGAAATTGCTCCTGTAAGGCTTGCAGTCTTCCCCAGGCAAGCGAGTGGAGGAGCAGGCCCAGTGTTCCTAGGCTGGCGAGGGCATTGCTTCGTCACAGAATGCCTTAGACAGTCTGGGATCAGGGCAAAAAGAATTAAAAAGCTGTGCCACTAGAATTTATTTAATGGAACTAATAATAATCTGTAATACTGTGTGTTTATACAGTGCTGTGTATGTTCAAAGCACTACATAAAGAGTGGCTGTCTCATCAAGCCCCTGACAGCACGCCAGAGAGTGGAGCCTTTTACTTGTTCACAGTAGGGATACAAAATAGCCAGTGAGAGACAAGCCTCCTCAGATGCCAGCCCCTCTGGGTGCCCTGGGCTCCAGCCTGGTTTCAGCGAGGCGCAGGGTGGCTGGGCTGGGGAGCTGTGTGCGTTTTGCCCCATCTGGGTGCAGCTCTGCAGCGAGCAGGGGGCTGTGCTGCGGGAGGGATGGCGCAGGCTGCGCTCCTTTTTCTCCTGCATGGGATGTTTGGTTGGAGAAGCTGGAGCTCGCTCGTTATTCCTGCCTTATTCCAGGTCCTGCTCGCCTTCCAGTGCCTGTACTGACATCTGGCTCTGGGAGGATGCAGTGAGAACAATCACAGTTCCTACCGTGACAGGAGGGAAAGGTCACCCCACAAAGCAGTGATGTTTGCCAGAGATACTTGGGAAACTCGGAAGGGCAGCTGTGTTCCCTGTTCATTATAACCTTTAAACGGTGAAGGCATTAGCAGGACCTGGAATGAGAGCCTTACACGGAGGCAGCCTGCAGACTGATGGCTCCTTCAGCTCTGGAGGCTGACAGGTTTGTCTTGCTCTGGGAGCTGTGCTAAGAAACTTGTCTCTCACCAAAATCATGGCAAGTGGGCACAGCAAAGACTTCAAAAAGTTCTTCCCTCTCCTTCAAAGCAGTATGTGCTATGCCAAATGTGCTTGTCCAGCATGTTCCCTAGCACTCTTCCCCGTGTAGGGAGGGTCTGCAGCCTGCCCAGGCAGTCACTGCCCCTAGCTGTCATTGTCAACATAAAGATTTTTTCTCCTCTGTAACTCGGCTGTGCTTTGCTTGCTGTGATTCCTTGCTCTGTCGATGCTGGATGTGGAAAAAATTATTCCTTTTTCTTTGTCACGTCTCTCGTTGCTTTCATGTTCCTTAGGCTAATCCTTTCTCAGCCCCATCCTTCGGCTGTTTCTCCTGTGCTTTGTTTGCTGGAGCTCTGACCGTTTTTGTTCCCTGCGTTCCCTTCAGCAGGCCCTCACCTTTTTTGCATGGCACTGCTGGAGCACAGTGCTTCCCCTGGGGTCTTACACAGGCCATGAGGAGCACAAGTTTTCTTCCTTGTGCCTTACAGATGGTGCTCATGTTTGGTTTGCCTTGTGCACCGCAGCGTTGTTCAGCTGTGTTTAGCTTGTGATGTGCTGTGGCTCCCGGCTCCTGTCTAGAGATCTGATGCCTAGCGAGCCTTTTTCCATCCTGTGTGCGTGGAGCTGGCTGTCCTGTCTGAATTCCATTCTGTACTTTCCCATCTGTCAGGGCTGTTTTGAGTTCTAATCTGATTCCCCTGACTTTGCAGTCCCTTCCTGCTCCGTGTCACCTGTCAGTTTGAAAAAGCACAATCTCTGTTTCTTCCCCAAGATCAGCTTTGTTTTCCACTCTGCAGTCCCAAATAGAAAGCGCAGAAGAAGAGAAATTGTTTCATTAAAAAAACAAAAAAAAAACACCTTGCCCCCCAAATATAGAAGGAGCTGAAAACAAAAAAAACCCAAAACCTCATCTTTTTTCTTTTTGCTCCTTCTGTTCTTTCACTGTTCTGTGGTGCTTTAAAGTATTAACAGGAACAGTTGTGTTTGCTGTTGTAGCACCAGTGCCAAAGAAAAGCAGGACCTTATTGTGCCAGGCATGATGTTGACGTGAAGTGATAGATAGCTCCCACCCTAAATATTTGCATTTTGTGTAGATACAGACACAGGAGAGTGGATTATGCAAGCAGCATGGATTCTGTGGAGGTAGGAAATCACAGCGTATGGAATTTCCTAACCATTTCTTACCAGAGTTCATTTGGGGAGGGGAAGGATAGACTGAAGGGAGGGAAGAAAGAAGGAAGTAGGCCAAGGGACGAGACAGGGGAGGATGAGGGAGACAGGTGAGGGAGAAAGATGATGGCAAGTGACTGTAACAGGAGAGAGAGATGATCCCTGCAAAGTGTAGGGTTTGAGGCTGTCACAGCCACGGCTGTCAGGAACAGAAAGTTCTGACAATTGCTGAAGGTTCTCCTGCATGGGCTG
Source organism: Penelope pileata (assembly GCA_013396635.1). Lineage (NCBI taxonomy): Eukaryota > Metazoa > Chordata > Aves > Galliformes > Cracidae > Penelope > Penelope pileata. The sequence goes on from WBMW01004938.1 coordinate 1,085,221, forward strand.
CTTTTGCAGCTGCTCTGACTTCGGTCTCTCCCAGGTTTTTTCTCTGCAGTTGTCTCTAGCATCCTTGGAAGGGAGGGGAGGCAGGCGAGGGCGGGAGATACTACCTATATCCTAATGCTCGTAGGCAGGAAGGAGAGTCTGCCTAGGGATTCCCCTGCTGGAGCTGAGACCGGAGGCAAAAATGATGCTATAGCATTCCCGGAAGATCTGTGATGCTGTTCTCCATGCTGGGGAAATTCTGATGTGGCAGAGATGAGCTGAAATATCAGTACTTTTCATTGATCTGAGATTCCTGTGGTTTCCTCCCTCACTGCTGTTGCCCTTTCCCTGGTGACAGGAGCTATGCAGGAAGAATTTGATCTGCCGTCCTCACTCCCCCTCCCCGGCAGCCCCTGTGTGCTGCATCCTCCTGCAGGCAGGCGCCTGCACACGGTGGCTTTGAGGGCACACGTGGCTGTTGCACCCTCTGTGTCTGCCCTCTCACTGTCAGTCCAGGTGGCCGAAGCGGCTACAAACGCTGAGGCGCAGCCACCGGTGTGTGTGACAGTCACACCAGCGTTGTGTCCTACTCAGATGTATGTGGCCCCAGGGCAGGGTGTGCTTTGAGTGTATGAGGCTCCCCATCCTGCTCTCTCCACTAGCAGCCCAGGTATGTCTGGATGTTTGGCAGCGAGTCCGTAAGATTATGGTCTTTTCTCTTGGGTGAAGAGAGCAAAAAAAGCCCTTTCTTGCTTATAGTTTGGGGTTAGGGCGTTTATTTGCTACTGGATGTGATCCAGTGGATTCAGCGCCTTTCTGCTTATTTTTGCTTGAAGACACGATTTTCTTCCCAGTCCAAGATCGTAAAGGCACATGGGGTGGCAGGTAGCCAGCAAGCTCCCTGACTATGAGCTGCATCGGTGGGGTGTTCAGCTGGCACTTCTGGGGGAATTGTACCGCGGGCGATGGAGTGGTGGGGTGTCAGAGGCCTGGCCTCTAGCAGCGAGGCTCAGAAAATACCCAGTCCCAGCAAACTTGCAAAACGTTTCAGAGAAAGTTTGGTTCTTCAGGAAGCTCCCGTAGCTTCCCCAGAATATTTTCACTCCTAGGCAAAATTTGTAAGCGTTCTTTATTTTAAAAACACGGTTTATATTCTGCTCTTGTCTGCAGTAGCGCCAGCGCCGTCGATGTATTTACCTTTCCTCTTTTAACGCTTACTGTTCCTGGAACGTCTCCTGCTCGGCAGCTGTTTGTAGGTGGTTTTTTTTCCTCTCCCATCGCCATGTACCTTTTCTTCCTGTTCGAGGCATCCATAAACCTCTCGTGGTGACATCATAGCTGTTTCCATAGCAACAGATTATGATACTAGAACAGAGGATAATATCAAACAGGAGGAGGAAGAGATAAATTATGGTGTTTGTGTTCGTGTGTCTGAGGGCTTGATTATATTCCTACATCTCGTCCAAGGATGTTGTCTGCCTAGTTCCTTCTCTGTTTATCTTACATGCCTCTTAAAGGTTAGGAGAAAGCTAAAAAAATAAAGAAGATATAGAGGTCAGAACAATACGGACACAGATTTTTGATCGTTTCTATGTAAACCTGGCAAGCTGAGATTTATTTTGTTTATCTCGATGGTAGCTCTCCCATGTCCCCCGAGAGTCATCTAGTCTGGAAAAAACTTGGAAGCACAACAATCCCCTGGTGCAGCTTCACTTTTATTTTAATTTCAAATTATTTATATCCACTGGCGGCTGGGATCCCAAGGCAAGGATCTCTGTGCTGCAGATTTTCCAAAAGATGGATGAGCGTAGCGTTGCCCCAGAGAGCTCCCAACCTGTATGTGCGAAAGGATGCAACAGGTGGTCAAATCTGCCTCATCTCACGTGGGGAGGACAGGGACAATCATAGAATCATTAAGGCTGGAAAAGGCCTCTTAGATCGTCTAGTCCAACTGTCCACCTACCACAAATATTGCTCACTAAACCATGTCCCTTAGTACCACATCTAGACATTTCTTAAATACCTCCAGGGATGGTGACTCAACCACCTCCCTGGGCAGCCCATGCCAGTGCCTGACCACTCTTGTGGAGAAGAAGTGAGCAGCAGAAGAATATCAGCAGAAGTCTGGTCTCTGGCAGAAGCTCCAGCCTGCCCCGAGCATGCTCATGGCAGAGGCAGGCTGAGCCTCACCCAGGGTCAGCATTTTGCAGTGGAGTTTCTGGAAGAGCTGAGCTCTCAGGAGTTTGGGACCCTGGCTGGTGGCCACCTGGGTGCTTCCTCCAAGGAGTCCCCCCAAGAGGAGCTGACAGCAGCAGGGTTGCAGAGGAACACGTCAGCGTTGCTCTGTGCTTTCCCTGCTAGAAAGGCTCTCTGCATAGAGTGTGAGGCTGGAGGTGAAGAACGTCTGGCTGAATGCATGGGGTTTTATTTTGTTCTCCTAGGCAGCATTTACGGTTGACAAATTCCAAAGAGTTTGGCATGGATTTTCAGCAGGTCTCTGTTTTGCTTCTAAATAGAAGTAATTTCTAGCTACTCTACTTACTTTCCTATTTAGATGATTGACTTTTAGAGGCTGGAGCTAAAATTGCTGAGAAAACCCTCTTAGATATCCTTATAGCTCTGTGTGTGTGCGCAATCTTCAATCTTCCTGTCAAGACAATATTTCTGGGGAGTAAAATGGCTATTGCTAGCCTTGAAAATACCCGTTGTAGGGTCTGGTCTAACATGGCAAATCTCTTGTGGTGCTACGAGCACCTGAACAATGGCACAAAGTTCTAATCCTGCACTTAGGCACTCCAGCGCTGCAGGGAGAAATGTAGGGTAGGGACCTGAGCAGGGCAGGGTGAGGTGTGACTGCCTCAAACCTGCAGCCATCGGTGCTGCAAACTCCCAGATAAACAGCGTCATTCTAGTTTTCTCCTTCAGCTATCCCACCAGCCCGCTGGAAGGTCACTGAGTTAGCTGTCAGTGGAAAAAACCAGCAAGTAATACGTAACGTATCGGCTCGCTGTAGCCGGGGTAGGCGAGTACGTAATGAGGCCATTTCCGTGAGGGCGATTTGGTGCCCCGCGGCAGGACGTGCCATGGGTCAGCAGAAGAGCAGTGCACAGAAGCTCTCTGGCTTCTGGCAGGCTGCCGGCGGGCTTTGTGGCCATGCTGAGTGAGGAGATGTTGGTCCAGCTCAGTGCGGGCTGGAGAGACGTCAAGTGCACAGGGTGCTCAGGCTCTGTCAGGGGTTCAAGTTGCAACGCTTGTGAGCAGCTCAACAGGAGTTAATAGTTAGGTCACCTTCATGGCAGTGTCCTGGAAGCCAGCACAGACCACAGAGGACTGGTTTGGTGTGCTTCCCGCGTGCAGCCCTGCGTAATGACAGGCTCCAGTGCTGTGCGCTAGCCCTGTTTCTGAGCAGGCTGACAGCGTCGTCCTGCAGGGAATGTGCTGCTGCCATTGGGCTGTGTGGGAACGGGGCCGTGGGGGCTGGCATGAGGTCTTCTGCAGAGGGAAGGGAGATGGCAACCTTTTCTGTGAACCCAGATTTAAAAAAGGATAATTCTTGGCTGCAGCCAGCTTGAGGGCTCCATGGAGAAACCCAAGACCTAATAACTCCCCCAAGGCATGTGCCTGCAAAGCAAATGGGGATCACATTTAGTCATGAGTACAATTATAAATTCCTCCATCTCCTCTGGCACTGTCACTGGCTCCACCAGAAACCTGCCTTCCCATCAGACTCCCCCTCTGCGTTCTCCCAGCATCAGAGTATGTAAGCATTTAGCAAGCGGGGATAAGAAACACGTTGCAAACCCCATTTAAAATAGCTGCACCACCTGACGAGGACATGGGAGACCCAGGCACAGGCATGTCCCATTGGTGGTGACAATACCCTTCCTGTAGTGTCATTTTCTCATTCCTTAGCTGAGGCTGTGAGCGCCTGGATAATGAAAGTGCAGCTTCCCAATGCCTGTGCTGTCCGAAAGCACACGCAAGTCGGAAGGGATTGTAGATGCTGTGTGTGTGAGAACACAATTGGAAGAGAGTGTACACATACGTACACACATGTGGGACTCTTCCCGTATTTGCAGGCATGAGTAGGACCACAGGCACGTGTTTGGTGTGGCTGCATCCCCTTTGCCTCCTGAAGTCTTCCTTTTGCAAGGGATAAAGAAGGGAGATGTACTGTAAATATAAATTAGGCCTTCTGTGTGTTTGTGAGCTGTCTCAGCCTGTACAGGAGGAAGCATATACAAGGTGAATGCAGGGTGTTTATGTAGAGCGATGCCATGACGGCGTGCGAGTTGGCAGGAGTGCTGCCTGCAGTCTCTGCGTAAGGGGCTGTGCAGCCTGTGTGAGCGTGGAAGGCTGTAAATCACAGCGTGTTCAGGAGGGGACACTGCCACTCTGCCTGTAAAAGACAGGGAAAGATTTTGCAGCAGTGTGACTCTTCCAGGCTGAAGAAGAGAGTTACTAGAAATTCAAGCTGGAAAAAAATATAACCAGGCTACTTTGACTGGGAGAGATCTGTAATCCACATCCACCAGCTCGTCTCCATCCTGACCCAGAACAGCTGCACGCCTGGCATCTTTTACACACCTCTCCTAGCATCAGCTGTTGGTGGCCCTGCTGAACTATTTCCTGGGTATCTCTCCAGCTCTGCTAATACTTCTCCGGTCTGTCGTGCTGCGTCCTGGGTTATTTCAGTCTTGACATGCTTCTACAGTGTAGCTGGCCTCTGTATGCAAACACAGTATCTCCTAGGGAATCTGTCCCCAGTTAGGTATGTTGAGCATACCACAGACACCACAAAGTGTCTGATGTCGGTGGGACCACTTCAGTACGGTAGCTGTGTCTTCTTCAGCGTCCCTATCGGCAGGTGTCTGAGCCCTGGTTTTGATCTCACTCAAACATGAACTTGTGCTACTGTGGAGTTCCTTTCTTGGACTGGACCTGGCTTCAAAGTTCTTTGGTGTTCCTCCAAAATGGTTGTTTCCCAGAGGAGCACTTGAGTCATTATCGGTCCCTGCACTTCCTCTCAGCCAGGAAGGACTGAAGGGGTTTCAGGAAGAGGAAGCTTTCCTGAAAGGAGACGTCTGCTTTCCCTTGCCGTGCTCTGTCGCAAGCAGGCATTGTCTCCTGCCAAAAAGCCCCTGCCTGGAGAAAATAACGTGGGAGGGAAGAAGGTGGGATGTGGGTGGATGGCAAGGCAGGGCAGGGTTTCGGGTGGGATGCTTGATGCTTTTGATAGCGGGTGCAGTGAAGCAGATGTCTGTGGTCGCACCGGGCTTGAGCTAGGAACGTGCTTATGTCACTTGGCATCACTGGAACAAGTTGCAGGTCATACATTTTCATTTGAGTTTCATTATTTTTCTCCAGCAGCCATCAACAAATGGAAAGTTTCCCCAAATATTTTGCAGCTGCGGTTGATTCTCCTGTCTTGCCCTCTGTCACTGTAGGATTCGCAAAGGGGCTTGCGCTTTTGCTCCCCTTTTGTATTTTGTCTTCTCTCGTCCATCCCCGCCAGCCTCTGCCCCTCTGCTGCCCCCTCCCTACCACAGCCCGGTCATGTTTGGTCACGCTTGGCTGAAGGTTACCAGCCCACCGGAGGCCGTCATGGCCGAGGACGTGGTGAGCCAAGTGTTCAGAACACGCTGGCTTTCCGTGGGAGTCAAATCCTCTGCTGCCGGCCTCCCAGCCCGCGGGGCAGTGGGTGTGTGGGGGAGTGGGAGCGCAGGCGCGCTCGCGTGGCGAAAACACTCCATGGTTACCGTGAAATGTTTGCTAAAAAGGCAGATATTGGGAGCGAGGCGGCTAAACCAGGCACAGGGAGCAGCAGGCTCTCCTGGCAGTGCCCGTTGTGCCCTCCGGGGATGCAGGGGGGGCAGGCACCCCTCCTCTGCTTGGGGCTGATCAACAGCGTGCGGGCCGGCCTGTGGGACAGGTGTCCCATTTTGGGGTCACAGGTGGCAAGCCAACAGTGGGGGAGACCCAGCCCTGTGTTGATGGCTGAGCTATGCGTAAGCCCCGTGTAAGCTCCGATTTGGAGGCTTATGTGGGCCTTTAGTGTCACACGGGGCTGCTGGCTGGTTATAGGGCCTGGTTTCACCCTGCGTGAGCCGTGACAGCCTGCAATGAGGGCAGGCTCGGGGCAGCTGTGCAGGCTGCAAGGCCGGCCCTGGCCAGGAGTCCCAGGACAAGCGTTGGGCTTGGTCGGCTGTTAAACTCTAGGTGTGATTAATTGTGGCTAGTGATTCTGACCTCTGTGGTTTTCACTGGATGCCCAAATTGGAAAAAACAGGCTCGTTCCGCAGGCAAGCCAGCTGGCCGTCATCCATCTGGTTACATACGTTCACTTCTATAGTTCAGTCCCTGAGCAAGTGGGCTGGGTTTGTGGCGGGCAGCAGGTCACCCCTGTTGCTTCACCCCAGGACAGGAGGCCTGTTTCCTACAGGCCATTGGGGTGGGCATCAGTCGAGGGAGCCCTCAGCTTCCCTTGCCTGCCTGTGCCCCCCAGCTTCCCCTGCTTGCTGTCAGCACAGCCATCCCTTTCCCAGGGTGCTGATGGGGTGAGCCGCCCAGCACACAGGTAGTGGCAGCAGGCCAAGGCTTGCAGTTTCTTTCCATTGTTGAGGCTGTGATCCTTGTTTGTTTATTCGTAATAATCATTGTCGCATTCATGTCGGGTCACTTAGCACCAGGCACTTTCATTTATTTCACAGCCCCGTCAGTGTGTAAAACACAGCAGTAGATTTAGGAAGGCCACACAGAGGCTGTCAGGCTGCGCCTGGGCTTGGGAGGGGGATTTTGGTGAGGGGCAGATTTGAGTTTGGATGGCTCCTGAAGATGGCCCCCAGCAGTGTGCCTGCTGTGCTGTTGGGAAGCACACACCGGTGCCTGTGTGCCCACCCAGACCTGTGCCTGCTGGTGTGCCAGGGGCACCCTGCGGTGTCCTGCCCACCTTCCTACCACGGCCAGGTCCATGGGGCTTCGGCTCGCGTGCTGGAGAAAGGATTGCTGGTATTTGTCAACCTTTACAAGAAAACAGATTGTTTCTAAACCACAGCTAGGAGCGTAGCACATACTGGTGGCTGGGAGGTAACTGTAAATCCTAGCTCTCATTTGCACAAATACATGTGGTTCCAATCCTCAGGGCATTTTGCCTTCCCCTGCCTGTACCTTAGTTTTAGAAACATGTAAATTTAATTTGGATTTGTTTCTTCAAAACACCACAAAATGTGGCCAGGGCTGGGGGGGCTTTTAAATTACATTTGGCACAGAGGGGATAAAGGGGATCTGGATGCTCCGAGAGGTAGGAACCAGGGGAAGCTTGTCACTTACGGGCTGTCACAGGGGAGCACTGAAGGGACTGGCTGCACCAGCGGAGCAGTAATGATATTTGCAGTCTCTTAATAGTAGGTTTGCTGCTCAGATCAGACCTCTCAGCTTTCTGCTTGCCCAGCCTGTGAGACCCCACGCACTGGGTCATGTTTCAGGGGTGAACCTAAGTGTAGGGTCATCTGATGGATAAATGTCCTGTCAAGCGATAGGGGATGGGCTCTGTGGCGAGGTTGCCGCAGGAGAGGGAGGCGATGCTGGCTAGTTGGGCTCCTTCCCGCACAGAAACCTGCAGGGTGCCCCTGCCTCTCTTTGTGCTATGGGGCCCTTGGGGCAAGGAAAAGGGAGATTGGTTCTGTCCTGAGGATGTGGAGAGTACAAACCCAGCTGCGAAATCACAGGGAGGGAGCTGAAGGAGTGACTCCCAGGTTCGTTTGGGTTCAGTAGCAATTGTGCATTTATACTATTGAAGGACATACCTACAACAAAGTTTTTGTTCACATTTGCTGATTGTTTACCACACCTCTAGATCATTACAAAGAGCTGCAAACCAGCTAAGACAGCCTGCAGGGCTGGGATGGGGCTGCAGTACCCTGCTGTGGCTCTCTCCAGGAAGCCATAGGGAAATGCTGGTGAGGACGCATGGCGGGAGCTCTGTACAGACACAGGCCGTGCTGTGTGTGCCTCTGTTTCCAGAGCTGCCAATTAAGTGTCTTTCACCTGCACTGGCTTTCTTGGAGGAAAAAACAGAGGAGAGTTGAAGGCTCTTCCACGTAGAGACTGGCTGTTGGAAGACCCCCCCTCAGCCCCTCCATTACCATCTGCAGAGGTGAGGGAGTTTTGTGTCCTCCTCTGCCTTTCAGCCAGGAAGAGTGCTCTCCGCTAGGGATCACCATGGCTGGGGCTTCCTGCCATGCTCTCTTGCCATGCTGATGGGTTTCATGACACCACTCTTAGCACCTGAGGATAGGTGTGAAAAGGGAGGAGATGGAGGAGGAGAGGGTGGAGATGGTGGCAGTGATGTGAGTTAATACAAGACCCAGTGGGAAGCAGCAGCAGGCAGTATTATTTCAGTGGTTTGAGCCAAAACTTTCTCTGTCTCTCTCTTTCTCTCTCATTAAATTACAACTAATGCAAGTAGCATTGTGAAGGAGGAATTTGGGAACTGTTGTTCATCATCCAATCACTTGTAACGAATGTGCTGCTCAGTGCCATAGCCCATAGCCTTGCCGAGAAGTAATTCACTTGGTATTTGCAGGCATGACATGCATGCCATAAAAATTCCACTGTTAGCATTATTCCAGCATTAGCGAGGGGATATGAAAATAAATGATGAGCTATTGTTTTTCATGATTAAGTCCAGTTTTTGCGCCTCTTGCTTTTTTTCCTCATCCTCTGTCTGTGGGAGGAGGGGCCCCTCCATTCCTCCATTCCTTTCATTTTGCCTTGTCTCATCCCCTGTCGACTTCCACACCTGCACTTCTCCTGCCTACCTTTAGGAAGAAGGTGGGTGGCTGGGTCTAGATTTGGAGGTTAACCAGGGCAGTTTATTAGATGGCTGTAGCAAATCACCACAAAGCAATACAACATCAGAGAGGATCTCAATATTTTGTTACGGGTCTACAAAGTCATTTTGCCCCCACTCACCCTCAAGGGGATCAAGTCCTCCTCTTCATGGTTGCACCGGCAAGCAAGAATTTGAGGATGGGTCAGCAATTTGCTACTTTGAGGCAATCTGCAATCTTTAAATGCCTTTTCTATTATTAAAAAAAAAAAAAAAGAAGTGGTAAAGCTCTCGAGGCAGCTGTCAGTCCAGAGGTGCAGGCGTGGAGCTGAGCAGCCTGTAGCTGGCAGTGGCCAATGCTTAAAAGCAGAAATCCACAGAGCAAGCAGAGGAGGATCTGTGACTCAGTTGTGAGGGGATGCCTCTGCATTCCAGTGGGCTTTCCTGCGTTTTCTGTGTACTTTTATAAATGGGAAGGAGTTGAACATGACAGGGGAATGAGGCAGTTAAGTATTATTTATCGCTGCTTTCTACCAGGGGGTGACTGAAGAAGAAAGCGTAGCAGTTTCAGAAATGACCCCTGTTTCTGGGATCATTGGTTCCTGGGGCCGGTTTAAGCAGGCATGCAAACGCCCACCTGCTCCAAATAAAAGACTTCTATGGAAAAAACGGGCTTAAATATCCCCATGAAATCCCCGGACTGAGTCAGTATCAGCACTGTACAGGATTCCTGCGCTCTGAATCTTATTCTTAATCAGCTAACCCAGGCAGTCTTTCATGTCACTGAGTTGCTTCTCACTCCCGTGGCCCCAGCCCGTGTTGGCTGTTCAGCAGAAGGCCTGGCTGAGCTGAAGGCAGATGGCAGGGTAGGAGCTTGTGCTGATCCTACTACTATTAACTCTACCACTCCTCTGCACAGCAAGCTGCTCCCTTTGAACATCAGCAGAACCGTTTTTAAAAGCCCTGCAGCCCAGCCTTGTGTGACAGAATAGCTCATTTTGTCAAGGAAAAAGATACCTTGGGAAACTTTTGAGTATTAGCTGTCAGGGGTAACCTCAAGACTCTGGAAGAAGCAGCCGTGGGCTTTGAGAGAAGAGCAGAAGCCAGCTGCAGGTGTCATGTTCCCACCTGGGAGGGGATGTGAGAAAGCCGTGTCTTTTTTTTTCCCTGTTTTCTTTATTAATTTTCTCAGTAGAGCAGCGTATGTGCTGGAGTTTTCTGTGACGTCATTTTGCGTGTAATTGGGGTTGTGAAATCCAAAGCTGTGGGATCGCTGTGCTGTGCTGTGTTGCTGGCACAGCTTGGTGCAGAGCGACCTGCAGGACGTTGTGGTTATTGTGGTCCTGTCCCGTGGGCCTGCTAGTATCTGGGGCCAAGTATCACCCTCTTACTCTCATGTGCATTTTCACCTGTGCGCACAAACACACACACACACAGCTGTGCAATACACAGCCTTTAGCACTGACAGCACCTGTGGCTCTCACCGGTTCTCTTCAGGGCTGTTTCAAAGTCCTGTGTCCCTCTGCCTGAGCTCCTCTGTGCAGCTCCCAAGGTACTTTCAAAGGCAAAGCAATACCTGCGCTCAGTTCTGTAGGATTTTGCAATATGCCACAATGAGGTGGTGGTGGCACTGGGTGTGAAACCATCGACTCATATTTACTTGTGATCTAAGAAAGTGCTTTCAGTTCAGACCTCAAAGAACGAGCTGCTGTGTGATTTAAAATTGTATTACCAGCAGAAACGTATGACCTCATGGTATGAATAAGCAGGAGGAGATTAGCAGTAAGTAAGCCTCTACTGTACACAAATGTCCACAGGAATAAAAAGAAGTATCTTAATAGAAGACTCAGTTGTCTGCGTAAGCGAAGGCTGGGGAAATGACTAATTTACTGTTTCTGTTGTACGTGCAGTTTGATTCAGTTGTTCCTCCTTTGATTCAAGCCCCCTCCTTTGCTTTCTGTGCTCCCTAGCTTGTCTTGGCTTTTTCTGCCTTTTAGGAGAACGCAGGCGAGGGAGGGTGGAAGGGCTCAGTGAGGAAGGAGTTAAGGGACTGCTCAGTGGGGATTATAAAACAGCCAGGCACTTGGAAACAGTTAAGAAGAGAGAAACAGATCCGCCAGGAGGGAGTGTGGCACTGGAGCCGGCGATTTGTTTTGATGCCTCCCTCTGCGGCGATGCAGAAGACCCTCCTAGAATGGGCACCGAGGTACTTGGGGGACTGGGGTGGGTGGTGGGTGTCATGTCGGGAGCAGACTTGTCTGGTATCGAGTTGACAAGCCTTCCGACCTGCTCTTACTGGTGTGCTCTGCTCTGGTTGTGTATCCTTCCTGTCAGGGGTGGTGGGACTTAGCACTTGCTGTAGCCCAAGGGCGTGATCTGGCCCTGAGGGCACTCTTTGGGTGTTGGACGTAGGGGGGAGTGGCCTGTGTGCTCTTGGCATCACCTGGGAAGATGGATGTAACAAGCGCACTCTCACAGTGTGGGCAGGACTCTGGATGTGCTTACACGGACCTGAGTTGCCTGTGAGGTCCCCTGCAAGGGTGTCAGTAGGTGGACATCTTGTGCAAGCCCAGCTGGCCACCAGGAGCTTTCTGTCATACTCTGATGTGATGGCCTTGAGTCACAAGGAGCTGTGTTTTCACTCATCATGTCTTTGTGCCTCAGCAGCCCAACCAAGACCTTGCTTGTGCTGAGGTATCATACACCTCAGCAAGGACAGAGGGTCTCCATCGTGGGGAGAAAAGGCACCTGGAGGCGAAGTGACCCATGCAGACTGGGCTGTCAGCAGATATCCTGGGACACTTGAGTTTTCATTCATGGTATCCTCCACACCCCTGTGCTTTAGGCAACAACTTCTCCCTGATTAGGGATGGATGCTACAACTGTAAGCTGAAAAGTGACCTGAACGCTGGCCCTGCTGTGACCTCTGTCAGCTGTGTGCATCAAAGGCTGTGGGCTGTGGGGCAGTAGGAGTGTGCCTTGCAGTGACCACCGTACCTGTAACAGAGGTCTGTTCTTCACGGGAGAAAAACACACAACTGGAGCCAGAGTGTGCAGAGAGAAGGGTTAGTCACTCTGCAAGTGTCAGGGGCTCACTGAAGAAATAGCAGGAGTTTGCTGACTAATGCCCGTGATGTTCAAGGAGTAAATGAGAAATACAGAGGGAAAACCCTCTGATTCTTTATTTGGAAGAGGAAAAAAAAAGGAAAAAGAAGAGAAGACATTGAGTTACTACTCAGCCCCCTAAGTCTCTGACCTATATCTCCTTCCTTTCCCTGGAGTCATTACTGAGATTAAAAATTAATAGAGAACAACCAGGTTTTACCTCCAGGGTGCCCTTTTAGGCTGCCACTTATTGCAGGATGAGACCAGCAGATAGGACTTTGGTGTCTCTCAGCATGATAGAAAAAGAAGAGTGGTCTCCATCCAGGGTGATGAGAGGACATCTAGATAGGTTGAAAGAGAGGAAGAAACTTCCTCTCTGGGAACAGCAGTCTCTGGCTGAGAAGATTGAGAAAATGATGTCAAGCTGACATGTTAAGTGAAAATAGACCAGTAAAAAAGGATAGTCCTTGAAGTCACAGTAACTTTATCAGGGGAAATGGAGGTAAGATGGAAAAAAAAGGTATTTCATATCATTAGCCCTCTAAGGGCCAAGTTTAGTGTATCTGCAGAATATTCCTCCTCTCTTCCCATTCTTAGTTTTTTAATGAGGAAAGAGAATTCTTATTTAGGAGGCTAAAACCTAGGGTTGTGGTCAGGAGGGTTCATTTCCCAGTTCTGCTGCTGCCTTGCTGTTTAAGTGTGGGCAAGTCACTTTCCGTTTTAGCTCCATCTTTGTCTCTATAGGATGTGGATTGTGATGCTTTTTGGAGAGCATTTTCAAATCTGTGGATGAAAGGAAAGGCAACAGTGTGCCCTGGCAGCCCAAAGGGCCAAAGATACCCTGGGGTGCCCCAGGCCCAGCACTGCCAGCCAGGCAAGGGGAGGGATTGTCCTGCTCTGTGCTGCGCTGTGCGGCCTCGCCTTGGGCACTGGGTGCGGGTTTGGGTGCCACAATATGAGAAGGACATGAAGCTGTTAGAGAGCATGCAAGGGAGGGTTACAAAGATGGTGAAGGGTCTGAAGGGCAAGGTCTATGAGGAGCGGCTGAGGCCCCTTGGTTTGCGCAGCCCAGAGCAGAGGAGGCTGAGGGGAGGCCTCATGGCGGCCTACAGCTTCCTCACGAGGGAAGCGGAGGGGCAGCACTGAGCTCTGCTCTCTGGTGACAGCGACAGGGCCCGAGGGAACGGCATGGAGCTGTGTTGGGGAGAGTCAGGTGGGGGTTAGGAAAAGGTTCTTCACCAGGGGGTTGCCAGGCACTTAGAACAGGCTGTGACCAGGGCTCTTTGAGGATGGGGTACCTGTAGAATACCCAGCAGACCGTTCTCAGGCTAAGACTTGCCTTGTAAAGACTTGTGTTTTGCTTCTTGGTGCCATCTTTTCTCTTGCGTGGTAAGAAGGGAGACCTGTTGCAGGTGTTTGGCCAATAGGCCATGAAGACCTGCAGCCCTCCAGAGAAAGGTAGCGATGAGGAGGGAGCACTGTGGGAATCGCTCTTGGGGACATGGCTCACTCCAGGGCCTGGAATGTGCTCTGTGCCCATGCAGCACATCCATGGCTTTTGGCACTGATGGATACAGGCTCGCACGTGATGTGGCAGAGGCTGAACCTCACAGCCATGGAGTGCTTGGAGGGAAGCTAAGCACATGTGAAAATCATGTTCTCCCCTGTTCCCTCATGTTGAATGACTATAAATCAAGATCGCCAAGATCACTATCTAATGTATAGGTCTGTATGCATCAGGTTGTCTTTGTTCTGCGCCTTCAGGGTCTAGCTCCTTATCTTTGTGCAAGATACCTCAATTACTGCCATATTTCATGATACATATACTCCATGACTCCAGAGTGCCAGAAGCTGAGGCATACAGGCTATCTCTTCGTGGACTTCTGATTTCCACTATTAGGATGCCTCATGCAGCTTGAGAAACTAGGTTATATAGCAGCTTTGGTGGGGCTTTTTCCAGACACCGAGTGACCTGATTCCTCGGACCAGCTGTTTTATTTATTAAGCAAAATAGGAGAAAAAGAATGCATCTTCTATGTAAATTCAATTCCTTGTGGAGAATATTTAAACTACTTTTTGTTTTTCATAGATTGACGTAGAGACCTTACTTCACATTGATTTCAGATATATTAATTTATGCACTAGGAATGAGGAAGATTTGCCTCTTCCTCTAATCCTGTTTCTAGAGAGAGATTTACTTAATGTGCAGTGTAATTTGTCGTGTAATTTGTCTAATGTGCAACTTTGTATGTAGAGTGTATCCAGATCCAGTAGAAACAGTGGGTGTAATACAGGAGAGTGCTGTAGTGCAGTGCTGTAAATCCCTCTGTAATTAAAAATACTAAATTAGTCAACGTTAGTGCAGTCAGAAGACATTACTAGCTGAAGAGCAGGGTTGTAATGCAAGAGTTCTCAGTGCAGGACAGAGAATCTGGGTCTGCGTTCATCTCTGTGTGCATGTGGTACGTGCCAAGGGGGAGGGACAGCTTATAACATCATTCAGCAGGAATACAGCTTTGGTGGCAAAGAGGAATCATTGGGAATTGTCCCAGGGTTGTCCTTGCATGTTCACAAGGTGATGGAGCCACCAGTTTTCCTGCCAGCTAGCATGCTGTCTCACTCTATTTCCATCCAAGTCAGTGGACAGTTGCAAGGCTGGATTTTATGCTTCTACAAAAGTCTCCCTAAAAATAGTTTATTTCTCTGAAGAGGGCTGGCACCGTGGATTGATTGATTTTTTTTTTCCTTTGTCTTTCTGTCTTTTTGTCTGTCTGTCTTTTGTTGTGGCTGTTAACACAGATGAATCACTGCCTGAAATGTTCAGATTTTTTTTATTTTTATTTTTAGGATTTTGTGAACTTCCCTGTAACTAATTGGGAAAGGTTGGTTGACAGCAATGTGTAAGAGTCCCTGTCTTCAAAAACTGTCTGTCTGTCTGTCCTATATCCAGTTTATGACCACTTCTGTTTACAATGCCAGATACTCAACTTCCTTCCTCTTACAGGGAGAACAGGAGGAAGGTTGGGGCTCATGCGCTGAGCAAAAGATGCTATTTGGAACGGAATAGCAGAACTTTATTGTGCATTAAGATTAAAAATAAACGAACCTTGTCCATCTGAACAGAACCAGGATATGAAATGGAGCTTTAGTTACATTTTGCATTTAAGTTGGACTTGGTTTTGTTAGTGTAATATGTGGCCTGTGTGGCTTCTTCAGCAGCTGGACAATATTATTCGTGAGAAAAAAAAGTACATGCCACGGTGGTGGCCTGCTGTTGAGGCCATGTGTGGGACGATCTTTTTGGTTGTTCACCACTTTCCCAAACTTAAATTCTCTGGGCCAAAATTTTCCATCCCATCTACCTGCCTCAGACCGAACAGTTAGAAAACAGCAAACTTCTACCTCTATTGAAGTTTTTAATGTGTGTTAAAAATAAATAAATGATCAAATAAAGGAGAAAACAACTCCTCACCTTAATAGCCCCATGGAAATTTGTGCAGTATATATGTCAGAGGCACGCCTTTTGCTGTCTTCAGGAACATCAGCCCATACTTGGCCAAGTTTCAAGGCTTACAAAAAATTGTTGTTGCCTCATCCTCAGCAGATAAAACAAATCTCTGAAGAACTGAGACCTAAGGGTTTCAGTTGGGCAGTTAAAGTTAGTGGAAGCTTTTCATGTTAATCTCCCTGTGCCTCAATTCCCTGCCCATGCCATATGGATAACGCAGAGTCTTACTTTATGAGGGCATTGTGAAAATACATTCCTTCGTGTTTGTGAAACATTCAGTTACTCTAATGATGCATATGGTAGGAAAGCCCATGAGTAAATTACTAATTCCGTCTGCAGAACAGTTTGACTGGTACCTAGTAAACAAGGCTTGGGGCCACACCTCAGCCGACGTGGGGAGGATGAAATACTGAATAGTTGCTCACGAAATGAGTACCATGTATCCTGTGTACTGGGTGAGGCCAAGGTCCTGTAGAAAAATAGCCTGCAATTATGCAGTTAACAGCTCTATCACAATACCCAGGCAAAAGGGGGCAAAGGAAGGTTGCACGGGCAGTCATAAAGCTGAAGTTTCCTAAGCCTTGCATTCCTGATTCACAGCTTTAAATAATGTTGCTTTTACCTGTTTTGTTTTCTGTGTAATTGTCTGTCAGATGGAGTGGGCATGAGGAACAAAGAGCAGCTGTTGCTTGTGGAAGAAAAGACAGGGAAACATCTTGTGCCATCGGTCATCAGAGAAGAATATTCTTGGTGAAGCCTTGTGTCCAGGCACTGCTTATTGGAGCATGTGTGATCCTCAAGATAGAGAGAAGTCAGGGATGGAATGAAAACAAACCGAGATGTCTTTTTTCCCTTATGACAGCTACTTAGTTTATGCTGTTTTGCTACAATAGCTGTGTGTGCCATTAAACAGTAATGCCACAAACCAACAGACTTGCAAGTTACTTTAAATAAGGACAGGATCATCCCATTTGCTTTTTGCTGTGGGTCTTGTGGGAAGGTGTTTCCTGGTGTTACCCTGGGTATTCACAGTTCTGGATTTTCCCTCTCCTGGGTACTGCCCTGGAGAAATTCTCATGTGCACACGAGACTGGAATCAGTAGGCTTGGGAAAATGACCTAGCCCTGACTCATAGGCAGAACCATCCCCAAATCCCCCTGCTTTTGCTCGTTTTCTTAGATTTTGCCTTTCTACCCGTATGTGTTTCCACACGTGGAATGAAGTGGCACTGCCCACAGCCTCTTACGCGTTCAGAGTTGTGTGTGGGCAACAGCAGGGGAGGAGGATGCTCTGGTTGAGGGTTTTAAGTACAAATCATCACCATGCCGCAGATGACCAAGCTACTGGGAGGCTGGGATGCACGCTGCAGCAGAAGTTAGCCCGTACCATCGTGATAATCTGCTACTGCTTCTGCACTGACGTGGTGTGGGGGTGAGCTGGTCACTTCGGTGCTGTGAGCTGTGAAGGGAGTGGGCACAGAGAGCAAAGATTGCTGGTGTGACAAGAGTTGCGTGGGTACACTGATTTTAAAGGGTTGCCCTTCAGCATGGGGACACATTCACCGAGCTTTACAAGTTAAGAACGCTTGCTTGTTCTCTGCCTGCATTATGAGTCAAACGAGGATGTACATTTTCTTCAAATCCCTAAACCCTAAAACTCGTGCACAAGAGCCTCTTCTTGATGTGGCTTTCATAATTGATGTTTGGTTATTTTACAGTTGCTTTTCCCCATGGAGTTTCTCTTAAAAAATGCCCTGTATTTCTTTCTAATTTTGACTGTACGTAGCAATTTTATATTTCAGAAAGAACACTCAAGCATCATTTTTTTTGTGATGCCATTAGGATGCCATTCGGGTACACTGGGGAGGGAACTGCTTATTATTTGTGGTGTCCCCGAGAAGCTGACAAATGGGGTCCTACCAGTGCCCTTCTGCACTTAAGCTTTCATGAAGGTTTGTTAAGGTTGACACTGCTCTGCCAGCAGTGGCTGCTTCTTACAGCTGTTGAAGCATTAGGCAATTGTTTTTCAGCAGTTGTAGTTTCTCCTTCTATTTCTCCTGCTTGCTCTTTTGTTGTTTAATAGCAGATGCCTTTCACATTCCCTGCTATTGACTCATCCAGAAGGAGGCACACATTTGAACTGACATCTCTGAGCTGTATAGCTTAAAAGATCACTTAATATAACTAAAAAGTGAGTGGTGGCCTGGTGGTGGAGGCATGTTATTGCTGGTGGAATAAGGAGCTCACTGCTGTGTTTTTCCCGAGGCATCTGAAGGCCCCTTGGCACCAGGAGCTTCACATGGGCTTGTGTATATGCAGGGAATGTGGAGCTGTGGGGCACCATCAACCCCACAGCTGTGCCTGTGCTCGGGGTGGATCACTACCAGTGTCTTGAATCCCAGCGAGGGAAACCCAGCGTTGTGCTGGAGCCTGTTCTCCGCAGAGACCTCCTGCGTCCCACACCCTAACGTCAGGGTGCTGGCTATGCCGTGATTTGCTACTTCCCAAATAACCACTACGGAGGAGTGGAAAGGATCTAACCCATGACATGTGTACGTCCTGCCTCCCTGCTCCCACTGCAGAGCTTGCAGGGCCCCCGAGCCGAGAGGTCCTGGGTGACAGAAGGGCAGGAGGCCCCTCTGAAGGCCTGCTTTGTGCTGGGGCAGGGGCTGTGCTACTCCATTTCTGACCTCTGAAACAGTCTCCTCAAAACCTGCTCTTTGCCCTTTTGCCCGCTACCCAGATCTGTTCTGAGCGGGGCCGGAGCGCATAAGACACGGTGGAAGGGATCACCTTTCTTTGGGAGAACGAGTACACGGTGGCACCAGCACTTGTTTTAATTTATTCCTGCTCCTGGGTGTAATTATAATCTCTGGTGTTCAGTGTAAAGGTGGAAGGGTTGTGACTGAACGGGGCTGGGGTTTTTTTCAAGATGCATTAATGCGTGACTTTTCTGAAAAACAGCAGCCCTCACCCAGGAATCCAGGTGGTGTTTGCAAGCTGCCTGTGGGTTTATGAAGCGTTTTGGAAACACGCAGTACGTTGTTTCCTGAGTCTTGTTTCTGTGCACAGCAATGGTGTTTGCTTACTCTGGGACGATGATGAGACATGAAGGTATTAAAAACAAAATTAAAAAATGGATAGAAAATGTTTATTTCAAAAGCGAGTAGAGCTGCACTTCTTAACAGAACAGAAATAAAATGAAAAACCTTTCAGTGCCTAGTTGGGACTTCGAGAGTTCTGCCTAGAGAAACCTATTTATCATGTATTTATTAATACTTTTTTTTTTTTTT